>OZ038491.1:23072430-23074930 GCA_964036315.1 Acanthosepion esculentum
TAATGCAAACTATTTACATTATTCGGATTATTGTCCTCATCTTTGTCACCATATTTATTACGAAGTTTCAGTCATTTTATGCTTCTTCAGGTTGTTGTAATGTCGAACTGAACCCTTTATTTCGCTCACTGGGGTAGACTGTTCTAGTTCCATGTTTAATGGATGTCAGTTATCAGTTATCTCCTGTTAATTCCCCTCTCCAAGTTCTCCACTACCTTAACCGGGTATTGAACTCTTTGGTCCTGTCATTGGATCTAACCAACGACACACATGGCACAGTGGATAAAGGCATTGGTTAGATCCAGTGACAGGACCCAAAGAGTGTGAGTTCAATACCCGTTTAAGGCAGTGGAGAACTTGGAGAGGGGAATTAACAGGAGATAACTGATAACTGACATCCATCAAACATGGCACGTGGAACTAGAACAGTCTACCCCAGTGAGCGAAATAAAGGGTTCAGTTTGACATTCTAACAACCTGAAGAAGGCCAGAGCATACAACAACCAAAATGTTGTAATAAATATGGCGACAAAGAGGAGGACAATAATCCGAATAATGTAAATAGTGTACAGAAGGAATATATGTTTGATTCCTCTTGAGAAGCACTGTTTTTTTTTTTGTTTTTTTTTATAAGACTTTAAATCTTTAGGCAATTAAACATTAATTTCACAGTGAAAAATAAAAACACACCCTCCCCCACAAAAAAAACGGATATTTACTCAAACATGTGTAGTCATTAAATGTAATATTTATAGCAGTAATAAGTGTAAAAGTTTTACTCACATTGTCAACACGGAAAATCATAAAAACCAACTCATGTGGAGGTGTGTGTAAAAAGAATAAATTTTCAAAGCAGACAACACGTTGGTCAGAGACGGACGCTTTGATCCACACACAATTCTCACCTTTCATGAATGCCAAGTGGCTTGTTAATATTTCATCAAAACAACAAAAGACATCAAACGAAATCAGAAGGAAATTAAAATAATTAAGAATTAACAGTTTGATTAAAGCATCCAGAAAAGTTTACAGGAAAAGTACTTGGTTTTTTTAGAAAAATTTAGAGAAAATGCCAAAAAAACTGATGAAACAATGTTAAAAAAACAATTAAAAAAAATGAAAACACAAAAAACCACACTAAAAAAATAGGACATACACACAAAACACACAAAAAATACAAAAAATATCACACAGACACATACACACGCACAAAAATATCAGACACACACACACACACACACAAAAATACAAAAAATATCACAGACACACAAAAAAAAATACAAAAAAAAAAAAGGTGATCTCAAAAATGACCTAAAATCTTTTGTAAACTGAGGACAAGAAATGGTTTGATTTTTATGCCTCCAAGATGAAAATTCCATTTTTATTGTTTTAGAGAACCATTTTTGCCTTTTACCATCATAGCTGATACAAACCTCTAGAAGAACGACTCATTGCTCCTTCTCAGGCTAACGTTATCTGTTGACATGAATTAAAAAGATTATATTGAAACAATTGCTACATCTGCTGCTAGAAAAGTTGGTTCACTGTGTTGTGCTAGACAATTTTTCTTGCCAGAATTTATTTTACATATTTATAAGTGCGGCCACATCTAGTCTAACACCTCAGCTTCAGTCACTTTTCCACCATAACAGCCTCCCTGTACCTTTTTCAAAATACTTTCATTGTAATTGTTCTGACAAACTTTTCTCTTTGCTACCTAGACTTTACAAATTTAAGTGCAGTGCTAGATTGGCAGTTAGGTCTCATTTTACAGTTGAAATTGCTAGATGAAACCATACTAACAGTTTCTTCTGTTGCACCTTTTGCTTGTGACCCCTTTTCCAGCTTCTTGCTTTCCAGTCAACGTGATCTTCAAAAGTCTAAATACAATGTCAATTGTCATCTTCTGTCTTCTCAATCCCACTTCTTTCATTGTCCTCTCTTCTTCATAGTTTTCATAATAGTTTCCTTTTTCTTTCACACTCACTAATTCCTTGTATCTTAGTAGCTTTATTGCCTTGCTTGGAGTGAAATGACTAATAAAAATACACACCTGTTTCAATTTCTGAGATGAGGTATTGTAACTATTCAGACTGTTGTCCTCATCTTTATTGCCATATTCACAATGATTTGGTCATTGTACACTGACCTTCTACAGGTCATATTTGTAATTTTGAACCTACCCCTATATTTAATCCACAGTGGATAGATTGTTCTAATTCCACATGCCAAGCCTTTGGATATCTGTTTTAGTTAATTCACCCTGATAAGTTTCTGTTCTCTCTTCTGTGGTCAGGGATTGAACTTACAAGTCACTTCTGGATCAATCAACCTATATTTTTATTCACTGTATAAATAAACACACACAAAAACAAACAAAGCCTTCCCCACCCAAAGACAAAGGAAAACAAAAATAAATTAATATTTATCTTTTCACATAACCACACACAAACAGTATGTATATAAGCTTTCAAGCAAAAAATATTTTCAAACATATGTC
>OZ038491.1:23084930-23087430 GCA_964036315.1 Acanthosepion esculentum
ATATATGACTTCATTATCCAAATACTTTTGGAGTCTAAAAGAGAAAAATAAAACACCTAAGGTTAAATGGAAATTAATTAGAAAGGCCCGGACATGTAACTCACTATATGCCCCGTGTTACTTATGCCTTAACGAGAAACTTGAAATAATTAGATTTAAAAATAAGACTGATCTTTTAAATCAAAGATATGAACTAACAGTTAACTGTAAGCATCGTCTTAAATTTAACTTAGTATAGAAATCATATACTTTCTATGATAATGATAAATGAAACTTAATAGACTATTACCTTTTTAGCATGATAGTCGCCTTATCGATATGAATGTGTACTGGGTACTTACAAAGTATCATACGTGTCTGTATTTAGATGTATATATGTGTATGTTATGTAGAGTTATTTCTACTGTAGGATATGTATATGTGTATATAGGGATATATATATGATTTTTTTTTTTTTTTTTTTTTTTTTTTTTTATGAAGGTATATCGTTGCGTATATTGGCTTCTATCATGGGTTAACCTGTTTATGTGTATGAGTAAGGGAGTAAATTCTGGTAAGTGTCTACCACTAAATGTGTGAGTATATGTATGGGTATATGGGGATATTTATGTGTACTTGTGTGAGTGTAGATATATGTATGCCTATTGCATATGTATGTATATGTATGTGTGAGTGTGCATATATGTATGTCTATGTAGTATGTATGTTTCTATGTGTATGTATAGGTTTATATATGCATATATATGTATATATACGTATGTTTAAATATGTATATGTTTATGTATATGTGTTTGTATATGGGTGTATATTTATATGTTTGTGTGGGTGATTATATGGTTGAGCTCGACTGTCTCTGTATTGTTTATCTGGACGTGTCGATATGGGTATTTATATAGGATTAGATATTTATATATATATGTTGGTGTGTCATTGTATGTGTATTTGTATGTAGGCTTTAGTGTCTTGGAATGTATCATAGATACAAACTAAAATCTACTTTTGTTGATAAAGTACCTTTAATTGCTTACAGACCTTTGTTCTTTTCTTAAATTATGATTAACTTTTAATATATTTTATCATAATGTTGTTGGAATATTATTAGAATATAAGTTGGTCTATGTATGCTTATTTCTTTTTCCTTTTTTATGCATGTGTCTATATGTTTATGTATATATGTATATGTGTTTGTATATGTATATGTGTGTGTGCGTATATGTGTGTGTATGTATATGTGTATTTATGTGTGTATGTATATATATATATATATATATATATATATATATGTATATGTGTATATATGCGTATGTATATTTGTGAATATGTATGTATGTATGTATATGTTTGTCTGTAGATATATATGTGTATATATCTATGTGTAGTTGCGTATGTATGTGTGTATATATATGTACTAGCGGATGTGTATATGCATTTTTATACTCATGTCGTTTTAATTTACGTTTGTTTAATTTTTCATGTATACACTTGTATTTGTAAATGTCTATATATATATTTAGTGTATATACATATATGCATGCGTGCTTATGTATGTACATCTAGATGTGTATGTATGTATGTGTGTGCTTGTATATGGTTGCATCTTTATATGTATTTCTTCACTTGCCTTATTTACTTTTCTGCGTCGACGTATGGGTCAATATATTTATATGTGCTTATCTATGTGTATGTTTATGTACGTAGGTCTGTGTATGCGTACCTATTATCCTTATATGTGTCTATGCGGGTGCATGTATTAATTTATATGCGGATGTGCGAGTGTTCAATTATATGTGGAGGTGGTTATTTACTTTTGTCTGTAAATGTGTCGAAAACTATATGTTTTCAAAAATGTATATATGTATATATGTGTGTATGTGTGTGTATGTGTATGTGTGTATATATATATATGTATATATATATATATATATATATATATATATATATATATATATATGGTTATTTGTTTAAATTTTTCAAGTTTAAATTCGTTTAATAACATATTAAGCCACGAATAGCTTCGACATTTGACCGTCTGGATCATATTGAATGTAGATGTGTGTGCCTGTGTGTATCGATGTGTATGTGTAGGTGTAGTGCATTTGCCTATGTGTGGTTTGCTTTTTTGTATGTGTGTGTATATATCTAGATGCGTCCGAGCGTATGGCATGCCGTTGTTCGAGTGATTTCACGTGAGAGGCGACTAACATGCTGAAATGTAACGAAAAATGTATACATCTATGTCTGGGACTCTAAATACAACTTTCAACTTAATTTCAATGAAAATATAAATTAAATAGCATATATATCTTTTATTTTTATTTTTAGATTTATTTTTTTTTTTTTTTTTTTTTTTTTTTCTCCTTAGTAATTTTACAATTTAAAACTTAATAGAGATCTGATTTAGATTTCTTAATAGGTAATTTTAATTTTATTTTTAATTTTAATTTCAAATTTTATAAATCTTTTAATATCTAGATAGCCTTGCTTAGTTGTCAAATTTTTC
>OZ038491.1:23092430-23104930 GCA_964036315.1 Acanthosepion esculentum
ATCAAACATAGTCTGATGTCTTTATGTTTGAAACTAGTGCTCATTTTGCATAATAGTTTGATAATGAGTGGGTTGTTGGATTTTTTTTTTCCCTTCAAAGTCATTAGGATAGTGAACCTGAAAATATTAAAGTTTTTTGTTTGCTCCATTTGATAATGTTGGGAGCTGGCTCTCTATAGTATCAGCGTCCACAGTAAATTTAGAGCTTCCCTTTGGGAGGCACCTTTTTGATAATATTTTGACTCACTGCTGCACATCCTGTCTTGTCCTCACACACTGACCCACCTGTGTAGTTGGCTGTATGATTAGGGTAGTTTTCCAATATGTCCCGAAACTTGTCAAGGAATGTGAGTGGGTGTGACTTTTGTTTAAGGAGTTTATTTAACTCTAATAAGACTTTGGGTTGCTTTATTATCCAAGATGGAATACTGGCTGCAGTCATTTCTTGTATGTTAGAGAGTAAGGTCCATAACTCTTAAGCAATGAATTTCGTCCTCAGTCCATAGGTTTGTATTGTATTGTCTTTTTTGTTGGAATAGAGCACATAATTCGGTTCATAGGTCCTGCTGTAAGCTGGGTTAGTTGATTTTATTTTGACATAGTACTGTAATGCCAGTTTAGTGCACCTTAAATGTGGACGTATTCCATTAGCTTCTGTGTATAAGCTCTCCCCTGGGGATATCCTAAAAGCCCCAAGTACTAGTCTGAGGCTTTCATAATAAGTTGCGTTAACTATTTTCATGTATGATTTTCTGACTGCCCTATTTCTGAAACTAGCATAATCCAGTTTTGAGAAAAGTAGTAATCTGTATAATTTAATTAATGTTTGTCCATCTGCTCCCCATTCAGTAGGATCAAGGCTATCACATGATAGAGAGGACTTTACTACATTTTAGTTTTAAATATTTTAGATGAGGAATAAATGTTAACTTTTTTTTTATCATAAATGATGCCGAGGAACTTTTGTTCCACGACTGAGATTTTTGCTCCGTCAAATTTCAAACAGGCTCATAGTGCAATTTTCTCAATTTGCACAAATGAAGGCATTTAGTTCTCGTTTTGGAAAATAGAAAACCATTTTCCATGACCCATTTGTGTATTTTATTGAGGCATTGTTGGAGTTGTCTTTCTAAGGTATGCATATGTCAAGATTTGTCCATTATTAGAAAGTCGTTGATATATAGGGGGTGAGAGCATCTCACTCCTGGGCTTTAGGAATTTAACTGTGGAGTTAATTTTATGCAGGGTCACTGAAAGAATGCTTCCTTGTGGATCCCCTTCTTTTTGATTTTGTCGTTCTGATAACATAGTTCCTATATGGACTCAAAATCTTTAGTCTTCTGGGAAATTCTCTATGAATCAAATCAGCCTTTTCTTTTAGGAACAGTTCTTGCAGGTCTTTCAAGATACCAAATTTCCATGCATAATACGCCTCACAGAAGTAAAAAAAAAAAAAAAAAAAAAAAAAAGAAAGACAGCTGTAAGATGTTCCTTCTTAATGAAGTCTTCTCTTACAAAGGTTTCTAGGCATACTAAGTGGTCAATAGTGCTTCTTTTTTTACTAAAAGCACATTGGAAGTTACTGATTAAGCCTTTAGTTTCCAGGTACCAAATCCACATATTGTTGACCATTCTCTACATAGCATTAAGCAGTTGCCTTAGTAAAATTATCAGCCTGTAGTCTTCAGCACCTTTGTCATCCTTTCCAGGTTTTGGAATAGGGATGATGAATGACCGTCTCCACATTTCTGGGAAGGTGCCATTTGTCCATATGTTATCATACATTTTTAATAAGAGTTGTAATGATTTGTTGGCTAAGTTATAAATTTATAGTGGATATCATTTGGACCCACACACATATTGTGGGCTTTTATAGCAAAGAAAACAGCGACTTACCTTGTCAAACCAAGTGACAGCGCGTTGCGTGTATCCTACGACGGAAAAGAAAATTACTTACCAAAAAAAGGGCACATAATCCGCATGACATGCTGATGACGGAATATTTAGATTAATGACAAGTCTGGCACAAGAATCTCTATAAAAGTATTTTGATATGCAAAATTTGGCATTCTCTCCTAGTTGTCGACGAACGAAAAATATGCTCGGCCAATAAAAGCAGTTGGTGTTCTCGAATTGGGAGGGAAAAATTGATGTATTTTGGCTACCGCATTCATTGGAGATTGAGTTATTTTTCTGACTGGTTACGTATATTGTGATTTGTGAGATAGTACCTGCAAATTGAGTTTTCAGTATTTCTTTCTGCCCCTGATATTCAAGTCGGAACTTACAGTGATTTGTTCACTGCATTGTGGAATTAATCTGTGACGAACATTTCCTTTGCTTTCAGAATGCTTAGTTTTCTTTAAAGATTCATTTAAGTTATAGTTCTTGGCATTATTTCATTTAAAGTTTAGTTTTTCCACTTTTTGCTTGAGCTTTAGAAACTATTGGCTACCATTCTTAGCAGTTGAATTTTTAGAGATGGTTTTGGTTAATTGGTCAGTGATATCCTTTTTACTGGTTATCTTATTTACTAAGGTGTTTGTTTTTTGCCTGCTATTTTCTTTATCATATTCCAGACAGATTTTGTTTTAGTAGCAGAATTGAGTCTGTTGACAGTTTTTCCAGCATTCTTTTTTAGTCTACTTAATTATTTTCCATGCTTTTGCTAGGAGTTGCTTAAATTGTAGCAAATTAGATGTAGGTTGTTTGCTGAATTCTCTCAGAGCTGCTCTTAGCCTGATGGCTTTCTTACATTCATCATTAAATCAAGGTCTGTTGTGATTTTTGGCACTGAAATTTTTGGAATGCATATTTAAGCTATAGAGATAAGGATTTCTGTGAAATTTTTTAAGTTTTTGTTGCTTTGTCCCTCAACAACCTTTTCAGAACAATGGTCTTTAAATTCTTCCCAGATTGCACAACAATTTCCATTACAGAGGATTTTTATCATGTTATGGGTTTTGTAGAATGATTGGCAAGTAATCACTACTGCATGTGTCTGCCAGTTAGGGTTAGGCTTACTTTCCAAGAGAAATTCTTTTAAATTGATGGATCGCATAAGGATAAGTCTATTGCAGAGTAGCTGCCAGAAAATGGATTTATGGAAGTTAGAGTTTTAAATGTGCATAAATCATTGTTAGAAATTATTGTTTCTAAGGTCTTTCCCCTTTTGGTTTACAACTCCATATGGTTCTGTGACAGTTAAAGTCCCCTAGCATCATAAAAGATGCAGGGTGTTGCCCTAAGACTTCATGAATTTTAGCCTCATTTACTAGTTCATTTGGAGGGATATACACCAAGCAGATATTTATTGGCCTGTGTAAGATCACTTTAACAGCAGTTGCCTGTAAAGTTGTTAATTTTTTTTTTGCTTTGAGGTACATCATTCCTAACTAGTATGGCTGCACTGCCTGATGCTCGAAGCCGTTGTCATGTGTATAGTTGTATTGCTGCTATTCTTTTATATTCAATTTGTTATTTAGCATAAAGAATGTTTCCTGAGAGCAAACAACTGCCAGTGATAGTTCTGTTATCAGCAGAAGCAGTTCATATATGTTTGCCTTTATTCTGCAGTAGTACATTGAATTATTTGATACATTATTGCTAAATCTTTTGGGGCTTTAGCTTAGTATGTGGCTGTAATTTAATTTTCTGAGGTTTTGAGTTTGAAGGTTTTGGCTGTTGGTGGGTTCTGGCTTTTGACCTCCATTTCTTTCAGTTTGTCTTTCGGTTTTGGGTAGGAAATTGGTAACTGGGAATATCTTTTTTTTTTTTTTTTTTTTTGGAGAGATAGGTATTTTTAGTCTATCTTTAATAGTCTTTGGTAGACAATTCAGTTTGCACTATCATGTCTTTCTTGTAACTTTGAAATTTGGTCAGTCATTTTGTCCTGAGTGTACAAACTTCTCAATGAAGGGCTCTGTATTTGTCAGGTTGAGTGGAATTCAATGTGGTCATTCCTTGCATTACTTTTGCATAGGAAACACTTTTCATGTAGCTTGCTACAATTTGTCTTACCTCCACAAATGAAACATTTCATTTCTGTTTCACCTCAACGATCTCTTTTTCCCCCTTTTCTAGAAGCTGCATAATTGAGATTACTCTGAATTGTACTCCTTGCAGTTAGCACATCTCACTTCATAGTGGCAATCTTCCTTCATGTGGTTTGACTCTCTTTGACCACATTTTCGACATGGGAAGCTTCTACAGCTATCTCTATGATGCCCAAATTTTTGTCACTCGAAGCGCCTTTAGTGGAGCAGGGATATATTGTTCCACAAGCTCAATGTTGTACCAGACTCTTTTATATTTCTAGAGATTTGAGGTCGGACAAAAGTAAGGATACACATATCTTTTGTGATGGTTTCTCCTTTTCTTTTTATTGTGAATCTACGGCATATCAACACCTCAATGAGTTATTTAATGCCAACAAAGTTTTTATTGCTGGTAATATGTTTTTTCCTTCAAAAATTTATTGCTGGTAATTTTTTTTTTTTTTTACAAAGTATTCCTGGTATTAAAAACCATTTTGGGGTTAACTATTTGCATGTGGGGTGGTTCCCAGCTGCTACCATCCCAGGTCAGGGTGGACCTTACTTCTTTGCAGATGTGCAATCAGTGTATTCTGAAGGCCTAGCTGACACGGCAGGTTCTAAAGCCTGGAAAATATAAGCTGAAAATACAGTGTAACCCGGATATAAGATACCCGGATACAAGAGAGATTTTCTCTGGTCCCAAATTAGAGCCTGTGCTAATGTATATATAATAGACCAAACCCGGATATAAGAGACTTATTCTCCGGTCCCGACAACTCTCTTATATCCGGGTTACACTGTACATACAACACATAAATGAATATAATGATTAAAAAAAAAAAAAAAAATCTTTCATCTGAGAACAAAATAGATGTTGATAAGCAGTGATGAGATCTGTTGAAAACTTTTTGGGAGATGAGGAATTATTATTGTTTTCTTTGTCTTGACAGTTTATTATATTAGCAACATTTTTCTTGTTGTACCTTCCAGCCTTCTTCAGTGATGAACTAGTTTCTTCTTCTCCATATCTGATCAAATGGAATGAACAGAAGACACAAACAGCTGAAGAGACCCAGAGGCTTCAGCAAACGAAATGGTGCAAATATAAGAAAGTTAATATGAGGACACCAGTCCAAATGAGAATTATTGGAATAACATTCATCAACTGTTGTTATTTAAAACAGGTGATAAGAAAGATGCCTATATTCCTGGCTGAATCTTTTACAGGATGTGGCCATGAAAATGCTAATCTCCAGAAGGCAAGATTTAAAAGCAGGCTGATCGTGGGAAGACATCACTGTGTTTTCTTCTACTATAAACAGATAATTCTTTTCAAGTAGCAAAGAAACTAAAACATTTCCCTGAATAGAAACAATGCATAAAAATGTTTAGAAAAGCAAAAAGGTTTGAGAATCAAAAGCTGAAGGGAGTATGTTTATACCAAAAACATAATACAAAAGTTTGTAGCATTTTTTTTGGACAAAACACCAAATTCACATAATGAGCATCCTGTAAAGCGTGATCAAGAAGCTCTCCAAAGAAAAGAAAAAAAAAAATCTAGTCTTTGTGAAGCAGGTTAAGAATATTTCATGCCACACATGAATTCAGAGAATAATTATTTAGTCATTAGTCATCAGAATATTTTTCTTGCATTTATGTGATTTTATCTCACCCAGGTAAATTGAATGTAAGAATGATTTCAATTTTGACTTCATTAATCGCTATTGTATAACACAGTGGCAAACCATCCCCATTCCCTTCATGTTCCTTGGAAAGGGAGCAGATTCCAGTCAGGTTCTTCAGAACTGTTACTTTGTGGAACAAACTCCCAAGAGAATGCTTTCCCTGGTAATTACAATCTTGATCTTTAAGTCCAGAGTCAACTAATATCTATCCCTCTTACCCTCATAATACTCTTATTTTCTCCTCCCTTACAACAATCTCATTCAGTAATACTCTACTTTGAGTGGCTCTTGGGCTTTGTATTGGGTGAACTAAAAAAAAAAAAAAAAAAACCCCCCAAAAAAAACCCTAAAAAATTCAATGGATTTTTCTCATTGACTGACTCATGAATTTTGCAGCAAAATACTCAAGGTCAGAAGATTGATAAATCAATTGAAATTATCAGATCTATTTATGCACCTCATAAAGTTGAAATTCATATCATGTTAGAGTTTCATTAAAAGGAACTTTTTTTTGTCCAACTTATATTCAGAAAGATTCATTGGGAAAAAAAAGCATATAAAAAACCAAAAAAACCCAAATAAAACAAAAAAACCCAAATAAAACAAAAAACAAAAAAATCATAACAAAAAACGAAAATAAAAAAAAACATAAAAAAACGTAAAAAAAAAAAAGCATATAAAAAACAAAAAAAAAAATTCTGTTTTATACTCACTAGGAGCTTATATATATTGATTTTTTTTGTTTTAGAAATACATTTATTTTAGGAAATGCTTGCAAATGACACCCTATAAGCTGGAGCTTGTTCAAGCCTTAAACACAGATGACAGATTTATATCCACTCCCTAGAGAGCCAAGAGGAACTTAAGCAGAGAATCAATAAGGTGCTGGAGAATGTTATGCAAGACAGTCAAGCAAAAATGAAACACACATGGCCTGACAATTGCATATAAGCATGAAACAGATTGTCATAATGAGATGTTGACTTTAACATGCAGATTTTATAGGCCAGTTAATAAAATTTGAAGAATAAAGAGCCAATAAAATAACAATATTGACAATGAAATTGATATTTATTAACCTTTTAAGTAAATTGAAGCACAAAGAAAAATAAGTCAGAATTTTCAGTCACCCCCGCCCTGTCCTTTTTTTCCTGAGAAAATGTTGCTATTGCTGGTCAGAGGTCGGCCTGTGGAAATTATATTCTCTGAGTAAACCCAAATCACCGTTTAATCCCTGAATGTGTGAGTTATTTTGAAAATATATTCCTGATCCGTGTCTTTGTCGGCTGTTGAATGAAGATGCTAAAAGCACACATCGCATGTCATCAATGCACTATGGAACAATTGGTTAAAGCGTGCATTGACAGGACAATCTTTGATGGATTTTATTTTTTATGGTTATTGAACTGAAGACAGAATTCCATGGCTGCTTCTACAACAAAATAAATCCCTTTTTCACATTTGTAACAGAAAAAGGAATATGTAAGATTTGTACTATCACAAGTCAGAGCCAGTGCTTTGAATATTGTGAGTGTCAGGATTGGGGGGCGGGAATTGTTATCAGTGATGATATATATATATATATATATATATATATATATGTGTGTGTGTATTAGTACACAGTGAGTGCTGGTGGCAATAAACCAGTGCTTGATGTAAAATAAAGCTGAATCTTTGACCAAATAATACTAACCAAAAGGCAATAATTTCTTGAAAAAGAAATTTTAGTTGTTAATAATAATGAAAAAAAAAAAATCCAAGGAGAAAACTAAGAGAAGAAAATGAATTTAGTTTGGTGTTCCTCTTAACAGGTTTATTTGCAGACCCCCATGATAAGTATACATAAATTTAAACCATAAAAACGAATTCATGTATAGTCATTTGTCTTCCTTTTAAGATTTCATTAAACCTCAAAATTGTTTACTCTTTGTTTTATGTGTGCAGAAATCTCTCCAATGTGACTTGTGTTTCTCCAGCCATCTCACTGGATCTTCCATGATAAAAACAACAAACAAAATTTGTTTAAATAAACTCACATCACCTCTTAAGTATTTCTCTGACATTGGCAGTACCCAAGACCAAATTTTTAAAAGGCCAATTCTTCATTTTGGATTCAGTTTTTTCTTAAGACACAAATAAAGATAAAACAGCAAAAAACTTGCCAAAAATTCACAACAAATGTTTTATTTAAGATATATGTTTTATAATATTTTAAGCAAAAATACAGGCTTTTTAAAACTAAATGTTCATCCAATACCAGGGACCCACTCAAAACAGAGGGTTACTGAATGAGAGTTGTATGGATAAAAGTAAATGAAGTGCAGATTGTGAGGATATGTAGGTTAGATAATGTGTGACCTTTGACTTAAAGACGTTAAGATTGTTGAGATCAGGAAAGCATCTTCTTAGGAGTTTATTCCACAAAGTAGTGTTTCTCATGAAGAAGCTAAGTAGAACTTCATCCTTACCAATGGAATACAAAGGCAATGAGGATGAATCAACCCTTGATACATGGCATGACAGGTCTTAGCTGTAAAGGTCTGAACTGGTAGAATGAACGAATATAGCTTATCTGGGCATTTGCCATGAAAACAACATTAGTGATAGGCTTGTGAAAGGAGTCGTAGGGTTGAAAATAATTTTTGAACTGTCAAGGCAGGAAAGTGATGATTGGGCAGTTTCAGTGCATATATGCCAGCAGTACTCTTGTTTTGGGCTGATCTAAACCTTGTAAAAGAGAGGAGTCGGGGACTTTCTGGAGTATTAAAACGACCCAACCATTTTATAATTTAACATCTTTTTAAGACCACAAAATTAAAAATTACATTCTATATCTGATGCAAACATATTTAAAATACTTAAGATTTGTAATAGAAGTTTACAAAAGAAAAACTACATGCTTTTTTTGTAATTCTTTTCAAAGCAAGAGAATAGCTTAAATGAAAAAGTACTTATGGAAGTTGAAATGGTTGAAAGGTGATATATATATTAGATGAAGGTCTGTGTTAAATATCTAAATAAGGAAGATAGAAGAAGCAGCAATATACAAAAAAGTTTAGTTTCTACTACAGATGTTTATTCCTTTTATATTGTCTGTATGGAAACAAAGTTAAATGTCTCTTGAGTATGTCCATTTTCCTTTTTGGTTTAGAAATAATTTATGGGAAGTAAAGATAAGAATGGGTGAAGCTGGTTGAGCCCAAGTCGGCCTTGAGAAAGATTATGTCCTTTCCGGAAGTGGGGTCATAAAATTGTGCATATGAAACAAAAATCCTTTCTGATTTCTTTATAACTTGCATATTGGAAAAATGAATTTATTATTATTGGTTTTTGTCACATACTGAGGAAGAGATTGTCAATGGTTTTAATTCAATCCATGTTATCATTTAATATCTAAGTGATTGGATTTGGTAAAGCATCTCCTGTATTTTTAATGCATCTTTAGTCCAATGGTTTTCATAAATATTAGGTATATGCAAAAGTTTCCAGCATCAGTCATTAAGAAGTGGGAAAGAGAGAGAGTGGAAAGGGGGGCAGGGAGAGAGAGAGGAAAGGGGGGTAGAGAGAGAGGAAAGGGGGCAGAGAGAGAGAGAGGAGGGGGGCAGAGAGAGAGAGAGGAGGGGGCAGAGAGAGTGGAGGGGGGCAGAGAGAGAGAGAGGAAAGGGGGGGCAGAGAGAGAGTGGAAAGGGGGGGGGCAGAGAGAGAGAGAGGGAGTGGAAAGGGGGGGCAGAGAGAGAGAGAGAGAGAGAGAGTGGAAAGGGGGGGCAGAGAGAGAGTGGAAAGGGGGGAAGAGAGAGAGTGGAAAGGGGGAAGAGAGAGAGTGGAAAGGGGGAAGAGAGAGAGTGGAAAGGGGGAAGAGAGAGAGTGGAAAGGGGGGAAGAGAGAGAGTGGAAAGGGGGGAAGAGAGAGAGTGGAAAGGGGGGGAAGAGAGAGAGCGGAAAGGGGGGGAAGAGAGAGAGAAAAAGAAAAAAGCTTCCTCTTGTGTGTTCCATCTCTAGTTTAAAAGGGGGAAAACAGTTAAAAGCTCTGGAAACCTTTTCACTTATCTACTGTATATGCTCAAATATAGTGCAAGTTTTTATGATCTGTTTTTCTATGCAGAAATTACGGAGGCGGGCACACTATACACAAGTAATTTTTTGGAAGAGTTTAAAACTCATGTATTTTCAGTGACTGGTTGCACTATACACAGGTAATTTTTTTTCTGCAAAAAGTTCAAGAGTACATGTGTGTACACACACACACACACACACACACACAAAAGTGCCTAAAATACGTATACTTTAACAGTGTCTAGCTGAGGTCAACTTGCTTTCTTTTCAGATTTACACATTAATATTTCCAATGTTGCCCAGGTTGTAATTTTGGGCAAAGAAAGTTCATTCTGAAATGCTACTGGAAGTACAAAAAGGCAGTTGAAGTTCAAAGACTGGATCAAAGAGTTTCATTCAGCTCCACCCACACGGCTTACAATCTCATGAATTAGAGTTAAGTTTTTGAAGTTGGTGGTACTGTACATGATGCGCACAAGAACTGTTCCTGGAAGATCACGGATATCAACGAGCCTTGTAAAGCAAGAAAGGGTGATAGAAAGTATTTACACGAGTTCAAGTAACCTATTGAAATATTGATTGCTGCTTGTGATTCCATTGCATTGTGTTGTTAAAAATGTTTGGATCATAATGAACATCAATTTGAAAAGATGCAAATGACAAAATCTTAAGAGTATTGCATTAATACTCTGCCTTTATATGAAATATTTTAATTAGATTTTGTTGCGTCTTGTTGCCTGAATTATTTCCCGAGAAAGCTTCAAAATGTGTAGACATTTTTCAAGACAACCTGTGTTTATGCGTCTCCCAAGTTGGATAAATGCCAGAGATTTAAAAACAATGATATTTTTTATAAAAGAGAGAAATTACAATATAAATACTGTATCTTGTTTAGGTTTTCATCAAATATAGCAGCAGCAGTAAACTAAATTATCCAAGACAGACAATGTGAATGATTAACATTTACACCATAACAACTGTGACAAAATCTATATTACTTGTTCAAATCTAAAAGAATCTCTTAAAGAAATTAAACTTAGAGATTAATTCCACTTGGCTGATAACAAGTCAATAATTTATGATTAATGATTTCACACAAAGTATTTCTATACTTAATTAAATTGAAATTAGTCATACTAAGGTCCTAACACATTTATTGACTCTAATGGCTATGAAGATTACAAGTTCTGTACATTGAAGGGGCAAGGGAGATTTAGCTAATGGAAGGTAAATCAAAAATCAATATTCTGTTTGAATTTGGGAAAATGCAGTGACGGATTCGTTTTCAGAACCTGATTTTTGGTAGAGGCCGTCATTGCTGATAACGATTTTAAAAAGTACTTTTCTTCTTTTTAAATAATGAGAGGAAATTCAAATAAAATAATTAATGTTGAAGAAATTAGAATTTGCATAATCCAAAGAATAATGTTCAGATTCTTCTGTAAAAAATTTTAGACAACACAAAGAAAAATAGTAGAATAGAAAAACGTATTTCTGCTTCAAGAATTGTGCTGTTGGGATAAAAGTAGAAAGTTCTACAATTGGCACTGCAACCAGAAATTCATTTTCTTTTCTCCCCAAAATTTTTTTTATATCACAATAGATTAAGCACTCCAAATCATCATCATCATCATCATCCCTTTGACTTTTGTAATGGTGGTGGTGGTGGTGGGGGGGTCCGAATAAAAAAAGCCATACTGAATCTCCTCCACAATGGTCTATCAATGGCAACCATCAGCAATTCTGGTATAGTCATACCTGTCCCTTGTCCAACCAGTTTTTATGTTGCTGTCCTCTCCTATGTCCACCTTCAACGGTGCCTTGAATGATGGTCTTGCATAGGCTGTCGTGCCTTGTAAGGTGTCCAAACCACACCATTTTTCTGTTTGACTGTAGTGAGAAGAGGTTCCTGGTGGCCTACAAAACTTTCAACCCTTTTCTGCACAGTCATTGGTTTGATGTTCCCAATAGAAGATGCCAAGGAGTTTTCTCATGCATTTGTTCCCAAACGCTTTTTCTTCTTCTCCCTTTCTCCGAACAGTTTCCACGTTTCACATCCATATAGGAGACTACCAGCAATTTGTACAGTCAATACTTTGCTTAAAAGCTGATTTTGATCCTCTGTATTCGTTCCATTTTGGCCATTGCACACATAGCTGTGGCAATCTGTGTCCAGATTTCTGAGCTGCAGGTATCATCTTTAGACATGATTGCTCCCAAATATTTAAAACTGGACACTTCCTGCAGTCAATTCCCATTTATGGTAATGTTGACCTAAGAGTTACTGTTTGTGCTATTCACTGGATTTCTTGGAGCTGACCTCCATTCTATATACGCTTTGCTTTTTCAACTAGTTGGTCAAGTCCTGGAGCTCACTGTTACTACCTGTTATCAGGTCAATGCTGTCTGCAAAATATAGGTTACAGACGAGTCTACAAACAGTAGAGATTGAAAGATCATGGTTGTTCAGGGTTTCTTCCAGGTTTCTCTCCAGAAATAGGTTGAACAATGTGGGTGAAAGTACACATGCCAACAGTTGTCCAGAAGAATCCTCCCATTTGTTTCCCCAGAAGAACTGTGTTGGCGGCATCTTTATATAGAACTTGGATGACTTGGATAATTGTTATCTACATTGAATTCCTTAAGGATTTTCCAAAAGCCATCATGGTATACACGATCAAATGCCTTCTTGAAATCGGCAAAATTGTGGAACATGTCCTTCTGAT
>OZ038491.1:23109930-23237430 GCA_964036315.1 Acanthosepion esculentum
AACTATTCAAACTGCTCTTGGAATGTCCTTTCCACAGATATTTCCAAACTGAAGAATTGGTGATTCATATTTTACTAAGACAAAGTTATGAGTGTGTATTATTCTTTAATTACCTCCTATGAGGAATTGCAATATCCCCTTCTATAATAACTGCCAGTCAGCTGCTCTCCTTTGCTCTTGAGCCCCATCTGCAGTGTCTTCCCAGATTTAAGTTATTGTCTAGACCGCTGGGAACTGAAGAGGAAATCTTGAACTGTTGACTGAAATCAAGCTGCCAAAAACAAACCAACTGAAAGACAAAAAGACAAATGACAAGAAAAAAAAAAATGAAGATAAAAAAGAGTGAAAAAAAAAAACGAACAAAATTTTGATAATAAATAATGAATCTGCGTAGAACTTTCCAAATAAACATTTGATTTTTACGTGTGAAACTTCAATGATTGTATCATCCGTGAATAGCCAAAACAACATTTGCAATATTCATGGTTGGGAATTCTGCCAGAGATAATGACAAACTTTTGTTTTTCTTACTTTGAGATTCCTTCTTTCTAAAGACTTTCCTCTTTTTTTCCTACCTTTCCTTCTTTATCATATGAGAAGGTGCTGAGAAATTCTCAGCCCAATCAGGAAAGGATTAAAAAAAAAAAAAATCTAATGTTTTGTCATTTGTTCAGATTTTATAAAGCAGGTCAGGCTGAGAACTTTTCAGCACTCTGATACGCTTTCCATAATTAATTTTTTAGTTTTTATTTGCTTTCCTAGTTTAGTATTCCAATCAAATCTTTATCTTTTAGAAGTTATTCTTTCTCTTCTTTTTTTTCTCTTTTTCCTTCTAAGTCTTCTTTTCCCTCCTCTGTTTCTTGTCAAACCTTTTTTTTCCTTTTTCTTTCTTTATTTCATCTTTGCATTTTCAATTACAAACCGCTACCTTGGAAAATTATTGACTAATGAGTTATAAGATTTGATAACAGGCCCACAAATATGTCTGATTATTCCTTTCTGTACTTTTTAGAGGAAATGTGTTATGAAAAAGCAATGAAGTTCATAAAGAGGCAATGAGAAATTATATGAAGATTAAAGTTAAAAGTAATAATAACTGAAATCAAAATAAAATTTACAAGAGATCCTGCAGTCTTTCACAGACTCTAACCATACCTTCAATTTTCCTGGTTTACTTACAGTTTCTGAATCCTCCTTTGACAGAAGGACAAATATCTACAGTTGGCTCAAACAGCTGTCTATGGGAAGGAAACAAAAGCAACAAAACATACAAACTTATGACCTTACTGCCATGGTCCTATCACATTAGGCCATCGACTTTGAACTGCTGGTTTATAGGCTAAGTTTGGAAATGTCCCAGTACACTTAAAAAGAAATATCTTAACTGCAGTCAATGTTGGAGGGATATGTAATAGTCAGCAATAACTCTCCAAATTTTTTGGGAATTCAAGCCTTGATGATTGTGGAGGTGTTAAAGGATTCCAATTCTGGCAAGAGATGGCTCTTTGCAATACAAAGAGAAGAAATCACACTTCAAAAGCTCTTCTGATTGAATGTAGTTTGGTAAATTCTTTGATGCATAAAAAAAAAATACACAGAGAGTCTGCCGAGTGCCCAACATCAAGCTAAGCAAGCAGACAAGTTTGACCCCATATCCAGTACGCTACTAGTAAGGATTTTGTATCAAACTTAATAACCCTGTGTGTGTGATGTAATTAGCAGGATGGGTCCAAATTCTATCCAAGAATATTTTTGTCTTGTTATAGTAGATGTCTCCTAAAAGGTACCTTTTGCAACAAGTTTGTTAATAACCCAGTCTCATTCTAACAAGTAACTCCAGAGATTTGCCACTTTTAGATTTTCGTTCTTTCTACAATTTCACCTATTTTCATCATTTGTTGTTAACCCTAAAAATAAATAAGAAATTTTAATTAAACTTGTTCTAAACTACAAAATAAGGATGCTGGCAAAAGTCAAAAACGTATATAAATGATTCTGTAAACTTCTCAACTTAATAAAGAAAGAAATATATGATCCATGGTGAAAAAAGGATTTGAGTTAGTAAAACCTATATGAATTTAAGTGCACTACTAGATTGGCATTTAGGTCCCACTCATTTATTATTGAAATCACTAAATACAACCACCACTTCTACTCCATCAGTTTTTCATGCACTACCCACCTGTGGAACTCCCTTCCATTTTCTTGCTTCCCTGATAACTACAATCTTCAAAAATTTAAATACAATGTCAATCACCATCATCTATCTTCTTGAATCCCATCCATCTTTTGTTCTTTCCTCAATCCCCCCCCCCCGTACTCTGCCTTTTCTCTCTTTCACTTCTTCTAAGCTGCTGTGTAGTAGTGGCATTCCCGCCTTGCTTGGGGCGAAATGAATAATAAAAAAAAATGTATGTGTGTGTGTATATATATATATATATATATATATATATATATATATATATATATATTTGTAGTGGAAAGAGCAATAAGTTATTGAACTTGAAAAATCAGTTTTCCTGAACAGTTGTTTTAAGAGAATGATTTTATGAATTTCAATTGAAAGTAGTACTGGCTTCTTGATCAATGAATGCCAAATGTTTCCTTGTAGGGAAATGGATAATATTTCCATATAATATGGTTGCTAAGATCTATGGTAATAAGAAATCTTAGCCATCACATAACTGTTTTTATTTTATAGCATATGGTTCTAATTATTCTATTTCATTATTACTTGCTAATCACTTAATGGGTCAAATAAGATTTATAACTTGAATGAACCTTTTATCCATCACATAATTATAATAATTAACAGTAATAAAAGTTATTAATTATTGCTGTTAATCTCTTATCGTGCCTAAATTAAGCATCATGTATGCAAAAGAGATTGAAAAAAAAAAATGATCTCGTTTTGATGTATTCTCTTCTTATTGGTTGCACTGGAATCAAAGACTAAAAGGAGCCGAACACTGGATCAAGCAAGGTACAAACAAGATTTCCACACAGGAATACGACACGTTTGGGATGGATGCAGCTGGGACACTGGAAACACAAACAAGTATGAACAAATTTCAACTGACACTGGTTAACATAGACAGAAATCCTTGGCAACGTATAGCAATCATGTTATATGGTCAACACAGCCCGCCACTGTCAGTCTGCCTATTTCTGGAAAATGGGCTTACTTGTCAGTCAGTCAGTTATGTGCCATATGTGATACCCAATTGGGCGATCATGTATCTTTTGATACATGACTGACGAGGCAGATTTTTTTCCCTGCAGCAGGTTACCATTTCTTTCTGTGGTAGACTGGTTGCCAACCAAGGCTTCAATAGCCTTCAATGGAAGGAGAAGAGACAGACACAAATACCCTTGGGAAAGGTACGAATCTAAGTGAATCTAACAAATTCAACTGAATTCAATTTGAACTTGGCTCAGAGTTCTCATTGCAAGTTGATATCCATTACACCACAACACAGCTCCTCACCTGCTTTTATGGTGCATAAAACTTTAGCAGTTAACCAGCAGAAGGAATCGTTTGCATATCCAATACTGCTCAGCTCACTGTCCTGACTATTTCATAGGGAAACTGGTCAACATTTTCTTTCCCCAAGTTCGCACTAGCACTGTTCTGGCAGGGCAGCCTTTCTTTCTGCAGATACAGTACATTAAATGTTGTCTTTTTGATCTATGAGAGTGGGCCCCATTATAAGTAGAGGGATCTTGGAACAAATCCCCCTATAGGTGAGATGCGAGACTAACTGGAATTCTGGGAGACAATTGAAACCGTTTTCATCAATTTGTATTCTATGCTTGTATGCTGAACAATAATGTTTTAAGGTTGGAAGCATCCAAATAAAGTCACAAATTTCACCCATTTACTGTCCATGAGCAGAGCTGGACACAGACAATCATGAAGCACGGTAGTTTGGTATATACTCTATTAATGACCATTCTAGGATCAACACAAACTACTAGAAATCTATAGTTTTATAAAAGTTGTAGATTTTCAAAACCAGATCTCTCAAACAGAAAGGCTAATACCTTTTTTTGTTCTTTTACTGAAATGTGTAGACTAAGAACAGAACAAAGGAGACCCCTCAGAAATGAAATACCATTACTGGAAAGAATGTATTAATCATAGCAGTGTACAGAGGGCAAGATGAGGACATGGTGTGAATTTGAAAAAGGGGAGGTTTACATAACATTGTTTATCATTTAATTTCATATTTTATATCAGTTAAAGTGGTCAGGGTTCAAGCCCAAGTAAAAGCAAGGATTCCAGATGCTGGTCTTTCAAGGGAGATAGATTCTTCCAACTTTAGAAAAAAAAAAAAAAAGCTTCCATGGGCAACAAAATAATTCTGTACTAGGAATTTTTTTTTTGTATATTTACAAAGAGAATGGAGAGTCAATCTTATGACTCCCATAAAAAAAAAAAAAATAATAATCAAGCAATTAAGAAATACAGGAATTAGTGAAAGCTGCCTTCCAAAAGCTAAGCAAAATATTAAAAAACAAGAAAATTTACTTAGGATCAAAGAAAAGGTGCTGAAGTGCTACATAATAGCAATCCTCCTCTATGATAAGAAATACAAAACAGAATCCTTACAGAGTGAAAGGAGACTTGAAGCAAAAGAATTGTTCCTATAGAAGGATTTATTAATCATTTCACACTAAGCAAGGTAGCAAAGCCACTAAGATGCAAAAGTTTACTGAGTGTGAAAGGAAAACATTGTTAAAGAGAGATTATTTACATGAATAGGAGAAATACATTGAAAACACTTTCAAACTTCTCCAGTAACAATTATTTTATACTCAATGTGGAACAAAAGGTCTATAAAATATTTTCCCAAACAAAAAAGTTGCCCCTCCTGAGAAACCAAAGAACCAAACCACAATATATTATCCTGCCTACTAATTCTATCACATCTACAATCAAAATGAATCTATGTAAACTCAACATAAAATTTGTTACTACTACATCCGAAACAATAAAAAAAACTTAGTTGATACTAAACAAAACAAAAAGTTAGAACCTGAAGGAGGATTATACTCCACCTGTAATACTTGTCACAAAAAATACATAGGGGAAACCTCAAAAGAATCTAAATAAATGATTATATGAACACAAAAGAGACATTTTACAAAATAATGTGTCAAATGCATCAAATTGCTCACTGTAATGAGACTGACCACAATTCTGACATAAAATATGCTACTCTGATCAAAGGAGAAAATAATTCACTACTACATAAGATTTTTTGGGGATAGATGTGTAGCAGTCTTTCCAATTCCTTACCATAGTGACTGAGACCCCCCCCCAAAAAAAAACAGTATCTTTGATGGAGAAAATAATCCACTGCTACTCTAGAGAGTGCCTTAATCGCAAAGTCATCTACATTAAATTTGCACTTTGGCTCTTCCAACATTTCTGGCAGGTCTAATATCACAGTGAGGAAAACCTATTTACAAAAGTGATGGAAAGAAAAAGACTAAATGAATTCAGCTCGATAAAAAAAAAAAATAAAAAAATTCTAAAATTCCAAGCACCCCTCTGCCATACGCATATGTAGTCCTTCCAACATAACAAATTTAGTCTGATGAAATCCTGAAGGATTAAATACATCATACACACATACATACATACGAATGTACATATATTTGATTATATATAAAATGTATTTATCCACATATATAACAGATATTTGCATATAAAAATTCATTAAATTAATTGGAGACATTATCAATGATATATTGTGAATTAATATTATTAATTAATCTGTTAATTACTTTTCATCAATGCAAAGCCAGAGGCAGAGCCCGGGGATTCAGCATTGAAATCAACTTGGATTTTCATTATATTTTAATTGATATCCAAAATTTTTATCTTTATTTATATATATATATATATATATATATATATATATATATATATATATAATATATTATGTGTGTGTGTGTGTGAGAGAGAGAGTGCAAGAGAAAAAGAAAGAGGTAGATGGTATACATACATACATGTGTGTGTGTGTGGTGTAGGCAGAGATAAATATTCATATATCTATCTGTATAGGTGTTTTATAAGTGTGCATAGTTTTGTTCATACTTATTTTGAGGGGCTATTCATGCTTAGAGGAAATTTCTGGTCATTATTTCTACTTAAGCAAAACTAAAAAAAAAACAGAAACAAGAAAAAAAAAAAACAATGTTAGGAAGAGCTTTTATTTTCACAACTAATTCAAGTGATAATGAAAATAGAAGAACAGTCAATATTTTTGACTGTGTAATTGATTCTGTACTTGTAAAATCTGATTCTATCTTTTTATTTAATATTAGATTTAAAGACTGGATTTTTATTCTTCACATTCCTCTGGGCCTTCTTCCCATGTACCACACCTGCTAAACTACAGGAGATTTTAAACTGAGTCTTTTATTTAATCTACAAAGATAAATTATTGTTCTGCTGACCACAGATCTACAGATATTTCTTCTTGTTCTTTTTTGGCACTGCTCCGTTAATGCCCACCTTGTTTCCATTGAGTAAGTCTGAAGTGATGGAAATGTGGTTCTACAGAAGGATGCTGAGAATACCATAGACTGAACATGTGAGCAACAACAAAATTCTTGGGACAATGGCAACAAGGACACTTATACTTAACATCAAAAAGATAGTTGAAATTTCTGGGGCCCATAATTAGGAAAGAGGGCTTGGAAAATTTGATACTCACAAGACAGATTGAAGGTAAGAGGGACAAAGGAAAGGAATACACAACCTACTTTCGGAGATTAAGCAAATGAATGGCAAAAATTAAGAGATACAAAAAACAGGAAATTGTGGAGAGCCATGTTTGCCAATGTCCTAAAGGGACACAGCACATAAAAGAAATCTGTAATATCTGACCCAGGGATGGGCCCCAAAATTACTAGGCCACCAAATTCATGAAGCAAAGCTTTAATCAACTAAGGGATTTTCTTGTGGGGGCAATCCTGAATCAAGCACTTAAAATCTTAATCCTCATTTTCTTATTGCCTGTCTACTACTGATGTCATGCTTAACTGCCTTTGCTGCCACTTTTTTTTTTTTTACTACTACCACAACATCCCTGCTTTTTTATTTCATGAATTTGTTGGTGTGTTATGTCCCACTTATACAATCTTACAGTTCTTTAGAAATGGGTTTAATACAAGAGGGTGCTGAAAAGTTCCCAGCCTAATCAACTTTCCCAAATTTTTACTAAATAGCAGAATTCTCCTTTTTTTGTGAGGGGAATCTCATTATTGTGCTGAGAGATTTTCAGTACCCTCTTTCCTTATCATAAAGTTAAGCTCAAAATACACGAGATGTTTATGCGTAAATGTTAGTATTTTCGCACCCCACTATCACAAGTACTGTACACCGCTGAAGGTTGTAAAGACACCACAACATGTACTACAGTCATAGCAGCAATAATGTTGCATAGACAAGCTTGTCTGATGGAGCCCAACCCTCTTTAGGCTGCAAAGTCTTCCCCCTCCTAGACTGGTTGCCACCCAAGGCTATAGGCTACAGTTTGTCCTGCTATTTTACCTATAGCTGGAGGTGGAAAAGTGATGGATTCAGAACTTTCCCCAAGATATTAGCACACAAGTGAATGTAATGAACTAGACTAGAATTTTCTTTCCTATTCCTCAATTCATTACTCCACCGTGCCGCCTGAGTATTCTTTCGGTGGGTAGGGAGGGGTGCTCAAAATATTCTCCTCCTGTATCAAGGCAGCAATCATTTTGTTGAGAAACCAAATTGTACAAATGAACAAATATTTTCTTTGTCCTTACATGAGAATTCATTCAACCATTTTCAAGTATTGGAATCCATAAATGATGGTGAGCCACTTCCGCATTTTGGTTTTACTTTAAAGGACATGTTCTCAATTCCAAAATGTCTGAACCAATTTTGGCAAGTAGAGCAGGATATTGTTTCATTCCCTCCAGATTTTCATCTTTCATATGCAACTTCTGCAGTTTTGAAGCCCTGTTTAAAATAAGACCTCAAAAGAGCCAAGGATCGAGCAGTGTAATGCCACTAACAACATTGCAAGCTAAATAGTACAGGTGTCCTATTAGGTTAAATGTTATATTTAGCAGATACACTTATGATAAAAATATAGTTTCAAGGTGTGTGCTATATTTATGGGTAAAAGGTGCTCAATATTAGGGATAGAGCATATGTAAATATAAATGTCAAGCCTGAAAGAATCTATTTCATTCTTCAAACCATGTGTGATAGGCTGAAGTTTGCATTCAAGCATAAAACAGGCTGTCGCCACTGTGTTGACCTCAGTGTACAATTGTATAATTGCTGATCTAACAAGTGGACGTAGCAATTGCTGGAGAGTCTGTTTATGAAATCGTAGAGTCAAGATGTTGAAAATAACATCAGCTAAATGACAAATTTTATATTTGTATTATATATATATATATATATCTCTGAAGATCAAGTGAGCATGAAACTTGGGTTATGACTAGAGCCATCCTTTCATTGCATTTAATGTTGTGCTACTTTTGCCCAGTCAAGGAAATCTAGGCCTTGAGCACTTTATTGTGTAGGTAAGGTTGCCTTTAGGCCTTTCTTTTTTCAGTATTATTGTTTTATTAAAGACTTTATCTGGATAAGAATTTTAGGTTTTGGCAAGTTATCTGTTGGTTCCATCAACAGTTTTTGTTCTTCTTTAATATATATATATATATATATATATATTTTTTTTTTTTTTTTTTTCAAGGATAGACTTGTTTGAGTAGACATCCCAGATTTTTTGTTTTTTTTATATAATGTATATTTATATATACCAACTTATGCATTCCAAACTCTTCATAAAGAATATGTGGCTTCCAGCATGGTTTGAACCTATATCCCCCTAAGTAGGGGATATATCATAATTATATGATACATCATAATTATATTGTGGAGTCATAGTCTTTAGATATATTCATGAAATAAACTTTAAAGTAGAGGTCCATAAAAAAAAAGAAAATAATTATAAATAAATAATTAAAGCAATTTTATTTGCTCTGACTTATATAGTTCTTAAATAATTCAATATTTTTAATTCTAGTTAAAGGCATCTTCTCTTAATATTCAAAGAAGTCTTAAATTTTAATTAATCAAGATTTATTTTTTGTGATTCCAAGTCAAAGCCATTCCTTTAAAGAAATAATTTTTATTAACTGATGAATTATTTTCTCTTTTAATCTAACTTCCTTTAGAATTCAGCAAAAGATAATCTTACCAATAACTCAATATAAAATTCCATTATTTCAATTGAAGTCAGACAAGTTTCACATAGCAAATCATGGGTGGTGACTTGTAGCTGTGTGATCAATAATCTCGTGATAAGGGGTGGCAATTAGAGGAAATTATAAACATGTTAATCTATAAACTCTCCCTCTTAAATACATATGTTGATAAATTAATAGAGAAAACCAAAGTAAGTTTGAACATTTGTGGATCTTGTTAAAAGTTAGAGAAAAAGTAGGGAGATATTTATGTATACATACCTACATATATTTCATTTCTCCCATATACAGGGCGTATCAGAAATACTTTTACAAACTTTGGGAGTGGGCTCCTTACAACAAAACAAAAATTAATGTCCATATAACATGTCTGCAAATCCTTCATTTTCAGTTATTAACTTTAAAAGAAAGTTTATGGTAGATGCTGTTGTGTTGCCATGTAGATTAGGTTACATTTGTCATTTGTGTACATTTGTGGCTTGTCTCTGCAAATGCACACATTAAATGTTGGACAATCGAGAAGTGCTCCATTTAACAATGGCAGTATATTCATATCGTGAGCAGGTAGGTATGATTTTTACATACACCCATTACCATTTGGGCCTGAGGCTGAAGGCAGTATCAGATTGCATTTCCAAACTGAAGGCAGCCTCGTCTTCCAAACTGAAGGCAGCCTCGTCTTCCAAACTGAAGGCAGCCTCGTCTTCCAAACTGAAGGCAGCCTCGTCTTCCAAACTGAAGGCAGCCTCGTCTTCCAAACTGAAGGCAGCCTCGTCTTCCAAACTGAAGGCAGCCTCGTCTTCCAAACTGAAGGCAGCCTCGTCTTCCAAACTGAAGGCAGCCTCGTCTTCCAAACTGAAGGCAGCCTCGTCTTCCAAACTGAAGGCAGCCTCGTCTTCCAAACTGAAGGCAGCCTCGTCTTCCAAACTGAAGGCAGCCTCGTCTTCCAAACTGAAGGCAGCCTCGTCTTCCAAACTGAAGGCAGCCTCGTCTTCCAAACTGAAGGCAGCCTCGTCTTCCAAACTGAAGGCAGCCTCGTCTTCCAAACTTTGCTGCTGTTTGCCAAGATAGGATCTGTGACACCACAAATTCTGGATCGAGGAAGACAGACCTTCTCGTATGCTTGACTATGAAGAACATATTGTAGAGGCTGTCAAAAATGATCCAAGTATCAGCACACATCAAGTGGCCCTAGCATGTCATGCGTCTCATAGTACCACTTGGAGAGTACTTCAAAAGCAGTTCATGTATCTGTATCATTTGCAATGAGTGAAGGGTCTTTTGACCTCTGATCACTCACCACGGGTTTATTGCATAAACTGCCAATCAAGTGTTTGTCTCTTCAGTTTTCTTTATGGATGAGGCAAACATCTGGAAGGAATGGAATAACAAATTTACACAACTGGTATTTGTAGCCATACCCCATGGTACAATACAGGCTAAACGCCAGCATTAGTTTACGATTAATGTGTGGTCTTTTCCTTGTTTTGGCTTGGTTACAGTTTCTGGTTATCTCTCCTTGTCAAATATGTATGTTGAGAAATTAAGATCTTGTTATCTCGCATGATCAACAGACGGAACAAAGCCAGCACACTCAAACCCTCAGTCACAATGACTTGTGATTTTGTGCTATCACAACCATTGACGGCACCCAAATAGTTCCATCTACGCAATTTAACACAAGGCTTGGGTCAACCCGTCATAGTTTTCAGGCACTTTCCAAAAAGGAGCTGCACATTGGGATCCCCTCCTCCAGGTTGATAACATCAAGAAGTCACTTTCCTGACAAAATCGACCATGGTGGGATTTGACCAGAGGCCTCATGAACACAAAACAAACATTCTAACCACTGAGCCACACACATTTCAACACCCAAAATAAAATATACAGAGGTGGACAAACTTGCTTAAATGTAAGAGTCACATACAATAAAGTTCAGATGTTTGAGTGCTGCAAAATGTGAACAAAATTTACACAAACATTTGTTACATACACATGAGCATTAAACTTTTGTTTTAATCCAATGGGGTCTCATTTCATACCCAGTAAATAATTATAAAGCTTGAAATTTTTCTTATTTACCTTTTATATTAACTGTAATTAAAAAAGGAGCTCAGGTAACATATTTCCGCAAGACGCATATTAAAAGGTCAAAGAGCTGCATGTGGCTCACAAGACATGTTTTGGACATGCCCCTGATATAGAAATGAACATTTGTAATCCAATATTGATTGTGTGGTTATTGGTCGAGAAATTTGGCTCAGCAAAGGTGAGTTCACAACCCGGCCACTGCATTCACTTTATCACAAATGCCTTTAAAGAAAGGTAAGTATCCATCTCGGCTTCTCTCAATTGTGAGTTAAATAACAGAATAGATGCTGTTTTTGGGTGGCAAGCAGTCTGTACAAAAGATAAATTTGAATTCAAAACTGGTTGGGCAGGGGCTTAACAACTCTATGTAAAACCTCCTTACTAGGGGGATCATGGTAGTGTTGCGGGATATACATGGAGTGAAATATATATCAGAAGGCAAAAGTTAAGTAAGATGAAGGTTATGCGTGCTTATAGCGCCCGTACCCCACAACATATAGGTTATACAAACAATTTAAGAACAACTTCCATGGCAAGAAACTACTAAATACTGTTGTTAAAGATTTAACATTAAAGAAATTTTTATATCAACAATAAAATATTCATGTAACGACAATTACAATGTTTGCTGTTGTGATAATTAAGACAATGTCATCAGGAATGTTTGTGCGGGAATGTTGTTAAGAAATGTTGGTACCTTTTGATTGTTAAGAAATTTAAAATGATTTGGTTTCTGCAAGGAAAAAGAAATTATATGTGTTCGTTCATTTATCCGTGTGTGTACGTGTGTAATTTACACGTAAGAATAAATATTATCAAGAGTTGCTTGCCTTTATCTGTGCAGGCTAAAGTTGGTAAAATATACAATTGCTTTTTAGTAGTGAAATTGTTTCACTTTCCAAGTCAACTGTAGATGTTGGTTAACACGTGGACAATGGTTGATGAAAGTTTGAGATTTCAATGTGGTGTTTGAGTCAGTGAATTGTCATGCGTGGAGTTTGATAGCATCTCGTTGAACTCTGGTGGCTGACTGTCTGAATTGAGTCATGCAGTTAAATTTATAGATTTCCTGTGTAGCAAAATCGGCTCAAAAGAGCTTTTTTGGCAGGAAATAGGATTCATTTGGAATTTTGCTACACTTTGGTGCTTATTAACCAATAAAAAGATTGGATTTGCAAAACAAGATGATTGGTTAAAGGCTTTTGAGAGAAGAATACATTTTTCTGAAATGAGTTAAAGGCTAATGTTGAAGATTCGACAGTAGCACCATCTTGTGTGGCTTTGTTGTGGCTGCATACTTCCTGGTTCAAGAAAAACAGAATCTAACATAGGGCAGATTTGCTTTGTGTCTTTTCAAGTATTAAAAAAAAAAAAAATACACTGCAGGTTTAATGTTCTTTTGCAACACTCATAATGGGGGAAAAAGTAAATACTTGAAATATATTACTGTAGCAATACGTTGGAAGACCTTTGTAGATCCATCTGCATAGCGACAAGTGCATATGAATGTGAGTTCCATTAGACAATCAGATTAATGAGCCACATAAAGCTTATCAATCAGATTCTGATGAATAGAGTGGGTTACAAAATTAAACCAGAAATTGGAGTCCCTTCTGGATCCAGGTTTTCCAGCCAACTTTAATCTCCAAAATTTTAAATGCATTGTCAATTGCTATCTACTGTCCCCATTACTCTCTTCTCTTCCTGTTCATTATTAATGTTTCTGTTCCTAATTCTTCCACACCCAGTAAACCCTTGTCTTAGTGGCTTTACTGCCTTGCTTGAGGTGAAACCAATTAAAAAAAAAAAAAAAAAAAAAAAAATGAACAAAAACAGTGTGTTTTCATTAAAGAAACTGAAACAAGAATGTAATATTTATAATGAGAAGAACATCAGTGATTTCAATACAAATGGCAACGGACATCTAACTTAGATTTCCTAGAATATGCAAAAGCATTTGATAAGTCATTTTACACAAAGATCTATTTGAACTGCTTGGGAAACTAGCAGAGCAGAGAGAGTAATCCAGAACCTAGACTGGGGCAATGTGTGTACAGACAGACAGAAAAGAAATCAAGGGAGAAGTAAATAAAGCAGACAAAGCAAAATCTTAAGAGAAGTAGAAGTCCTATCAGGATTTAATATTGGTGAACACAATTTTAAGTGCAAGATACACAGATGTTGATGGCAGCTTGTCCGATCACCAAATTTAAGCAACATCAAACCTGGTCAGTACCAAGATATGTGACCGCTTGGAAATACCAGGCACTGTAATCTTGGATGTGTGGGTGGTGTAAAGGATAATGGTTTTGAATTGAAAATTGGAGAGCCAATTCCATTGCAAAAATAAACAGTGTTAAGAAATGGAAAAAATTTAATTAGAAGCAAAGAGAAGAGTATTGAACCGTTATGTAGTATTGGTCCTCCTTTGTAGCAGTGAATGCTGGATCATCATTTCACAGAGGAAGAAGAGCCTCAAGGTAATAGATATGTGGTTCTGAAGAACGATGCTGCAAATAAGGAAAGTTTTAAGAAAAATACAAACAAAAAGAAGTACTTATATTTCGAATCAGAATTTTCTAGGACACATAATGAGGAAAGAGGGATTGGCGAATTTAAAACACACATGACATATTAAAGGAAAAAGATAAATTGAGTATCCTACTAAATGAATGTGGAATAGATAATAAAATGACAAAAATTATGAGCTACAAGGGATAGGAAGTTGTTGTGAGCCAAGATGGCCGACATCTTGAAGAGACAAGTACATAGAAGTCTGTTTTTGAAATGCGTTCTTAATAAATTTGGGACTGAAAAACGCTGACAAAATCCTGTTCAAGCCAAACATTCAGACATTCTTGTCTGTTACCTGAATGATCATCCTTAACTCTTAGTTTACATACCTGAATGCAATTATGTTACCTGATCTTAACTGGGTGATCATGATGACTACATAGTAGGACATTTTCCCAAAGCACTAGACTGACCAAAATATTGTGTGAGAAACAAACAAAAAAAAAAAAAAAAGATACTATCATTCCACAAGTTGTTTAAACTTGTTTAGATTTTTTTTTTTTTTATTTTGACTCTGAACTATCAGCTGTGGATCTTTGCTATCAGATGATGTCAACCATTGTTGTTCTATTCAAAGTAAAAAAACAAAAAAAAAGACTGATTACAGAAATATGTGTGCCTGTTTTATCACTTGTAAGGATTGCTAGGTTTTTTTTCCCTTCTTCACTCAGTATAAACAGCCATGTCATCACGTAAAGCTTCACTTATTCAGTTTCTCTAGCGAAAAATCAATATTGTTTTAATAAGCCACCCCACACCAAATAAGGGATGTTATATATTTCAGCTATGCCTGATAATACTATTATGATTTTTTCAGTGTTATTCGAGTCTAATTTTTAGGGGTCAGCTAGTCACACCCTTATATTTACTTAGAAGATTATATACAATATTTCTTTGTATTTTTCCCAAACAAAAAACAGATAAAAACCACCAAAACTGGGAAAATTAGTATAACTTACAGAATAATGATAATGAATTTCAACAAATATTTATGAAGGTACTTGTCCAAGGAGCGAGTAAAATAATGAAAATACTTTGAAGAATTTCATAAAAATGGATGGCTGAACATTTGGAGTGGTACAAAAGATTTAATGTGTAAAATTGAAAATTACTCAAGTCTATGGCTTGGCTTCCATCAAAAAGGAAGGTATAAAAAAATTAGAAACAAAAAAAAAAAATGGAAGATGAAAATAAACATGGAATATGTTTCAACTTTTTTATTGAATGCCGACTTGGTTTTTTAATGTGTAATGGCCAATTACCTCCCTTTGTTTTGTGACCTGCCCCAGCATTCATATGACCTTAAAATCAATTTTTATTGACTATTTTTTGACCAATCAGATGCATTGTTACAAATTAGAACAGGAAGTTCTTGAACCCAGCAAAGTTTGCTGAACTGTCCATGTGTAAATTGCTTGTTACACAATTTTATTTGCTTTCCGAGTTCATCCCCACATTTCCCTCGCTTTTTCCTTCCTGGGTTTGTGCCATGCCCCACTCTACCATCTCTATCATTCACACTCACACACACAAACTTTATCTAACCTTTAGCCTTTGTTGGTGTAAGCTAAAGTCAACTGACTTCTTGCTGTCTATATGTACAAGTTTTTACACCTATCTACACATTACCAGTTATAATAAGAAGCATATTAAATCACCATATTTCCAGGTGTGTAACACACCTGTAGAGCTGTTATTGTTGTCAACTCCACCCATGTACGTAGGATATTTTAGGTGAAAAGAAATAATATTTCATGATTCATCCACATTTACACATTGTTTTTATTTTTATGTTATCGTTATTTTAATTTGGAATCATAATTTAAGTATTCACAATCATGTCGTTTATTATGGGATCATCGAGAGATGGGTGTGTCAAATAGACATGTTTAGGTTTTAGTCTAGCACCCAAATCTAACCCTTAGAGTGTAAAATGCAGGTTGATTTTGAAAAAGATTCCCCAATTCAAAAAAAAAATAGTTCATATTTTTTTGCATAATAAACTTGCAGTTTATTACCAACTAGCCTAGAAGTCACCTTTCTGGTGGACTTTAGGTTGGCTCCTACAGAAAGATTATGGGCCTTTAGTGTCCTATGTATATAAAACTTATAAGAATTTAGAAATAAAATTATTTTATCTTTATTTGACACCTTAATTCAGTATAATCTATTTTCGTATACACAACCACTGTAGTTTGTTTACATTTATTTTGTGCATAATTTTTATTTTATTTTAAAAAAAAAAAAAATCACCATTCTGTAGTTTCCCTTAAAGTTACTCTTAAAAGACATTAGGGAACCCGAACTATGTAATATTTCAAACACATCACAGTACGCATGCTAGAAAAAGAAAAAACAACATGAGCAATGTACCATGCCATGCTTAAGTTTTCATTACTGTTTAATGAGATGATATCAAATGCAATTGTGACAAAAAGTGAACCTTTAATAAATAATTGTTAAGGATTATTTAATTTTTAATCACGATTTATCGAGATTGAAAAACGAACAGACACAGGTACACTGCTCTTTATTTATATAGAAGATATTGAAAAAGCATTGCTTTATATATTGAAATGTTAAATTAAATTTTAAATAGCCTCCTCTAGAAAGGACAGTGATCATTACATCCATGTATGCGTGTAAATACTTGATTATCAATTTTTTTTTTTTTTCATCATTTCATCCTATTCAAGACAATGAAAACCACAAAGCTGCAAGAGCTGTGGAGATGAAAAAAAAAAAAAAAACAGAATAAAAATACAGGTTTCCCAAAGAGACAAGATAATGATTGACATTTGCATTGAAATCTTTGAAGATCATAACTGAAATGAAAGCTGAAAGCCAGAAGAGTGTTTCACAAGCAAGAAATATGAGAGAGAGGAAACTATCAGTATAAAACTTATGGTTACATTGTGCAAATTCAACACTGAAATTAGGAGACCTAAGTGCCAATCCAGTAAGGCACTTAAATTCATGAAGTCAAGGAACCAGAGGAAAACTCATCACAACTACAATACTCATCTTGACAACATCCTATATATATATATATATATATATATATATATATATATATATATATTATATGTATATATATATATATATATGAGAAAGACTTTTTTTTTTTTTTTATGTTTATAAGTCCTTTTTATAGTTAAAATTTTTTAAGTAAATGGTCTGTTTATAATAAGCAGCATTAACAACATTTAGTGGCCTGAATGTCTCAGAAATGATGGTTCCATATAAGATACAGGTTCAATCCCTGTTGGAGGACACATATTTTCTATGAAAATTTCTTGGGCATTCAGGCCGGTAAATGTTAATACTGTTTATTATAAACAGAGCATTTACTTACATATTTTTGTGTGTACATTATATATAATAGAAATTACGAGGATTTGAAATAATTATAAGTAATTCAATTACTTAATTATAATTATTTCAAATCCTCCTAATTTCTATCACTTGTATATCCTTGCTTGAACTGGCTTCTAATGCTCTGGACTGAGCGGCTTGGGGGTAGTAGCTGTAGCTCATGGGGGCACAGTCCTATGGTTAAAGAGAAACTCGGATGAGTTCCACCACAGAATATGTGATCAAGTGTCACTATATCGAGTGATTTGCTACCTCATCATCACCGAGGCCCGTTGGAACAGTTGGTATGATGTTTGCCTGATAACATAACTGTCTGGGTTTCAATTCTCAGTAGTGGATGCGCACTGCTGATGAGTCCCAAATATAGGACAAAACGGCCGTTTAGTGCTTTCTGCATTCTGTTGAGGATTCTTCTAGACTCGATGAATTAATTTAATATATATATATATATATATATAGTGGACTCTCATCATATTCAATGTACGAGGGTCAACCAGCTCATTTCCTAGAAACTGACAGCCATACCAGCAAATCTGATTTGATTATAGTGGTGAAGGCTTTGTGCAGAACCAGCCACACTTTTTGAAAGGCCAAATACAGAGACCTGGTGCACTACGGGCCACAAGGTCCCCAAACAACCCTCTGCAGATTTTGAATTCAGAGTTGTCCCTCACTTAAACCAGTTGCTATCAAAGGCTATTGAACCCAGTCTATCCTGCTATTTACCCATAGCTAGAGGAGTAGGATTAATACCTATCCCAAGGATATTAGCACGTAAGTGAATATGATGGATTCAACTGGAATTTGAACTCAGATATCTATATTCCTCAATCTGAGCCACTATCAACCACTCCACCATGCCTACTATATATTTTCAATCTGCAGGTTATTACTGAATATGTTCATTATATTTAATATTTGTTCCAGTTTGATACACAGGTCCATATATTGCCTGTTAAATTTTGGAGTTTGGTCATAGAATTTTATGCAATATCTGACACATAAGTAAATTATTTTTATGCGAGCATTCTTTTAAATTTCATCCATTTATAGTGAGAAATTATTTGGTTATTCTGAAATCATTCAAAGAGTGAATATCCTGCAGACTTATTTAGATTTTAAATAATCAGGAAAATCTTGAGGTTTTATATATTTTTAAATTCAAGAGGAACCAATATTTTCCATTTACATTTTTGTATGACCTGGAAATTTATTTGCTTTGGGATGGCATCTTTGGTAGAAAATTGGATTTCAGGGGAATAAAGATCAATTTTAAATCTAAATTTATGGATAGAATTTTAAAATTGTTCCATTTGTGTAACAGAAAAAAGATTTCCATTCAAGAGTAACTATAGCAATTTATTTGCCGTTTGGTGGACTCTTCATCCCTAAAGTTTCATTTATTTATTTTTATTTAAATGAAATTTGTTTCTGACATAAATTCTTTCTTTGATTTTTGTTTATCTTTTAAAAACATTTGAAAATTCTTCAAAGCATTCTGATGAGGCCAGATTTGTGTGCTTCTTTACAGTTAATAAACATATTTCTAGGTTTTTTAGGGTTTTTTTTTTTTTTTTTTGAAAAGAGAACGTTTCAGTTGGAATTTCTGAAATGTAGTAATACAATTATGCATTGACGCTTTGGATAATTTTCTCATCTTTTTTTTTTGGTTTTATCCAAATTCTTCCAACAAAAGTTGTTTCTCATCTTTCATTTTTAAGAAAAGGTGATCAGGAAACGTGGGTTTGTTAAATAACTTTTCTCTTATATTTTCAATGATCTTCGACTATCCTCATCTTTTCCCAACATTAGTTTTATTCTTTGATCATTTTCAGGTGAAATTAAAGCCCTGGTTAGGGTGTCATTTGTAAGTTAACCTTTTACCTGTTTAATTTTTCCCTGTCAACACAATGTTTCATTTTGGAACAATTTATTTTCTATACACACAGAACCAAGGAAAATTTAACAATTAGCATCAATAGTTTGCAAAATTTCATCTCTGAAGTTAAGATGCTTTTGTGAAAGAAAAAAAAAAATGCATATTTTTTATATATATATATATATATATATATATATATATATATATATATATATATATATATATATATATATATTAGTTCCTTATAAAACAGACTCCCAAAACATTCATATCTGCTCAGTTTCATATCCTAACATAAACAAAGTAATTTCTAAAAAAAGTAATGAATTTTTATTCATTAATCTGACAGATTTTATTAACCCCATCCTAGCCAATTATTTTGGGGAAAACATTTTATTTTCAGACAAATTTTTCTTTTATATTCGTTTGGGAAGACTAAGAAACTGAGGCATCTTGAAGTACACAAATGATGGCTATCACCTACCAGACATACGAGTTGACAATTGGTCTCATTTCAAGCCCAGGAAGACATAAAAAGAATCAAGAACAACATATAAACACGTCTGCAGCTGGTTTTTGAATGTTATGTTTTGGACGTGTTTATTCGTCTGTGTCTGAAAGAGACTTTCGGTAAAACTGTGTATACATTTCTATGCCGGAGCAGAAAAATCAAAATCTTTTTCATAAATGAGATGATCTTTTCAAATATAAAAGAAAATTGAACTTGGGAAAATTCATTATGGGATTAAATGATTGGGATATGAAGCTGGATGCATTAATTTTAGCAAGGTTTAGGGTTAAGCCGAATGGATTACGGTGTTGGTTCATGAATTTGGTGACATAGTAAATGTGAGTTCAATCCCTGCGATGGGCATTGTGCAGACTTAGAAATGGAAGCAGCAATGACTGAAGAGTACTAAATAAGAACAAAATATATCGCTAGACATAAAAGATGGTAGAATGAGAACAATCTAAACATGATTAAATAAAGGCTTAAGTTCAAAGTTCCCTGAAGGTTACCTAGACTGACAATTACCAAAAAAAAAAAAAAAAAGAAAAAAGAAAACTAAGTGCATAATGGTTGAAACATTGTGATAACAACAACAAAGACTAGGATAATAGAATGTAATAATGGTAATTCCTCATCTCAGAAATTCATACAATAAATCCAAGGATTTTTTTTTCAGCTCTTATCAATATGAAAACAGTTCTATTCTTAGAATGTTGGTCTTGCAGTGAACTACTGCTGACAAAAAAGTCTTATATACTGCACTAATATATATATATATATATATATGTGTGTGTGTGTGTAAAAGAAAAAAAAGCATAGATTATAACTATTGTATCTTGTTCAGAGTTGTATATGTTTATCAAACATTTTCCCAATATTAACTTCTTCCAAAACCCATGCATGATGAAGAGAGATCTGTTCTTAGCCACAGAGGAACAATAAATCCTAAGTGTAATAACAAAATACTTTGTTATTGACCTTGATCTTCAACCATTACATCCCTTTCTGACTAATACTTGAGGAAAAAGCACTGACCCAGCCTATTTTCTATCTGAGAACTCTTATAGGAAATAGCATTAAACAACTCATTACTGACTCCTGTGGTTACTGTTTTTTATCAGCTTGCACTCTGGCCAGTCGAATTTTATATCCCAGCGCTCCAGATAATTTCAAGATAACTCACATTATGGCTAAATTCCTGGTGATTGTAGCGGAAATGATTTACTGGATTGTGTATTTCGAGACCTTTTCTAAGCCGGAATGTTTTTCTTTTATTTATGAATCAGGAATTGAAATAGAAATCCTCAAAAGTTCTTTTATATGCTTTAGAATGAGACTTGGGAACAATCAGTCAGTCAGATTCTGTTCTGCCCAATGGATGGACAGGATATTTATTTGGTGGTAATTTTGAGATGAAAGGTTTTTAATGTTAGCTATTAGTTTATTTATTCAAACTTTGGTTTACATGTGAAAAAAACAAAAAAAAACAATAAAACAAACAACTTCTGAGCACTTTCTTTTTTGGAAGATAAAAATTATATACAAAGTAAAAAGCATTTTTAAAAAACAAAAATTCTACAAACTTTGGCACATACTTAATATATTCATACAAATGCATAAGTATATATACCTATGTGGCTATGCTTATGCACACATTTGCATACTATTTACATTATTTGGACTATTGTCCTCATCTTTTTCGCCATATGTATTACAACGTTTCAGCTGTTGTACGCTACGGCCTCCTTCAGGTGGTTGGAATGTTGAATTGAACTGAAATATAGACAAACACATTTGCATGTGTGTAATTTTATTATAGATCATACCATAAACATCAAAAGATTCTGAAGATTTAAAAGTAATTAATTATAGAGTAATTATAGACAATTTTACTTTTTACAGGTTAGCAAAATCCAAACTGACATTCTTTTATATGTGTTCCTTCCAGATGTAAGTTTGTCATGGCTCTCCACAATTTCCTGTCCTTTGTAGCTCTTAATAAATTTTGTCTTTTGGTCAGCTCTCTTAAACCTTGATCTGCCATCCATTTACTCAAGCTCTCTAGGTTATATGATGCTTTCCTGTCCTTACCTTCAATCTGTCCTGTGCGTATCAGATTTTCCAAGCCAGGGTTCCTGCTGTGCCCCAGAAATTTCAACTACCACTTTCTGATGTTAAGTACAAGTTTCCTTTTTGTTTTCATTCTCTCTAAAACTTAGTTGTTGCTCACCTGTTTGGTCCATGGTATTCTCAGCGTTCTTCTGTAGAACCACATTTCTGCTGCTTAAAGTTTCTTCTTCATCTGTGAGGTGATTGTTCAGCATTCACATTTTTTTCTCGAACAAAATGTTTCTATTTTGTAATACTTTGCTTAGCTTTCGGAAGGCATCTTTCACTATCCGAATCTACCTTCAGATTTCAGTGTTGCTCTTTCCTTCCTCTGTTAAAACACTTCCAAGATATTTAAATTGTTTTAATTGTATGATTTTAGTATCTCCAATTTGTAATTTGCATGTTAGGCTGTTCTGTTTGCTAACACACATATACTGTCTTTTTGCAGTTAATGTTTAGTCTTTCAACACCTTCTGTAGAAGTTAATGTAGTTTTCTTTCTGCATCTGTTATCAATACTGTGTCATCTTATGCCGTTAGGATTGTGGCTGCCAATACTAAAACTGGAGGAACTTCTAATCACCTTTCTCTCTAGGTTGAATAAGTTTGGTGAGAAGATACATCATTGTCTTACACTTCTTTCTATTTTGTTTTTAATATCTACTGAATTCATTTGCTATCCATATGCAGATGGTTTGTTCCAATTATAAGTTTTTCCAAAATAACAGATACGAAAAACCCTCTCGAATCTTTGATCATGAAAACTGTGTATGCATGCTGATGAGGGCGGGGAGTGGGAAGAGTTCCTGACCTGATCCATTCCCCAAATCTCTCCAGACAGGTTTGCTTTTGGAACTTCTTCAAAGACCAGAAAATTTTTTTTTCTTCTTTAAAATCACTCTCCTATTTGAGGTATGTGTCTATTAAATAACAAATGGCTTCAGTCATGCAAGTAGAAATGTGCATCATTCATGCATGAACGATATGATGACTATTGAATGAATATTGCCCAATCAGCAAGCAGGAATGCAAACTCTCAAAGTTCAAAACCACTCACATCTTTGGTTTGCTGTCACACACACTGTATCAAGGGGTTTTTTTCGACATGTCCTAAAAATGCCCTGTCCAAAAATAAAGAGACAGACATCAATTTGAAACAACATACATTAATTACATTATTTAGACTATTGTTCGAATCTTTGTCGCCATATTTATTATGTTTCAGCTGTTGTACACTCCAGCCTTCTTCAGGTGGTTGGTGAGCAAAATAAAGGGTTCAGTTCGACATTCCAACCACCTGAAGAAGGCCAGAGCGTACAATGGCTGAAACATTGTAATAAATATGGTGACAAAGATGAGGACAATAGTACGAATAATGTAATTAATGTACATAATACCTCATCTCAGATAAACAAGATTTTTTGCAAGAATTTTTCAATAAAAAAAAAAAAAAAAAAATAGTTTAGTTATAAAAGTCTTACTGATTAACCCATAGCAGAGAGATGGATTCATGCCTTTCCCAAGGGTATTTGTACATAAGGGAATATAACAAGCCCAACAGGTATTGGAATTTAGCTGATTCATAATTCCAAGCCATTATCCATTACACCACCCACATATCCAGGCTTAGAGCACCTGGTGTTCATAAGCAGTCACCCATGTCGGTACTGACCAGGCTCAATGTTGCTCAACTCTATTGTTTGTATGCAAGCCGATGTTTCAGTGTGATGTTGCCATAAGCCAGTGGAAATGAGTGAATTGGTTATGTCGGACCCTTTTGTTGTGTCAGTTGACCCAGGAGGCCACTGCTGAACTGATGACCTGTGCCCCCACAACTGTGAATGTTACCAAATGGACCCTTTTAAGCAGTCTGGGTGGATACATCTTTTCAGGGTTTTGCTGTAGTGGCAATGTTTATAACTAGCTCCATTTAGATTTTATTTAATATTTTTCTTCATTAAATATATTTGTGAGCAGGATGCAACACCGAGAGTGTGCACAGAGAGTGACTTTTTTTTTTAAAATTTGGTTTGACTAACAGGTTTTGGGACAGAGCAAATCAGAAAAAATTTGAAACAGAATATAAATTAACTGCCACCTAATGAAATTGTTTTATATCATCCTTATGATATAAAACTTCGTTTATAGACCGGTGCATCAATTTTCAGATTGGAACTAAACAATCATAAAAAAACATTACAAGACGAAAATCATATCACTTGACTTCCAACAGTGAAGCTGTAGATTAATTGGTCATGGTCAAATGTAATTGGCAGAAATGGCCAACAAACAGAATTGACAAAGTTTACAATGAATAATAACAAAAAGAAAAGAACAGGGAAAAAACAGTACTAAGCAAATAATATATGGAAGACAAAAGTAGGCAAAGCAACAGTAATGAGGCTAAAGGTTCACAAACTAAGAAAGGGATACAGATAAGTGATTGCAACATTCTCATATCAAGAACAAAAATATGGCAGATGAAACCGAGAAGTGGTCTGTTTTATTGGCTAGGAAGAAATCCCTTCATGCATCTGTACGGTTTGTCTATCAATTTGAGGAAAAAATGTTTTGCAGTCATTCCCTATGGGATTTGAATGCAGAGCAGCAACAACTAAAAATTGGGAGGAAAGAAACTAGAAGGGAAAATAATGACAATGAAAATGTTGAGCTTCCACATTACCTTAAACAAAAAGTTAGGAAGGAAACTCCCATCAAAAGTAGAATGAGGGATAATAGTGGGATTCAGAAGCCTATTTTTCTGGAAAACTGTTTTAAGAAAAATATTTTTAATTGACTGTGAAGCTGTTTGGTCAAAGAATGCTGAATGAAAAAAGATTAATCTCAATGGTACCATTATATTTCTTGCTTATTCTCAGAATTAAGCAAGAATGGTATCCAAGAAAGAAAAACAAAACAAAAAAAATAAAATAAAATGACAGAATTTAGTAGATATTCTTAAAAACAAAAAGGAAAACTAGAAAAAAAACAAAAAGGAAAACTAGAAAAAAAACAAAAAGGAAAACTAGAAAAAAAACAAAAAGGAAAACTAGAAAAAAAACAAAAAGGAAAACTAGAAAAAAAACAAAAAGGAAAACTAGAAAAAAAACAAAAAGGAAAACTAGAAAAAAAACAAAAAGGAAAACTAGAAAAAAAACAAAAAGGAAAACTAGAAAAAAAACAAAAAGGAAAACTAGAAAAAAAACAAAAAGGAAAACTAGAAAAAAAACAAAAAGGAAAACTAGAAAAAAAACAAAAAGGAAAACTAGAAAAAAAACAAAAAGGAAAACTAGAAAAAAAACAAAAAGGAAAACTAGAAAAAAAACAAAAAGGAAAACTAGAAAAAAAACAAAAAGGAAAACTAGAAAAAAAACAAAAAGGAAAACTAGAAAAAAAACAAAAAGGAAAACTAGAAAAAAAACAAAAAGGAAAACTAGAAAAAAAACAAAAAGGAAAACTAGAAAAAAAACAAAAAGGAAAACTAGAAAAAAAACAAAAAGGAAAACTAGAAAAAAAACAAAAAGGAAAACTAGAAAAAAAACAAAAAGGAAAACTAGAAAAAAAACAAAAAGGAAAACTAGAAAAAAAACAAAAAGGAAAACTAGAAAAAAAACAAAAAGGAAAACTAGAAAAAAAACAAAAAGGAAAACTAGAAAAAAAACATTCGTCAATTCAAAGGAAATAAATCTTAGAAAAAGTAGAAATAAACCCAAAAGTAAGTTGCCGCAGAGAACTGTACAAAAACTACAATCTTGTCACCAAAGGAGACCTTTCTGAGAGGAAAAAAAAAAAAAAAAAGAATGGCAAAGTGGTGTTAAAACAAAGCAGCCATTCTCATCTTTTATGATTCCAAGTCAACTGATTTATCCTGAGAGATTTTTTTTTTATACACTGATAAGGAATTCATTTTTCTTCTTCAAAACGTGTGATGTTAATACACCTCACTTATGCAAGAGCACTAGAGACTTCTAACAGAATAACTCACCTACAACAGTAGCCGGGGGGAGGGGGGTCAGTTATTTACTGTATAACAGATGCACCTAAAAGATCATGGAATTAATAAGACAAATTCTTCAAATTCCTTGAAGAATTGTGTTTCTTTGCTTAAGCTTATTGTAATAAAGAGATTTATTTACCAAACATATTCCTTCTCTGTGACTTGGATTTAACATATAGCCTTGTGCTTATTAAATCCTGGATTAGTTGATGGAAATCAAATTTGTTCTTAATAACCTTTTCTGTTTTTCGATCAACAAGGTACAACAAGCAGTCAGTAATTTCTAACATCTGTATTTGATGAAAAAACTCTAATACAAAACAGATGAAAGATGAAAGAAAAATTTCAGGAATAATGTTGGTATCCTTTTATTTGAAAGATGGTCATCCAATACAAAGCTCAAGAGACACTCAAGCAAGAGCATTATGAGTTGTGTGATATAAATGTAAGAATAAGAAGTAGGAAATATATAATATATAAAAAATTGTAGAGTGAGTTGCCATAGTCAAATGCAAAATAAGTAACAGAATTGACCAACAAACACAACTGATAAAGTTTGCAATAAGCAATAACAAGGAAAAGAACAGGGCAAAAAATAATTTAAGCAAGCAAACAATATATGCAAGGCAAATTAACAGTAATATGACAAAAAGTTCACAAATTAAGAATTGTGGTTGACACACAAGAGCAAGTTCGGACAAGCGAATGTAGCATTCTGACTTCAAATCAAGACAGACCGGGACTAAGTCAGATGAAACGGAGAGCCGGCCTATTTTATTGACTAGAAAAAAATCCCAGCATGTATTTGTGTGCTTCTGTCTATAAAATGGGGAGGAGCTAGTGTTTTGAAGTCATTCTAATACAGATTAAAAAAAAAAAAAAAAAAAAATGGATCTTGTATGGAAACATTTTACTGAGAATCATAGACAAGATTATGAATGACATTGCATTTAAATTTTTGAAGATTGTAGTTATCAGAGAAGCAAGAAATTTGCTAGAGCTGAGAATGAACAAAAACTTGGAAAGTTGAGTTAAATGGAGATAATGGATACTAAGATATCTGGAAGAGGCATGACATGTGGAACTAGAATAATCTGCCCCAGTGGATGAAATAAAGGGTTTAGTTTGAAATTCTAATCACCTGAAGAAGTCTGAAGCATACAATGGCTGAAACGCTGTGAATATGGCAACAAAGATGAGGAAAATAGTAAAAAAATGTAAATAGTGTAAATAACCAGGATCTTGTTTCATAAAGAACATGGCAGCAGCTTGTGCAAATCCTGAAATCTAACCACTCACAGACATTGGGGGAGAAAACAAAATCTTATGAAAATAATTTACATTCTCTCTGGGCTGGTTGAAAAAAAAAGAAAAAAAGTCTTTAATAAAAGCTCAAAATATAGCTTTTGCAATTACCTACCAGCCTCAACTAATTGCAGTCTTTCTTATCCCCCCAAAAAGATGACAGTGGTATTAAGAATTCTTCATGGCTGAAGTAAACAGCTATATGCTCAGAGTTATGGATACAGATTTTTGACTTCCTTTGATTTATGCCTGTGGTGATTATGACCTTTAGAATTACGGCCCCTGGATTTCTAAATTTGGATCCGACCCCTGCCCCACCTCTGCTATTTTCCCCACAGGCATCTTGGACATATAGAAGCTCCTAGTTTTTAGAGGCTAGCATTTGGAATTTGATAGAAACTTTGATGAACAGGTACTGAAAAACTAAAAAAAATTAAATGAGTTACATCTGATAACGTTCAATGCAAAAAAGAAAAAAAAAAAAAGAAAAAAAGAAAAAGAAAGAAAAAAAAAAAAAAAAAAAACTGGCTTGACAATTATAAATATCCATAATCAATACCAGAAACTGAGCACCATGGGTGGAAGGTAATGTTGGGTGTGGTTGGATTGTGAGAAGGTTATTACTTGGGAGTTCCTAAAATGCAATGAAATACTAAATGCCCATTTATACGTCCAGCAGCTGCAACATGTCTGTAATGTTGTCCACCATGATAATCCAAGTTCATGTAAAAAAAGAAAACAATTTTGGAACTCTGTGTGTTCTATACCATCAGCCATATTCAATTGACCTTAGACCAAATCATTATTACCTTAAAAACAAAAAAATTACATATACATACATACATATATATATATATATATATATATATATATATATAAATGTCTTTAAATAAATTGTCGGACTATGTCTAATTCAAAAATATATGACGTCATTAGTTTACATTTGATACGCTAGAGCAGATATGAATAGAAGAGATTCATGGAAGATTTAAGTTTAAAGATAGTAAAATCGACCTTGCTAACCAGACGCTTCTCTGTGGTTGAACAGTTAAAGCACATCACACGAAATGATAGTTCCGTATAGGATACAGGTTTGATTCCTGTCGGAGAGCGAAAATTTTCTATGAAAATTTCTCAGACATTCAGGCCGGTAAATGTTATTTAATACTGTTTATTATAAACAGAGCATTTGCTTAAATACTTGTATCTATAAAAAGAACGTTAAACATATTATAAATGTCTTTAAATAAATTGTCGGACTATGTCCAATTCAAAAATATATATATATATATATATATATATATATATATAGCTAGCTGCAAAAAGCTTTCATAAGGAATATTTCATCAATGAAAGCCAGGGTTAAGAGTTTGTCAAAATCTTTTTGTATTAAAACCTATGGAATTTTACTCAAAAGCTATCAAAAATCCCCTGATAAAAGGCGGATCATTGCAAATAATGGTGAATATATACTTAATAAAAAAATTTAAAAATAAAAAGAAATGAAGTACAAAGTTGATAAAGAAATACTGATATTTTTTCTGAGCCTATTAGGTATGAAGTGAATTTTGATCTGAAATTTTCCCTGCATAATATTCCATCTGTATGATAAATTCATCAATGAAATAAGTGCATTGACAAGGAAGAAGATTGTTTAAAAGTAGTCTTTTCTTGTGAAATAAATGCTTTTCCATAATTAAGCAACAGGCTTATTGTTGCACATTGATTTGGTAGAAAGAAACACAATAAGAGATATTCATCAAATTTCATACATTTATTAGATATATATATATATAAAAAGAAAAAAAAATGAAAAAAGTGATTTCTCTGTTATGCTCCATGAAGATACATCTGACTGAACTATGAATAGAGTCATAAATTGGTACATGAAAGCATTGCCAGCACAATAGGTCTTTTGCCATCTCCCCCTTCATTCGAATGTTACATTATTTGAGAGTCAATATTCAACAGTCACACTATGCATAAAAGAGAGAGAGATGCAATGGAATACAAATTACCTTAAAAGTGCTATTGAAGAAACCATTTTGAAAAGGATAAAAAAAAAAAAAAACGTTACATTATGGGTGAATATCTGCCTTGATTTGGCTGTGGGGAAAAAAAAAGTCTAAGCACGCCATCTGCTGGGACAAGATACATAATTCCATTGAACTAGAAAAGGAATTTTGGTAGATAAATATGAAACAACAACTACAAGCACTTTGACAAAAAAAAAGTGTTGGAAAGAAAGAATATAGAAAATAAAAAATAAAACCTTAAAATCTAATAAATAAATAGTTACGCCATTTACTATCATCTCTCTGTACAGAATGAATATTCATGATCTTTGAATTATTTCTGATGTGTTTGAGGGAAGTAAGATTTGAAACGATGAATAAAAGATATCAATTAGGTTTGTGAATAATCAGGTAGCAAATCTTGTATGGAATTTGGTAACAGGATAAATTGCAGAATTGATGCAGGCTTTTTGCTGGCAGATTTTATGATTGTTGGTTTTTTTTAGTTTTTTTTTTATAATCATTGCCACATAAGATTTTCATTGTTATCCTGCCTTTCAAGAGCATCCAACAGTATGCATATTACTTTTGATTTATGCTAGAATCTAAATCGTTTGACGGCATTTTCTCCCAAGACATTTAAATTTGCATTTGTTAATGTTCCTGTGTCAATAAATTGCATGCATTTGTAAAGTCTTTTTTAAAATTTCAAGAATTGCTCGTTTCATGAAATTTTAGTTGCATTTTATAATTTAAAACCTAAAATTTGTGTTGCATTCCTTCTTTCGTGACAGTATCTTTACATTGGTTGTTTTGATTCTAAGATTTTGACCCCTGGAATCGTTTAACAGAACCTGACTCTAGCAAACAAAGTGAACAGAACCTTTATTAGTGTGCATGGCAAAAGTGATGAGTTTATTTACATATAGTGTGGTAGATAGGATTCCTTCACCTTGTCTGCCAGCAGATTTCTCTTAATGCCCACTAGGTGGTATTGTATAAAGCAGTATAAAAGAAAAAGGCATGAACTCTCTTTTGTTATTTACCTGCAGGATGGCATAGTAACAAGAAATATATCTTCCTCCCACCTTTCAATATGATCACTGAAGTTAAGCAATGCTAAGCCTGGTCAGTATCTAGGAGGGTGACCGCTTGAGAATACCAGGTACTGTGAGCTTTGATGTGTGGATGAATAGTGGCTCGGAACTGTTAATCAGAAAGCCATATTCCCACTGGGTTTGTTATATTCACTTACACACTAATACCCTTGGGAAAGGTATAAATCCACCTCTTCTCCTCCAGCTATGGGTTAATTAGTAAAACTTGTATAACTAAAACATTATGACTGAAGAAAAAAAAATTGTTACAATCTAAAAGATTTCTGGCTTTAAATAACCTGCAAAGGGCTGATGAGCCAAAGAAAACCAATTGTTTGCCCACTAAAGAGACATTTCATTTTGATCGATTATACTACATCTGTTGGTTAATTACTAAGACTTGTATCACTACACGATTATCTCAAAAGACAAATTCTTACAATCTATGAATATTTTCTGGCTTTAAATAACCTGCTGAAAGGAATCAATCAGTTTTCAACTTTGAGAGACTTAATCTCTAAACCACATGTCACATCACAACACAATGTTATTACATTATGTCTTGTTCAGAAAAAATAAAACAAGGACCCATATTATTGCCATCCAATACAAAAAAATATCCCCCTTCACCAAATGAGTCAACACCACAAATCCATGACTGTCATTACCAACTAGTAACTTAATGTTACAGTCTTACTTTGTTTTTAAACTTCTCATTTTGCTGGTCTTATTTTGAGAGGCTGCATTAACACAACAACACATTTCCATTCTCATGTTTTGTAAATGAAGTCAATTAATGTGGAGTTCATTTATTTTGAGACTGGAGAAATTTTCTACCAAATTTAAATGGGCCACTATGTAAATATTAACTTTAGGTCCACCTAAAGGTTCAACATTTTGAGTGCTTTGCCTATGATCAGAGAGAATCTATTTCCCAATGGCTGGGATTAGAGTGTAGTAGCTGTTCCACTCCCTTTGCTGTGTTTCTATGTGACAATAGTTCTATCTTCATGGCTTAGTGATGAGTGAAGCCTGGTATTGGGGATTCCAACCTTTAAGCAGAAGCTTCCCCACTACAAGAGGGAAATCACTCGGTGGTTATTGGGAACTCAACAGTTTTTGTCCTTGTCACATTCTATCACTGTGTATAGGTGGGGGGTGAATATAGAATCAGAGAAATATCTCCTTTTCCATAGATGAAACATCACAAGCCTCTCGCTAGTCTATCATAATTTCCATGGCAAGTATTCTGACAAGCTACATTTCTTAGCCCCACCAGTCCTGATTTTTGCGACAGGGAGTCATCCATGCTACATATGCAAGGATGAATCATCCCCATTCCTTTTATCTTCCATTAGTGAGGAGGAAGTTCCACTCGGACAGTAGTACTTCCCAAGAACTTCCACTTTGTGAAAGACTCGCAGCAGGATGTTTTCCCCAATCACAAAAAATCTTGACCTATTAAAGTCCAGGGTTAACCATTGTGTTTCCTGCCTAACCTCATGAACTTCACTTCTTGCCTTTTCTTATGTTCACAGAACACCATAAAGTAACCCTCTGCCTTGAATGGCTTTTAAGGCTTGTGTTTATTATAGTTTTTGCACATTCTAAAATGTTTTCACGAGCTGACACCCAAACAAATACTGACATCTTATATCACCAGGACAGTCTGCATCAAACTGGGACTTGTAGAAACACAGAACACTTACATATAAATTTGAAATTGATTCTATATGTAGAAAACATGCCGATTTTTATAAATATGGATGCCCAAATGCGACATTACCAAAAAAATAAGAGCAATAACTATAGTAAAGTTAATATTTATAGGTAATTTTCTAACATTTCCTCAACAAGCATCTTTGTAAGTTAGATTTTAAAGTCAAAGTACCTAAAATTTGATAAAATATTAAATTGCTTAGAATATTTTAAGTTTTAAAGATTACTAAAAAATAGGTTCATGTTATATTCAAGTTATTGTTACAGTTATGTACCCTTTAGAAAAAATTTCCAAGCATAAGTCTTGCAAGAAAGTTTTTAAGACCTCAGAAAAACATCCATTACCATATTAAAAAAATTTTTCTGCGATATTTTAAACTAATCAGTTAATCTTTCTTTAAATCAGTTAATCTTTCTTTAAATCAGTTAATCTTTCTTTAAATCAGTTAATCTTTCTTTAAATCAGTTAATCTTTCTTTAAATCAGTTAATCTTTCTTTAAATCAGTTAATCTTTTTTTAAATCAGTTAATCTTTCTTTAAATCAGTTAATCTTTCTTTAAATCAGTTAATCTTTCTTTAAATCAGTTAATCTTTCTTTAAATCAGTTAATCTTTCTTTAAATCAGTTAATCTTTCTTTAAATCAGTTAATCTTTCTTTAAATCAGTTAATCTTTCTTTAAATCAGTTAATCTTTCTTTAAATCAGTTAATCTTTCTTTAAATCAGTTAATCTTTCTTTAAATCAGTTAATCTTTCTTTAAATCAGTTAATCTTTCTTTAAATCAGTTAATCTTTCTTTAAATCAGTTAATCTTTCTTTAAACTTCCAGAAATGTATATTTCTAAAAGAATTTTTTTGAAAAAGATAATTACTTTGCATTGACAGGTTTGTCAATTTGATCTATTTTAGTGTTTTCACTGATAAAAAAAGAAACTCATTCCAATCAATTTAAATTCAGCTTGAAATACAAAGTATTTTGCTTATTAGAAATATAAAATTTAATTTATTAGCTTGAAATTAAGACTAAAATAAAATTTTTTTAAAGATTTTTCATTTTTTAAAATGAATTAAAACCTTAAGCATCAATTTTCTTTGGGTGTGCCTCTGTATATTTAGGCAATAAGTTTTCATCCAAACAAGTTTGATCATAAAGAACTGACAAGGTCTGTCTAATTTCTCATATTCTCCCAATTTTCGAATAAGGTGTTCAAAGTTGTAAATAAACTCCCAAAAGTTCATATTTTGTTATTGTTTTGTTCAAGTGTTTTCGACTATCACAGTCATTTGCAAGAAGCAATGTGGTGTCTGCGTCGGAGTTAGGATTAAAATCGGTTCTTTTTAAGAAAACTTGTTTGGCGATTATAAAATATTGCACATTGAGTGCTGAGGGGGGGGGGCAATAAAATAGTGCTTGATGTATAATAACAAACCTATAATTTACATTAATAATAAAAATACATTTTTCCTCGCCAAGAGTAGCACGATTGACTTTTATGCGCGTAGGGACATTGTTATTATTATTAATAGAAATAAAATGTAAAATAATAATAATGAAAATTATAAATAAAATAAAACTTAAACCTAGTTTAAAATAAATAAAAATAAAATTACTCCCAGCATCCAATGGGGACTGTTCCTGTCGGAAGTACAGACATGTCGCCAAAAGACGTGAGATCAAATCTCTTCGCCCAAGGTCTGTCGGGATGACAACACGACGTGTCTAACTTCCCTCCATGATAGAACTTCTTGTGATATTACGGAGTGACTTACTCCCTTTTTGAACTTTATCACAATTGTAACGTAAAACACACAAATACATAAAAAGAAATGTACGAAATACAATTTAGCATGTTATTTTTATTGTATACGTTGTTTTTTTCCCATGAAAACAAGACCAATATCCATGACTATCTTCAAATGCTGACTGAAAACTGACAGTTGCATAATTTAAATATATATACCGTGCTATAATGATAGTGAGGTAATCCATTTACAGAGGAGGAGGGGTAAAAATAAAATGAAAATAAAATATACACAAAAGACATATACAGAAACGTTCAACTATAATAATATAATTATAATTCAAAGACAAATATATACATGTAGTGTGGTGACTAAAAGAACAAGGTATTGTACTCACCGAGAGTAGGTCGGGAGGGGGAAGTAAGTGCTCTGGCGGAGTCGTTGTCTAAGATAGTAATATCTCCTCGGCGAACCAGGGCCAAAGGATTGACGATTTTTATAGACGCTCTGGCCTCGTGGTTCAACATTATACTTTTCGTTGCAAGCCTTGAAATCGTCTTTCCTTTCCCCCTCCCTTACTCGTCGGCGAGATAATCCCGACAGTAGAGGACCGTGTGGGTTTACGTGTTGTTAAACTAGGAACACGTGCTGTTTATTCCTGCTAGAAGAAGGTGCAACTACAAGAACATGGTGGACTCAAGTTGAGTCCAACCGAAGAGATAAAGAAAACAAGACCGATATATATCTCAAGAAGTATATATATTATTATTAATCAACGAACTTTACAATGGACAAAGACATTAACATTTGTGTGTGAACGTAAAGGGTTTGTATATTGGTGAAAGTCCGTACGTACGTGTATGTGTTTCATAGCATTTTCCCCACAAGTGGGCAAAACGCAGATTTCTGCGAGAGATCACATTTTTAAATGTCCACTGAAATGTAAAGTGAACAAGAACGAAGAAAGAAGTCTCCCAGTATTTATAGTGTAGAGAGAGCGACCCCTAGTGAACAATTAGGAAATTAAGGAGGAGTTAACTCCGACATACATATTGGCAATTTTTCTAACCTGAAGATTGTGCAGCGGATGTTGCGCAACTGGTGAATTTAAAAAAAAATAAAAATAATAATCGTTATGAAGGCGATCTTTGATTTTGATTTGAAGAAACATTCGCTGGATAATAATTATTACGAGAGAATAATTTGGAGAGCATACATTTAAGAACTAAAAGCAAGCACCGTCCATGCGAGTAAAATGGAAGGCGACAGAACAAAGATTTAAACAGAGTAAGACTGAAAATGTTGAAGGTTTTGTTCCCTTTACAATATATTCACTTACAAGCCCGTCGGCAAAAAAAAAAAAAAAAAATCATTTGCCACCCTAACTAATTTTAGTGCTCAAATTCTTACTCGTACCCACTTCACAACCACCCTTGAAACACTAGTATCACATCGATTTTTTTTATTAAATCCATAGGGGATTCGAAATTCCTGTTTTAAGAAGGATAATAATAAAGGTATCATTCCCGATTATTATTTTATGTTCGGCGATAATACACTTTCTCCACCCCCCCACGACAAACTACAGTTACTGCACCAGTCATTGCAATTATCAATAATATTGTAAAACTGTGATTCAATCTTCAAAAACCTGTTGATTGGGAACGCGTTGAACACCAGCCATAATACTTGGTTTCAAAATGAACAGTAAATTACGTGAAGTGATGAATGTAAGCAGTGCAAAAAGAATGACCAGATGTAATAAACAGGGCGAAATATTCCAAGGCGGGTTGGGGGGGTTAGAAAGTGTAATAGCGCCTTATGTTCTCTAAATAGATCTCGACATCCCAAGACATTTTTCTCCTACATAAACCGTCGCAAATGTCCCGTTTTGGTGATATTTTTTCGAGTTAATTTTTTTTTTCAAGTTTCCAGCCGACTTCTTCTACCTCTAAAAATGGAGACTGGCGTAATAGTAAAAATAAATGTTAGTAAGTAATAATTTTGATAACAAGTATTTAATAGTGAATCAAATGTTTAAACAGTTGTCAAACTAAAGGAATTATTTCTTGATTCTAAGTAGTTTTTTATCATCTATCCATTGTTTTTGTAATCATTTTTCTGTGATAATTTTTAACCAAGTCAATATGAATTGCAACTTCTGATAAACTACATCGAAAAATCGACAAAGGGCCCCCCACCCCCGAATAGACGAATCATTTTTATTGAAATAGAAAGAAACACCGATCTGTAAAAAAAAAAAAGAAAACGAATGCGACAAGCAAGTGGCTTCACTTACCAATTTCGTGTGTTCCAAAACAACATTACAAGAACATTTTCATCCGGCTGATCAACGTTATTAACCATTCTTATAACGATTGTAAAATGGAAGACTTTATTCCCTTTCAAAAGTCTCGGGAAATGGAATCAGTTGCTTTGTTACATTCATTTTTATAATATACAAATATATAGCACGAGCAATGTACCGCTTTTCACTATCCTGTGATTAACTTTGATTAATTTTAATTTTGTTTTGTCCAAGGTACATTCGCCATCTTGTTGAATGATGTTTATATTTCCCGCCTAAATCTCGTTGTTTTTCTTTCTTCATGTTTTGGCGCGAGATCAGTGAAAAGTGACAGTATCGGCTTTCCAAACTGATACTTGATTGGTGAAATGGATAAAATGTAGCCAATGAAAGATCTCGTTAGAAGTGACGTAATATGAACGCGATCGTGTCAAAGTTCCAAGATTGCACAAAAGCATTTCACCGTTAAGAAAAAGAAAATGATTGTTCCTTACATCAAAAGTTAAGACCATAGAATAATTTATTAAATTAACAAAAATAGGATATTATGAAATAAAATATAAGTTTTGAACATTTACATTGAAAAATCGCCAAAGTATTTTGAGGTAGGCACTTTAAACCAGGTAAGGGCGTGAGTAAGAATTTTGTGGTGAAGTAAGCGAATCAATGTGGCTTGCATCAAGTGTAATGGAAAATAAATTTCTTACCTTAACACACGGCACGTAGAAGTAACGTTTTGTTCCCTTGAATATGGAATGACTCTTCTCTCGCCCCGGAAATATTTATTGTACAACAGGAACAAATACGCCACGTGGGCAAAATTGGGATGGGGGAGGCTAGTCTTCACCTCTTTTATCTCTAACTTAGCTAGCCTCACTTACTGAACCAATCGCCCAAACATTGTTCCTTTCACCAAAACATTTCATCCACATACACCGCATTCACTCTAAAAATTATACCTAATCCCCATATGTACAGTTTTTGTAGAGGGCTTGGTCGATAAAAATTAGACTATTCCGGAAGTGTAGAATTCTTTAACGTTGGCTTTTATACAGCTTGGCGCAGTTGGACTAATAGCAATCCGCGTGCTGATTGGTCGGACTGGAGGATGACATGTGTCTGAAGACGAAGCTAATTGGTCAATCGGCCGTGGTTTTGGCATAAAAAAAATGAAAGGGGAGTAGTGATTGGTGACGTCTTTTATGTCATAGAGTGTTGGGGGGGGGGGGGGGTTTAGGATCCCTGAGAATTTGTGGTATATGTAGTTTTGGATAGTGATGGTTGACTTTTGTGATGAATGAGCAAAAATGTGAAGAATGCATGGGTCGTGAATCTGATCAGCTCAGTCTATGACAGAAAGTGTTGACTAGCCTTACTCCAATTCCCCATTGGCCTTGTACTGCAATTTTTTCAAGTGAAGCAAAAAAAAAAATAACCGTCATAGGGTGTTTTTGTAGGTTCCCTGAGAGTATGGGGTATTGGGGTATATGGACGATTGGATGATGTTATGCAATTTGTAATGAATATATAGGTCATGAATCGGATTATCTAGCTATAAGATAGTGACGACCAGCCTGAACATCCCCCCCATTTTCGGTCTCGTGCCAAAATTGTATTTTATACATTAAATTTTGGTAATGTGTGCGCGAATTCGAGAACAGTGACTTGAGAAGGAGCATTCGATGTTGTACGAACGGCGTCGGAGGAATAGAACTTCATTCAGCTAGAAATTTGCGCATTAAAATTAGTTCACATCATTTTCACGAGGAGGAAGAAGTGATTTTCTGTTGAGGCTGGCCTTCATTTGCCGGCGGAACAATGAATAACCAAATATATAACCATTGAATATATAAGAAACTGTTAATATTCAATAGAAATGAAAAAACATTTGAAAATGTTGTTCGTACATGGCCCTTCACTACAGTCTAATATGATATGAAAAAAGAAAAGGTTGAAAAATATCAAATTTAATCTCACACAACAGGAATATTTTCTCTCGTCTAACGAGATCGTGGGCAAGTTTTTTAGATGAAGATCAGTTTGGAGAAAAGAATAGTTCTCATCGAAATTCAAGGTAGATGAACGTTTCACAATTGTATTGTATGAGAAGTGTGAACTTAGAATGATACCGTAAGTCAGACAGCTGCTAGGGACAAAAAAAGACTCGCCATTGCGTTGTCTGCATCACGAACGACGAGAAATCACAGAAGCGCATGGTGTGTGTGTCCCCCCCCCCTTATCCATTAGTGCGACCACAGTGATACATCCGCCACTGGCTCCCAAGGCAGAAATTCTCTTTTTGAAGCATGCAACTTATGTCATGTTTAATAAACTTGCATAACGAGCGCATGCTTTTGCTGCAAAAGGCGCGGCTTGTTTTAATAGACTCTACATAACCGCAACGATTGGAGGGGGTGGGGGGAATCCGGAGAGTTTCTCGCCTAGAAAGAGAGAGTTTCAAATTATCAGCTGAGATATATACCTTATCATTCATGAAACCTTTTACCTCAGGATTCCAAGGCCAGTGGTATCACAACTTCGTCAGGCCGAGTTCGTTATATCGTTTCATACAACTAGACCCATTGTCAACAGTCGAATATCAGAGGGGTCTTATAGTGGCGCGGGGCTTCGGGGTTAAAAGGAACGGCTAATTTACCCACGCCAAGAAGATTAATGTCGGATGGCAATGACGAGGAAACACGGGTAATTTTAACAAAAGAGCATAAGTAACTTATTCACGAATTTACGCGCTTGAAGTTTAGTCAGTAACTCGTTTCAGGAAAATAAAGGAGAAATTTATGAAGTCCGTAGTTTCAATGAATTGTCATGAAGAGGAAATGTTCATACAACAGATTAAATGATCTGGCACAAAGTAATATTAAAAAATGTTTGAAACAAAGATAAGCGAGGTCGTCTCTCCCAGAAGGGATATATGGTTTGCCTACGGTGGCGAAAGAGAAGGTCACTTACCGAGAAAAGGGGCATGTGTGTTCTGTACGATATGCCGAAGACAAAATAACCAAAAATAGTTGATTTTGTTTGAAATTTAAAAAGACTCGAATTTACAAACTTTGCTTAACACACACGCAAAAGCGAATTCAAAACAAAACTTATAAAATTTCACACCTTGATGCGACATGTTTTTCGGCCAATACAAAACGAGGAAACACTTAAAAACAAAATTCAAATAATCTTCAATTCGCAGAAACAAATTCTTTCACGGGCCTTTTCGCGAGCCGACGCAAAAAATTCTTCATCGTCCAATGAAAAGGCCTGAATCATATCCGGGAGTGAATTCCCAAATAACTTTTTCAAGCCCCCAAAACAAAATAAAAACCGGGCAAGTTCGCTTGTCACCAGAGAGGAGGAGACGAGCGTAACAAGTCCCTTGACAAACATCAAGCGAGCATTATTTTTATCTCTACCCTTCTTCCTCACCTCTTTTATACTTGATAAACTCAAGGAACATTTAAGACTGAGGGCTTACTTCAAAGACAATCCTACCCTTCGATAACGCTCATACATACATACATACATCCACGCATACGTTCCTGCCTACGTACACATAAACTTATTTTTGCAAGGACTACTACGAACATTTTGACGACCTTGTATCAACCAAAAATACATTCATTTTATTTGTAAAGACCTTAATTGATTTATATGTATATAAATTTGTTGTTCACTTTACAATTTGATTTTCTTGTTTTATACCCCTCTTATGGTGGACCATCTAACTAACAAGGCCAAATCAAAGTAACCTGTTTCCACACTCATACACTTCATTATAACTGATAACCCACTATAATTATTGCAGCACAAGGCCAAAAAGAGGAAAGTGCGGTGAGGCTTGTCAGCATTAACTAACCCTAACCCTGGCTAATTAGATTATTAATATATATTTGTTTACCCATATATATCGGTCGTCTTGTTTGTTTTCTTTGTCTTCTTTGGACTTAATTAAAGTCCAACATTTCCATGTAGCTGGACTGACCAGCAGGAAATTTTAACCTTCTGATATCTCTTCACATCTTCACCCGCACGGTCAGCTACAACGTCATTTATCGCAAGAAGTCATCCGTAACTACTACATATACCACAATACCCGATATTCACAGGAAACCTACAAAAACACCCCATGATATAAAAATTTCTTTATATACAAATGTCCGTTATACAAATATAATGATTTATGAAATGAAGGGCTAGGGATGAACCCCCAAAATAGACTAAAATATAAAATATTCAAACTAAAAGTAACATGTTAGTAGGACCTGTCCACCCAACAAAAATAAGAGTGGCCGCTGTATTCTGTCTTCAGACGGAATCAAGAAACTCACTAACTAATGTACAGGTAAAGATAAAATAAATATCCGAGTGGGAAAATTAAAGACTGACCCAGTTGAAATGAAAATGGATGCCAAAAACAAACTGGGGAGGTTGGGAATCTCAATCTTGATCATAACAAAAAAGGAGAAGTTGACCTCAGATTAAGCCCCTCTGGGGTAAAGATCTCACGAATGTATCGATCAGAACCTCGACGGATCTCTTCCTTGTGCAATTCTGCGCCCATATTCACGCCTTTGTTAGACATCTTGTTTGACCTATGCCTAACTATCTGACTCTGGCAGCGCTTGCTAGCGACACATTCCAGAATCTGCCTGGTTAAACCTATCCTTGAGAGGCTTCACCATTTTAGCCTTATCTAGTGCGAGCCTTTGGCTATATTTGGTGGTGAAGGACCTAATGTTATTCTTAAGCCTCTCCCACAACCTATTCTCAATAACCGTCCCACTCGTTCCTGTTGCACTAATTTAATTAGCTGTTGCCAGAAGTCCCGCCTATCTAGTAAAAACAGATTGAACTTCCAATGTCCAGCCATTCTAGGCCTAGCACCTAGCGATATCCGAGCATAGACAAGTCTATGGCCATTCCGGTGAAACTTGGGACAGTCTAGGAAGTATATATCAACCATTCTTACTAACGTTCTCTCTAGGCAACAAAGTCGCTAGACAGCGCACAAGCATCAACCTCTGAAAGTGGTCCCAAACTTTCAAGACCCTGCATGTATCACTTATACAGATTATTACACCTGGAACTTTGGGAAAATTACTAAGGTCTTCCATCGACTTCCCATCGAAGGAAGTGACTTTGAATAGGGGTCTCAAAATGGGCCTTTTTTGAGAGGAAAGATCCCTCTCCATGACCCGCCTGTCCACATAAGAGACTATCTCCCCTCTTGGTAAGATTTTTTTCTTTTTTTCTTGGGAGGGGAAGAAAACGGAGTCCTAGAATGGGAAGAAGGGAGGCTCCTAGTCTTACCTTAACTGAAAAGTTCTATTTTTGTTGGCAAAGCAGGGATAGATTGGGACTTGGCTTTGTTCATGGCCTTCCCTGCCCTACTTCGTCCAGCTCGTTTTTCTTTTTTAGAATTTTTTTCACTCTTTTTCTTCATCTCTCCCTTTTTAAAGAGGAGGACCGATGGGGAGGGCATCACATGTTCCTGACTCTGTTGCTGCTCCAGTTGCTGCTGTTGGAGGTTCTGCTGTTACTGCTGATGGAGCTCCCTCTACTGTTTTTGTTGGCACTCCTGCTGCTGCTCCAGTTGGAGCTCTTTCTGTTGCCTCTGATGTCACTCCTGCTCAACTGGAGCTCCTGCTTTTGTCTCTGATGGCACTCCTAATCCAGCTGAAGCTCCTGCTGTTGCCTTTGCTGGCACTCCTGCTCAAGTTGGAGCAGCTGTTGATTGTGTTTCTGATCTGGGTTTCTCCTGCTGATGTTCATGTTGTTGCTATTTTGAAGCCGGCACATGGGGCATCCTGCTGGTAGGGTTGAGTTGTAGCCTTTGAACACATCTTCACAACATTGGTCCAATCACTGATACCCTTGATTGTCTACGCTTCTGTTGTTTCCTTGCTTGTAGATGGATGGGGTTGTGGTACTGGCTTCTTTCCAGGGCAAAATTTCGAAGTGTTCTGTGGCACCACATGACCAGCAAAAAGGATGGTGGTCTTCAATCACAACATAGATTGCTTGGCTGCCACAGGTCAGAACATTCAAGATATCTGTGAATTTCTTTCTGGTTAATGTGGACAATATCTCAAAATCTTTGGTTGTGATTCTGGACAAGCAGACAAGACATTGAAGACCTCTCTCCAAACTTGGCAAAGAGAAACCCCAAGTGGTCCTCTGTAATGTACAATCGTATTCCATTTAAGGTAACCTTTTTTTTCTGGTACCCATACACTCGATCTGCAACCTCACAGATTTTCTGATAATATAACTGGTGAGTAATTTGACACTGGTGAAACTACACTGGACAGATGAACAGAAACAAAATCTTTCACTTGACTTCAGACACACTTTTTTTATTCATTTTATTTTTCTCCTCATTTTATATCAAAAGCAATTTCACATAGGCTCACTATTTCTTTTCTTTCTACTTCTTCTTCTTCTTCTTCTTGGCTCAATGGGTAATTTCTGTGGGGACAAGATTTTTATTGGTTCAAAAGCAATTTCACATAGGTGTGTCAATTTATTTTCTTGCAAATTTATTTCCCACCTGGTTAAGCTTTACTGCCATGGGGTCCATTGCTAATGTTTTCCTTTATGGGTGAAATCTATCAAGGGTGAGTCATTTATGGCAAACTACCTAATCTTACTTTTAACTTGATAGCACCACCTCATCACAATCAAAGACCCCCCTCTCTTTGGTATTAATATTGGTTGATAATGGAAATCCCTTTCATCTGATAAAGATGTCTTGATTCAGGATCCAGCCAGCCTAGTTTTAACCTGACTCAAAATAACAAACTTACAGCTGGATTGAACTGTTACGAAAACTTTGACACCCATGTCTTTTTTGGGCTAACACATCCATTTCAACATTTGATCATGGTCACACAAGACTGTGGGGTCTCTCCTACAATTGTTAGTGTCATTTAGGTCCCTCTAAAAAAATGAAGTGGAATTGACAATACAGTTTGCCTTTTTTTTCAACAACAAAGATTGTTCTTTGCTTGGTGGCTTTCACCCAGAAAAATACAAGATTGGAGAATTTTAAAAAAGACTCTCTGAATATGCTCATTCACATTGCTTGTAAAGTGGAGAATTTCCTCGAATTATGAGGGAAACTCTTTTACATGTTCTCGTCTGTATTTTCACACTATTTTGTTTCCTATTTATTAAGAGTTTGAAAAAAATTCTCATGGTATATTGATTAGGTTCAAATTTTCTAGTTGTACATGTAAACACGATTTCTTTCTGAGAACCAGATGAGCTTTTCAAAAATGTCTTTGTGTGTGTGTATATATAATCCCCTCCAAAAATATTGGAACAGCAACGCCAATTCCTTTGTTTTTGTTGTCCACTGAAGACATTTCGGTTTAAGATGAATATGAGACAAAAGTTCAGAATTTCAGCTTTTATTTCCTGGCATTTACATTTAGATGTGTTAAACAGTTTAGGATTTACCACCTTTTGTATCAGATCAGCCCCTCATTCCTAGGTGAGCAAAAGCAAAGGAACAAATAGTCTTAAAGTAAATCGCATTTAATATTTGGTTGTATAACCCGTGCTTGCAATAACTGCATCAAGCCTGTAACTCATTTACATCACCAAACTGTTGCATTCTTCATTTGTGATGCTTTTCCAGACTTTTAACTCAGCCTCTTTCAGTTTTTGTTTGCTTTTTTTTTGCAGTGGGGGGGGGGAGTTCTTCTTTCAGTTTCCTCTTCAGAAGATGAAATACATACTCTATTGTGTTAAGGCCCAGTGATTGAGCTGGCCAGTTTAAAACTGTCCACTTTTTTCCCCTGATGAAGTCCTTTGTTGTATTGGCAGTACGTTTTGTGTCATTGTCCTGCTGCATGATAAACTTCCTCCTGATTAATTTGGATGAATTCCTCTGTAAATTGGCAGACAAAATGTTTCTGTAGACTTCTGAATTCATTCTGCTGCTACCATCATGAGTTCCATCATCAATAAATATGAATGAACCTGTTCCAGAAGCAGCTATATAAACCCAAGACAAGATACTGCCTCCACCATGTTTCACAGAAGAGCTTGTATGCTTTGGATCATAAGCAGAGACTTTCTTCATGCTTTGGCCTTTCCATCTTTTTAGTAGAGATTAATCCTGGTCTCATCAGTCCATAAAACTTTCTGTACTTGGAGTCTTCTTTGAACAATGGAACCTTCACCCCTGCACTATGGAGGTTGTTGGTGATGTCTCTGTTTTGTCGGGTTTCTCACATCTCTTACAATGTTTCTGTTATCAACTGCTGTTGTTTTCCTTTGCTGGCCTGTTCAATGTCTGTTGCTCAGTATACCAGTAGAGTCTTTCTTTTTCAGGAAATTCAAAATTGTTATGTTGGTTATGCCCAATGTTTGTCCAATGGTTCTAAATTGGTCTTCCTTTATTTCTCAGCTTCAAAATGGCTTGGTTTTCTTCCATCTCACTTGTCTTCATGTTGGCTTACCCTTTTTAACAAGAAATTCAGTCTTTACAGATGAAACCCATGATTAAGACCAAGATTAAACATCCATAGCTATTTAATGTTTAAACAATCAATCTAAAAGGCAACATCCAGGAAGCAAGAAACACCTGTCAGTCATGTGTTAGAATAGTTTTGCTCATTTGAAAAATGGGTTGGTTCAAACAAAAGGTGGTATGTCCTAAGTTGTTTAACACATCTAAATATAAATACCAGGAAATAAAAGCTGAAATTCTGAACTCTTGTTTCTTATTCATGTTTTGATCTTAAACACAAATGTTTTGAGTTAAAAACAGAAATAAAGGAATTGGCCTTGGTATTCCAATACGTTTGGATGGGAATGTATATATATGTGTGTGTGTGTGTGTGTGTGTGTGTGTGTAACAGAAGAAGAAGCAGAAAATAAAAGAGAAAACAAAATTTACGAAGTTTTGATTATATTTGAAAAAAGTGGATGTGTATAAATGACATCTTTTGCTGGGAATGTTTGTAAGACAAAAAGATTTGCCATATTTGTTTAAAAAATTTTTGTTTGGCACATGGAATAAACGAAAGACATTGTTGATAAACTTAATGGATATATCTGTTGAAGTTCATCAAGAAGTAAAATATTCAAGCATAAAATGTTCTGTTGTGTATAAAAAGGAGATGGTGTACTTTTGTGAACAGCAGTCATATTGATATTTCAATGCTGAATGGCTAAAAAAAAACATCAGAAATATATTTTTATAGCTTGAGAGAGGAACCAGACATGATTATTTTTGGAGTTTGGTTTCCTTATTTTTATTGGCTGAAAAACGTTTCTTGGTTTGTGCTGATTGTTCAGAAAATCTTATCTTCGTGTTTGGTGCACAGATTTCCTCGCCCCATTTTGATTCTACCCCATAAGGAATATAAAACATCTGAATATGTGTCTCAATATATGTAAGTATCAGTTTATTTATACAGACAAGAGTAGAAACTAATTCCCTGCTCAGGCAAAGTTCATACAGTAGCCATTGCTATTGGATGATATTGCAGAAAGGGGACTATGAAGGCAATCATATTTCACATCTCATGACAAAGCAATTTAATTTAAATGTTTGTCGCCAAGGTAACATAATAGAGGATGTAAATCTGTGATTCATAGACATGGATATATATCTATAGAGATAATAAATATTGGAACGAAAAGAAAAAGATTTGGTTGTGTACCATTTTTTTTTTTATGTGTTAATAGTCAGACAGCATGTGATGATGTTTGTATAAATGCTTACATGTTACATTAATCTATGTGTCTATTTTCATTATATATGCATCCATCTTCTTTTTCTTTGTGCTAGGACGTTGGTGATTATAGCTCTCCACAATTTCTCCTCCTTTGTACTATTAGTAAATCTGTTCTGCCATTAATTTACTCAAGCTCATTAGATAGATTTTTTATGTTTTTATTTGTCCCTCTTGCCTTCAGTATATCCAGTGAGTGTCAAAATTTCCAAGCCCACTTTCCTCTTTATGTGCCCTAGAAATTTCAACAATCTCTTTCTGATATGAAGTATAAGTGTCTTTTGTTTCCATTTTCCCTAAAACTTTCTCATTCCTCACATGTTCAGTCCATGGTATTTTCAGCATTCTTCTCTAGTACTAACTTTTTGTTGCTTTAAGTCTCACCTTCATCTGTGAGGAAATTGTCTAGCATTCACTGCCATATAGCAGGATTGATATTACATAACAGTTCATTTTTCTTTTTTTCATTTCTAATGAAATTTTCCTGTATCTTAATACTGTGCTTAGCTTTTGCAAGGCAGCATTTGCTAACCCAGTGTGCCTTTGGTTTTCAGTATTCCATACAGATGTTTATTTCATGTATATTAATTTAAAAATTCTTTTTCTTTTACTTTTCTCAGTTTTCATTAAAATTTTCTATTTTTATGGTCATTATTGTTATAATCATTGTTGTTTACATCCTAGTCACAGTTATCTCCCTTACCTACCATTTGTATCAATAATATATCATAATTATTATTATGGTAGTTATTTGTATTATTATTATTACTATTCATTAATAGTTTTCATCTGATATTCCAGCATATACCCTCTTATTAAGACACTAAAAAGACAAAGTGGAAAAGAGTTCTCAGCCATTCATCTGCACCTATATATTTATATATATATATATATATATATATATATATATATATATATATATATTTATGTATGTATATGTATGTATATGTGTATATGTATATATATATATATATGTATGTATATATATATATGTATGTATATGTGTATATATCTATGTGTGTATATATATATATATATATATATATATATATATATATAATACCAAGTATATTGGAAGAGAAGAGCATTTTGGGGGGTTAGAGTATTTAAAAAGTCAAGAATATTTTGGAAGTGAAGAGTATATTGGAGGAGACATGGTATTTGACCAGTGAATAGAATATTGGAGAAGAGGAGATTTTTGGAGGAAAGCATATATTGGAGGATAAGAATATATTGGAAAAGAAGACTATTTTGGAAGTGTAGAGTACATTAGAAGTGAAAAGTATTTTAGAAAAGAAAAGTATTTTAGAAGTGAAGAGTTTTTTGGAAATGAAGATTATCATTTGGGAGAAGAGGATATTGAAAGTGTAGAGTATAGAAATAGAATAGTATTTTGGAAAAAATATGGAGAAATTTTGAGAAAATATATTGGAAAAGAAGAGTATATTGGAGCATAAGATTATACAAGAAGTGAAGAGTATTCTGGAGGAAAAAGCTATTTTGGAAGTGAAGATTATTTTGGTGGATAAGAGTATATTGGAGGATAAGAATATATTGGAAGAGAAGTGTATATGTGAAGTGAAGAGTATATTGGAAGAGAAGCGTATATTGGAAGTAAGAGTGCACTGGAAGAGGAGAGTATATTTGAAGTGAATAGAATATTGGAAGTGAAAAGTATATTGGAAGTAAGAGTATATTGGAAGTGAAGAGTACACTGGAAGTAAGAATTTATTGGCAGAGAAGAGTACATTGGAAGAGAAGAGTATATTGGAAGTAAGAGTATATTGGCAGACAAGAGTATATTGGAAGTGAAGTGTATACAGGATGTAAGAGTATATTGGAAGAGAACAGTATATTGAAAGAGAAGAGTATATTGGAAGAAAGATTATAATGAAAGTGAGGAGTATATTGGACGGGATGTGTATATTGGAAGTGAAGAGTAATTTGGAAGTAAGAGTATATTGGAAGAGAACAGTATATTGTAAGTAAGAATATATAAGAAGAGAAAAGTATATTTGAAGTGAAGAGTATATTGGAAATAAGAGTATATTGGAAGAGAAGAGTATAAGGGGAGAGAAGAGTATATTGGAACTAAGAGTATATTGGAAGTGAAGAGTATATTGGATGTAAGAGTACATTGGAAGACAGGAGTGTATTTGAAGGAGGAGTGTATTGGAAGAGAAGAGTATATTGGAAGTAAGAGTATATTTTATGAGAAGTGTATATTGTAAGAGAAGAGTATATTGGAAATAAGAGTATATTGGAAGAGATGCGTATATTGGAAGTAAGAGTATTTTGGAAGTGAAGTGTATATTGGAAGTGAAGAGTATATTCCAAGTAAGAGTATATTAGAAGAGAAGAGTATATTGGAACTAAGAGTATATTGAAAGTGAAGAGTATATTGGATGTAAGATTATATTGGAATTGATGAGTATATTGAAAGTGAAGAGTATATTGGAAGTGAGAGTATATTGGAAGAGATGAGTATATTGGAAATGAAGTGTATATTGAAAGAGAAGTGTATATTGGTAAGAGGATATTGGAAGAGAAGAGTATATTGGATGTAAGAGTGTATTTGAAGTGAAGAGTATATTGGAAGTGATGAGTATTTTGGAAGTAAGAGTATATTTGAAGTAGGAGTATATTGGAAGTGAAGAGTATATTAGAAGAGAAGTGTACATTGGAAGTGATCAGTATATTGGAAGTGAAGCATATATTGGAAGTGAAGAGTATATTGGAAGAGAAGAATATATTGGAAGAAAAGAGTATATTAGAAGAGAAGAGTATATTGGAAGAGATGATTATATTGGTAGTCAGAGTATATTGTAAGTAAGAGTATATTGGAAGTGAAGAGTACATTGGAAGTAAGAGTATATTGGAAATAAGAGTATATTGGATGTAAGAGTATATTTGAAGTGATGAGTATTTTGGAAGTGAAAGGTTTATTGGACATATGAGTAAATTTGAAAATAAGAATATATTGGAAGCAAGAGTATATTGGAAGTTAAGAGAATATTGGGAGAGAAGATTATATTCGAAGAGAAGAGTATTTTGGATGTAAGAGTATATTTGAAGTGAAGAGTATATTGGACATAAGTGTATATTGGAAAAGAAGAGTATATTGGAAATAAGAGTACATTGAAAGCAAGAGTATATTTGAAGTGAAGAGTATATTGGAAGTAAGAGTATATTGGAAGACCCAGTATAATTAGAATAATACTAGCCTTAAAGACATTATACTAAATTATTTTTCTTTTATCAATACATTTCAGTCAGCAGACTTCCCAGACTTTTAATTATTTTTCAATTTCTCTGATTTAAGTCACAAACATTTGTCTAGTTTAGAAGAAATGTTTAAAGGCGTCATTTTTTAAAAAGTTTTTCTCAAGTTTTGAACGCAGTTGTCATTGGCTTTGAATGAGAAATCAGAGATCCATTTTCCAATTACAGTTGTGTTTGTTACATTCACTTACGTGCAATATACCCTTGGGAAATTTATGAATTCATCTCTTCCTCCCACCTATAGATTAAATAGTGAGACATGTATCTGGAAAAATCACTGTTATTCTTCAAAAATAATTGTTAATATGTGGTTGGTCTGTTCACATCAGGAGGTTACCACCCTGCACACAAGATGCTAGTGCAATCGTGGCCACCACAATCGAAGAAGCTCAAGCACGTGTCAATCATTTTTCCACCAGTTGCAAATCATTCAGATTAACTATAAGCATAAAGAAAACTGATGTTGTCCATCAACCAAGGCGTACACCTAAGCAGGTCAAGGGTGTTAAACAAAAACCATCTGCTCATACCTTTCCAATCATTTCCATTACTGTTGGCAGCAACAACCTGAAGTATGTGAAATCATTCTCTGACTTAGGGAGCAAAGTAAATTCAAGTACCTCTTTGAATGACAAATTTGTTAAATGAATATCAAAAGCAACCAATGCCTTTGGGAAGCTTAAGCATCGCCACTGGGATGTTCATGGGATTTCACTGAAAACAAAAATCAGTGTCTATCGAGCAATCATTCTCACCACACTTCTTTATGGGTCAGAATCGTGGATGCCATACAGGACACACTTGATGCTTTTCATAAACGCTGTCTTCATTCAATATGCGGTTATACACGACAGGACAAAATCAGTAAACCTGATCTTTTCATCAAATGTAGTTTCAGTGGTATTGAATCTTTTCTGATTCAGTCACAGTTCAGATGGTCTGGTCATGTCATCCGAATGAGTGATGACTGGATGTCGAAAATCCTCATGGATAGCCAACTTTTTCATGATAAGTGTAATGTAGGCTGGCCTTGGTTATGCTTCAAGGACAAACTTAAATACAATTTAAATGCTGCAAATATCCCTATAGAGGGGTGTGAACTTGCTGTTGAAAACTGAGCAAACTGGAGAAATACCTGCTACCGAGGTATAAATAACTTTGAAAAGAATCGTCTCAACCATCTGAGAGAATTAAGAATTAACACTAAATCTCAGGCTAATACATCAGCCCATATGATGGTAAACCCTTCAGTATGCCCTTCGTGTGGATTTGTTTGCAAATCCCGTGCAGGATTATTGCCTCATACGAAACATAAACACAAAACTGAACTGAAAGACATTCATATGTTGAAAACGACGGGAGTGCCCATCATCATATATATATATATATATATATATATATATATATATATATATATATATATATATATATATTATTGTCATCCACAGACAGACTGTTTCGCTGTATTACAGCTCTTCAGTGTGGCTAGACGTCCGGTTGCCTCTAGCTAGGATCAAAACCCGACTGAATTGGTGTCAGTCGGAAATTCTACCACTAAGCTGTCGGCGCACAGCAGAGATGAAGGTGAATTTTAGCATATTTATTTTTAGATTTTAGATAAACACACAGTGACTCAATTCTGTCGAAGAGTCATGCTATATTAGCTTTAATAGTCACTGTTTACAAACCCACGCTTCATTCCCACAGAGCTCAACCGAAATTAATTTTCAGGAGCCAATATATATATATATATAGGTGTTGACCCCAGTGTCCACTTTTATATTCATATTTTCATATTCTCTAACTGTGATATTGAGACTTTTTATTTTAGTTTTTATATCTATATATTTATGATAATGTAATCAATCCTGACGAAGCATCTTGATTTCAGTCACTTCTCATCAACATAACATGGCTTCTTTCATGGGTAACTCTGCTCTGACAAGCTTTGTTCTCTGGTGCCTCAACAACATGAATTTAGGTGTTGCTACTAGATTGGCATATAAGTCCTATCCTTTTACTGTTGCAATAGCTAAATGGAACTACCATTTCTACTCTAACAGTTTTTCTCAGTCTTCTCTTTCACTTTTACTCCCTGTAACCCCACTGAGTACTAGTGGTATTACCACCTTGTTTGGGGTGAAATGATTAAAATATCAAATAATAAAACAGTTTTGGACAAATCCTATTTTTACTTTATATAAAAGATCTGCCTGAGGATATACTCAGATCATTTGTCAATATCTATGCTTATGATACAATGGTATGTAAGTTCACCTCCAAAATTCATGATGACCAGAGATTGGCAGCTGATCTCACATCAGATCTAGCTCTAACATCTCAGTAGGGAAAAAAATGGCTGGTTACAATCGATGCTTTGAAAAGCCAAACTAATTACATTACATCATTGTCAATGGCACCCTGAACTACCACCAGTCATGATAAATACATGTCCCCCTTTGTCTTGAGTAACTACTGGGCCTTAAACTCACCACGGACCTTAAGTGAGACTCGTACATATGACTCCATCACTAAAGATGCAGGAAAAATGGTTGGTTCTCTGTACTGTTCCAGTAAGTACCTGATTCTTTGTGCTATCCTCTACCTTTACAAGAGCCAGATCAGACCTAAAATGGAGTACTGCTATCATATTTTGGCAGTAGCTGCCCAGTCCTCGTTTTCAAGTATCAACTGAGTCTAAAAGCATCTTCACATCCTTGTGGGTGATGAATTATTTTCCCTCCTGCAATCCCTTTCTCACAGACAAGATGTGGAAAGTCACTCACTGCTCATGGAAAGTGCTCAGATCAACTACATTGCTCAGTTTGTACCCTTCATGGCTAGGACCTGCTATGTTACACACAATGTAGTGAACCACCCTCATTCTCCCCGTATTCCATTGGTAAGAAGTAAATTGCACTTGAACAGCTTCTTCTCACAAATCACTGTGGAATTGACTTCTAAGAGGATATTTCACTGATCACTATAATCTTAACTATATATATATATATATATATATATATATATATATATATATATATATATATATGAAGAAAAATGAATCTGATTAAGAACTCTGGGTGATTTCTCTGCAAGTGCTATATTTCTAAAAAAAAGTGATTTTTTTCCATGATTGCTTAAAAATATCGTCTGTTATTTTCTCTGTTTTCCTATTGAATGGTTGCAACAGATTTGATTTCTTGTTGTTTGTTATTAGTCTTGTTTAAGAAATGTGACTGAATTCTTGATTAATCTTTGTTGCTAATTTCATTTGGCCTTCTGCATATTTAATCTAAGGATAATTAGATGTGGGACATAAAAAAGATGTGGAAGATAAAGTAGAAATGATATATGTTATGTAGAAACAGAAAAAGAGTGTCATTTATGATAAGACTGATTATATTCTTTATATAATCATTCAAAATAATTCTGCTATCAAACCTAAAATCAACTGTTTTGGCCTCTTTCTACAATATTTTTAATGATTCTGTTGCCAAGTTATACACGCCAGAGAAAATGAGGATGGAATTTACTAAAATGAAGTTGTTAAAAGTCAAATTTTAAATCCAATCCATAAAAATAACTCTTATAATTTTTAAAACATCATTAGAATTTCAGAGGTGGATAGGAAAGAATTATATCTGAATTGCAGTTTTGTTTCCGTGAATAAATCCCTTTATGTTGTTTGATCTTTACAATAGCCTCAAATATTGTCTGCTTGGAAGGACACGATTTTTGTTAGTTATATAACGTTCCTAATTTTATAGAAGCATTTTATAGAATTAAATTCCTTTTAGAAGAAAAATTGAAAATAACTGGCAAAAAAGATTTAATCCTCATCAAAATATTGTTTTTTCACATTAGTTGGCATGAGGAGTGTTTAGTTTTCTGTATTGTAGAAAATGACACATTAATATGCATTTTTGAAGGAATTGTGGAAATTGGAGTATTTTTACAGTAATATATATTTTATTATTAGAATCAATATGTATTTTATATATACTGACTCTAACAGTAACAAGAAAGTCAGTACATTTTTGGTATATACTTTTTATTTTAAGAAATGTGTGGAATTACCCTACTTGTCTTCCAAAGAACTTCTGCTAATAACCACTAGATAAAACTGCCAAAGTAGTATGAAAGAAAAGGGTGGAAAAGTTTCATTCTCATTTCCTACAAATAAGATATGTCATGTTCCATTTGGAGAACCTTTTTGGCTACAGTGAACCTCATGTTCTACTGAACACAACAAAGAATAGTACACAAATGATCTAGGATTAAGGTCATCTGACGTTGAAACACTGCTTCCTGTATGATCAATGAAGTTAAGCAATGTCGAGCCTGGTCAGGACCTAGATGAGTGACAGCTTGGGAATACAAGAAGTCAGTTGGGTTTTGTTCCCCCGCTTGAAGTAATCGGATATCTAGCTACACTGATGAGCTGTGATACAGCAAAACAGTCTCTCTGAGGATGACTATATATATATATATATATATATATATATATATATATTGTAAACAATAGGAATTAGGACTACTTCATATTATTGATGATGATCATTTCACCTTATAAACTAAAACTAATTTACAAGGATTTTCACATCCATCAGGTTAAATGAAAAATCAAAATGGAACACTTTTTTCTTGTTAACCTGATAGATTTGAAAATCCTTGTAAATTAGTTTCAATTTATAAGGTGAAATGATGATCATCAATAATATGGAGTAGTCCTAATTCCTATTGTTTACAATTTATATGCTCTGTTTGAATAAAACATTGAGTTCTCTCTGTGAATCTGTTTTAATATTTTATTTTATATTATATTGATAGGATTCACTTGGATTATATATCAACTGGATTTCCTCTGTGTGTGTGTGTGTGTATATATATATATATATATATTTTAAGACATTTTTTATGTTTATATTTTCTTTTTATAGATACAGATATTTAAGTAAATGCTCTGTTTATAATAAACAGTATTAACGATTTCAGTTAGCAAGGTTGATGTTACTATTTTTAAACTACAATTCTCCATGATTTTCTCTAGTATATTCATATCTGCTTGATGCATATCCAGATGTAAACAAATGACATCACACATTATGAAATGGACAAAGTCTGACAATTATTTAAAGACATTTTTTATGTTTATACGTTCTTTTTATAGATACAAATATTTAAGTAAATGCTCTGTTTATAATAAACAGTATTAACGACATTTACTGGCCTGAATGTCCGAGAAATTTTCATAGAAAATATTCGTCCTTCGTCATTTGTTTACATTTGGATACGCATCAAGCAGATATGAATGTACAAGAGAAAATCATGGAAAATTGTAGTTTAAAAGCAGTAAAATCGACCTTGCTAACCGAAATGCTCCACTGTGGCAAAATTGGTAAAAGCATGTCAGGCTGTATGATGGTTCCGTATAGGATACAGGTTCGATTCCTAGGGGATTACGAAAATTTTCTATGAAAATTTCTCGGACATTCAGGCCGGTAAATGTTGTTAATACTGTTTATTATAAACAGAGCATTTACTTAAATATTTGTATCTATAAAAAAAAGAAGGTATAAGCATAAAAATGTCTTAAAATAATTGTCGGACTTTGTCCATTTTCATTATATATATATATATATATATATATATATATATATATATATATATATTCTCGGGAATGTTGAAAAGTTCTAGCTATTGAGTCTGAGCCACTTACCAAAAATCTGTTTTTATTTGTTTTATCATTAAAATACTGATTTCTCATTAACTTTTTATACACACATACACAAATATATATATATATATATATATATATATATGTATATATATTTATATTTTATATTTATATTTAATTTATATATATATATATATATATATATATATATATATATATATATATATATATATATATATATTTATTGATCTTAATCAAACTACTTACTTCTGAACATCTTAATTTTTAATTAATATTTTTATTCCAGCTTGATAAAATTTTTTTAAAGTGGTTGTAATTCGTTTAATAAAGATTTTTCCTAATGAATATATAGTTTAATTAAGATTTGTTGATTATCTGGAAAAAACGGGCAAATTTTTTAAATATTATCTTAGGGGTTCACTTACTTTTGCACAGCACTGTATATATATATATATATATATACACACACACACACACACACTCAGGTACATATTTTCGTTAATTAGATATAATTATAAATATAATTTGTTGCAATTTATTAAGTCAGTACAAACAAGATATGCAGTTTGTTTTTCCATCATATGCAAGTGCAACAAACATCTGTTATTTATTTGAATTAAGTGTTTATTGCTGATCACATTAATTTTATACTTATGGAATCATTTACGAAAATCTATAATGAAAATTCCACAACCTCAACAAAAACACTTTCTTAATTGCCTTTCACAAATAAATATTAATTGCCTCAAAGAAAAAAAAATTAGATGAAATTAAGTTGGTTTTAAATTGTTATTTTCATTTAAAGCAAGAAATGTTTATTGATTAGAAGCTTGTTTGTCTGTACAGACATTAGAGTTTTCTATACAGGATCAAAGTGTAGTATCTGTTTGATCCATGGCCCTTGTGAGATGGAATCAGTTACATTTTCTGACAAAGAAACAAAACAAAATAAAAAAAATGTCCTAACATTAAACAAGAAGGAACTGAGAAGAGTGAGGAAGATAAGAAAGCTAGGGAGAAGAGGAGGAAAAGTAGGAGATGAAAAAGCTAGGGAGAAGAGGAGGCAAAGTAGGAGATGAGAAAGCTAGGGAGAAGAGGAGGAAAAGTAGGAGATGAGAAAGCTAGGGAGAAGAGGAGGCAAAGTAGGAGATGAGAAAGCTAGGGAGAAGAGGAGGCAAAGTAGGAGATGAGAAAGCTAGGGAGAAGAGGAGGCAAAGTAGGAGATGAGAAAGCTAGGGAGAAGAGGAGGCAAAGTAGGAGAGGAGAAAGCTAGGGAGAAGAGGAGGCAAAGTAGGAGATGAGAAAGCTAGGGAGAAGAGGAGGCAAAGTAGGAGATGAGAAAGCTAGGGAGAAGAGGAGGCAAAGTAGGAGATGAGAAAGCTAGGGAGAAGAGGAGGCAAAGTAGGAGATGAGAAAGCTAGGGAGAAGAGGAGGCAAAGTAGGAGATGAGAAAGCTAGGGAGAAGAGGAGGCAAAGTAGGAGATGAGAAAGCTAGGGAGAAGAGGAGGCAAAGTAGGAGAGGAGAAAGCTAGGGAGAAGAGGAGGAAAAGTAGGAGATGAGAAAGCTAGGGAGAAGAGGAAAAAGCAGGTAAGAAAACTAAAGATGTGGAGGAGAAACAAAAAAGTGTGAAGGAGAAAAGATAGGATATGTAATTGTATGAAAATTCTAGTTTATATTATATTCCTTATTGTGTGTGTGTGTGTGTGTGTGTGTGTGTGTGTGTGTGTGTGCATAGGTAGGCATGTATGTGTGTATATGTCTAGTACACATTATGTTTGTTGGTTTTTCACAAGTTGATTTGTGAATGTTTTTACATACATAACGTTTGTTTTAGATAAACATATCAATCTGTCTATATTTCTGAGATGAGGTATTATGTACACTATTTACATTAGTTGGACTATTGTCCTCATCTTTGTTGCCATTTTTGTCACAACGTTGTACGCTCCGGCCTTCTTCAGGTGGTTGGAATTTCGAACCGAACCCTTTATTTTGATCACTGGGGTAGACTGTTCTAGTTCCACGAGCCATGTTTGATGGATGTCAGTTATCAGTTATCTCCTGCTAATTTTCCCTCTGAAAGTTCAGGCAGTGGAGAACTTTCAGAGGGAAAATTAGCAGGAGATAACTGATAACTGACATCCATCAAAAATGGCGACAAAGATGAGGACAATAGTCCGACTAATGTAAATACTAAACATATCAATATTTATTGTTTTTCCGGTTTGGCTTGGAATCCATTAATTTCTGGAAACTTCCAGATGGACATGTCACCTCTCCTTGAATTCAAAATGCCAGAAATTATACTAACATTGACTTAAAAGTCTCAAATGTATGTGAAACATGACTGACCAATGAAAATCAAACAACATAAAAGTAAAAATACCAGAATTTCTTTCTTCTTTTTCTCCATATCTTATACTCTGATGAAGCTTTAATAAAAGTGAAACATGTTAGATTAATAAAATTTTCCTATTTGTTCTTTATATATATATTTTCTGTTTATACATTATTTTTTAATAGATACAATAAAACGCTCTGTTTTTAAAATAAACAGTATTAATTCCATTTACCAGCTGGAATGTTTCAGAAATTTTGTAGAAGATATGCATTCTCCCATAGGAATTGAACCTGTGTCCTAGACAGAACCGTCATTTGATCTGATCTGATGTGCTATACCACTTAGCTATAGAGAAGCGTCTGGTTAGCAAAGTTCAAATTGCTGTCTTTAAACAACAAATCTTCGATGACCTTTCCCGAATGATCATATCTGCTCATGAAATGTAAATATTGACAACATATTATGAAATGGATTAAATCCGACAATTATTCAATATATTTTTTGTTTATACATTATTTTTTAATAGATAAAATTTATTTAAATAACTGCTCTGTTTTTTCATCTGATATGCTATACCACTCAGCTACAGAGGAAGTGTCTAATTAGCAAAGTCCAAATTACTGTTTCAGGTTGATAAATGTAACTGATAATGTTTATTAAAAAAAAAGATCTGTTTTTTAAATAAACAGTATTAATTAATATTTTTTAGGAACCTGAATGTTTGAGAAATTTCATAGAAAATATGCGTTCTCCAACAGGGATTGAACCTGTGTCCTATACAGGACCATCAAATGATTGCAAAAGCAATAGAAGCACAATGAGGCATACGCGCTAGGAGAGAACAAAACAGAGATCTACTCAGAGTGGACTGATTTAAAATCCAATGGACACCAACTGCTCTAATATATATGAAAAATCAAAACAAAAAATAACCTAAATAAACAAACACTTTCTGGCCTCTTGGTCATCAGATCTGAGAAGGTAAATTTCATTTATTACCCCCCCTCTTATCTTCTAAAATCCCAATGGACACAGTTTTGTCTTTCATTCCAACCTGAAGAAGCCAAACCTAACACAAGTTGTCAAAATGCACCATTAAAGAGCTTTTTCCATTTTGTCCTATTAATGCCACATTTGTTTTGGCTACTATTATACCTTCCACTAACATGCACACATATATATATATATATATATATATATATATATATATATATATATATATATATATGTGCATGTATGTGTATGTGTGTATGTATATATATATGTGTGTGTGTGTGTAAATGTCTGTGTGTTTGTGCGTATATATATATATATATATATATATATATGAAGAAATATAGTCTTAAAGTGTGCTATATTTATGGGCTAAATATTGTGCTATATTATGCTTAAAGTTTATTCTTAGTGTGCTATATTATGGGTGGCCTGACGATTGCATCTAGCATGAAACAGACTGTTGCCTCTAAGTGTTGACTTCTATGTTCACTTTTATATTTATTTATTTATATATATATATATATATATATATATATATATATATATATATATATATATATATATATATATATATATATATAAAAGTGAACTGACGATTGATATATATATAAAAGTTGCCTGACAATTGCACTAGCATGAAACAGATTGTCGCCTTGAAGTGTTGACTTCTATGTTCACTTTTATATTTACACACGCTCTATCTCTGATATTGAGCACTTTGTCCCATAAATATAGCATACTTTAAGACTATATTTCCTCACATATATATATATATATATATATATATATATATATATATATATATATATATATAAAGACAAAAGGAAAACTTATCTTCACTGATGCGTTTCATCCTCTGATGGACTTTATTAAGGCAAATGTAAGGGTTTTTATTTTGAACATGTATTTCTTGATAAAGTCCATCACGGGATGAAACAAACTGTCTAATATATAAGTTTATATATATATATATATATATATATATATATATATATATATTTTTATGTGTGTATGTATGTATATATGTACTCACATACATGTATAGAGGATTTGTGTAAAAATCTGTATATACATACCACTCTCTTCAGTGGACTTGAAATGTAAATACCTACATGTCAGTTTATATAAAGGTGTATATATAAATGTATATGTGTATGCTTATCTGTATTTATGTGCGTGTTTTAACCCATTCACCCAGCCCCTTTACCCTGACAATACATGACTGTGCAACATTTGTCATCCATTTTCCTTGCACTAACCTCGGGTAACATCAAACAATGTGCTTGATTATACCCTCTGCTAACAGGCGCTGTGTTGCAATCTTCTATCATATGTGAGTGAATAAGGAAATGATGGGCTGAAATATGTCACATATTTCTTTATTTCTCATTTCCTCTTTAACAAAGAAAAGAAAAAAACATCATGGATAAACAGAAATATTTTCAAATAAAAAATAAGATGCCACATTGTGATAAACTCAATCATGCCCTTTGCTTTTTTTGTATTTCTGATCTTCATGCATTAGAGAGCTCCAAAGTTGGTTGGTATGAAATAAATCATTGAAACAGAAGATTTTTATATACATGGATTCAAGCATACACATTCATCAAAATACTTTTTATTAAAAACAATATTTTTTATTTGTAGGGAATTTTGCACATCTATATTTTCAGAGAAATTCTTTCATTCATATAAATTTATAGCATTATTATTCAGGCATCAAACTATTTTTTATCCAGCTCCCCATTACCTTATGCCTATTCATGTATATTTATTGATTTGTTTTCTTATGGTTTATCAACCTTTTGCAGGTTATTTAAAGCCAGAAAATATGTTTAGATTGTAAACATTTTTTTTCAGATAATAATGATTTAGCGATACAAGACTTACTAATAGAATGGGGAGAAGAGAAGGATTCATGTCTTTCCTAAGGGTATTTGCACGTAAGTGTTTGTAATAAACCTAACAGTACCTGTTACTCCCAAATGCTCACCCATCAAGGTACTGACCAGGCTCGACATTGCTTAATTTTGGTGATCATATGAGAACCGGTGTTTCAAGGTGATGTGGCCATAAGTCTATATATTTATGCAAGGTAAGTGGGGACACGTATGCGTTTGTGTGAGTGTCAGTGTATGTGCGTGTCTGAGTCTGTGTGTATGTCATATAAGTGGCATTATATATAAAACAGTTTCTTGACTGCACTAGGAAATGAATATGAGGGAATAATGAATTGCAGCTCAGTGAGCCAAGTTTGAATTCCAGTCGAGTTCATTATGTTTATTTTTACATGCTAATATACTTGGGAAAGGCATAAATCCATCTCTTTGGACAAGGAAACTCTGAATTCAAATTGTCTGAAAGGGAAACAAAAACACCTTATACCAACAATTTACACCCCTGTTATGTTGATAACATATTTTTATTAGCAAACATCAAGGATTAAATAAAAAATCCGAAAACAACCTCAAAAAATAACTTATCCTAAATTTCCCATATTGAATAAACATAAATAACCGAATAATGAAAACATTAGCACCACTCTCTATAAAAAAAACCAACCAATTTAAACATATAACTACTTGATTACCACTGTTAGTGCCAACACAAATACAAAAAGCTGTCATAAATACAGTGTCCACAAAAAATTTGACATCATTTTGCAGGCCAATAATTTTGGCAATTCTTGTTTAAATAACCTCAAATTTTCAAAGAATGTATAGAAACAGATCAAATTTTTATATTTAATGAAGAGGACAGTACGTGCTTATCTCAATGAGAATCTATCAGAGAGATGGATTGGCCATGGTGGAGATGAAGATAGTTTTCTGATGAACTGGCCACTGCGGTCACTGGACCTGTCCCCGTGTGATTTTGTTTTATGGGGATATGTGAAGGAACTGGTTTATGTCCCCCCACTCTTCCTGCTAACATTGATGAACTCAAGCAGAGAATCACCTTTTCACTGGATAATGTTACTGGAGACATTCTACAGCATGTTTGGCTTAACTACCGACTTGACATGTGCCGTGTCACAGACGGTGCACATATTGAAGACTTATGAATTCGGTTCCATAATAAATGTACGATGTTCAACACCTAAACTGTTCCATTTCATTGAGCTAGATTAAGTAGTTTTCAAGATAATTGCTTTTAAAATGATGTCAAATTTTTTGTGATCCCCTGTAATTTAAAAAATACAGCATGTTTAATCTCATCTACCCACAAAAATGTGAAAATAAAGCAACTGATTGTAAGCTACATAAGTTCACCAGTTATGGAATCACTGGAAGTGTTTTCTTTATTATAAAATCCTTCCTAACATGTAGAATACATGTGAAAAGAAGTGATCAATGATATGCAAATGAGTGTGTCCCATGAAAGTGGTTGGGGGTGGCATTGCTCTTGACGAATGAAGAAAATGTTTAAACAATGCTTTAATCACAAACTCATCCATAGAAAATTTTCATCCAGGTTCCTACACCATTTTAACTTTCTTAGCAGAACTTCTATTATTAAAATGTGCGATAACAAAAGTGATGGAAACAAAAAGAAAAAAAAGAATTTCAATGAAATCAGTTAGATTATGTACCCAAAACACATATTATAAAAAAATATTATTTTTAAACTTAAAATTCTTGGCATCCCCCTCTTGTTTATGTAAACATAAACTTAATTCAATGAAGTCACGGAGGACGAAACACATCATACGAAAACTTATTTCAACTTGTCATACTTCTTTTTCCGCCAAAATTGTTCTTGGTGTATATGAACAAAAAATTATATATAGTTATCACATACATACCGGGTGTAACAGCAAAATTGTCCAAATCATGTAACAGCATGGGATAACGGTCTAAAAAACCACTAAATTAATTGAGTTTCTTTTTTCCAGGTTTTCAGATAAAACATTTAACCATCTTGACACCATTTGTCATATGAATCACTGAAAAAATCCTTTGAGTTATTCAACTAGAAAGAGGACAGGTTAAAATCGCTTTGTATCAGAACAGTGATGTCTTTCCAACTGAGCAATGGTGAGAAGAAAATAATCATTCAGGACTTCAGTAAAGGTACCAACATTCAGACTCTGGTTTGCATCTTCAATGTCCATTCAAGAACCATCAAGAGAATAGTGAATAAGTTTAAAAAAGAGGGAACCGTAGAGAGGGAAACTGGATCAGGAGGTCACAACAGCAAAAGGGAACATCAATTCAACTAAAAGCTAAATACTTTCTTATTGTACAAAGTAGAGTCCAATAGTGTTATAAAAAACTCAGAGAATTCCAGTAAGATATCTTTAATCATTTCTAAGATACAATGGTTCAAATGTTAATCTAACAATTGAACAATTTTGCTATTAGATGATTTGGACAATTTTGGTTATAGAGGCATAGTAGATTACTGGATAGTGCCTCAGATTAAGCAATTTGAGGAGAACCATATCTGAATTCCAGCCAAGACATTACATTTACTTACATGCAAATACAGTTGGGAAAGGTATGAATCCATATCTTCTCCCCGCCTATGTATAAATAGCAAGACAGCGTGGGCCCAAAAGCCTTAGGAGTAAACCAGTCTAGGAGAAGAACAATTCTGGATTGAAACCTGAGGAGGGTTATTTGGGAATGTCATGATACACTATGTGCACAGGTCCTCTGTATTCTTCCATTATAATCAAATCATACGTGCAAGTAGTTTGCTTGTTTGGTTCTGTGAACTGAGTTGCTGTACCCTCAGACATAAAAAAAAGACAAGTGACTTCAGACCAATGAGTTTTTTGTTGTTAAGGATATCTTGAGTGATTTTTTCTATATTTCTGATCATTTTCATGGTTTCTGTCGCACATAATTACAAATAAACTGTCCAATATCTGAGTAAATTCAGTTTTCATTAGCCATCATTAAAGAGATTTGTTATTTGTGTTAAATCAATGTGGTAATCAGATCAGCACATCCCATACCATCTTCCCTCTCTCTTGCAACCATCCACTATGATAAAATAAGCTCATCCCATCTCCCCTCTTGCTTGTAACCATCCACAATAATAAAATAAGAGCATCCCATCTCCCCTCTTCCTTGTAACCATCCACTATAATAAAACAAGCACATCCATCTCCCCTCTTGCATGAAACCATCCACTATAATAAAACAAGCACATCCCATCTCCCCTCTTGCTTGTAACCATCCACTATAATAAAACAAGCACATCCCATCTCCCCTCTTGCTTGTAACCATCCACTATAATAAAATAAGCTCATCCCATCTCCCCTCTTGCTTGAAACCATCCACAATAATAAAATAAGAGCATCCCATCTCCCCTCTTGCTTGTAACCATCCACAATAATAAAATAAGAACATCCCATCTCCCCTCTTCCTTGTAACCATCCACTATAATAAAACAAGCACATTCATCTCCCCTCTTGCTTGAAACCATCCACTATAATAAAACAAGCACATCCCATCTCCCCTCTTGCTTGTAACCATCCACTATAATAAAATAAGCACATCCCATCTCCCCTCTTGCTTGAAACCATCCACTATAATAAAATAAGAACATCGCATCTCCCCTCTTCCTTGTAACCATCCACTATAATAAAACAAGCACATCCCATCTCCCCTCTTGCTTGTAACCATCCACTATAATAAAACAAGCAAATCCCATCTCCCCTCTTCCTTGTAACCATCCACTATAATAAAACAAGCACATCCCATCTCCCCTCTTGCTTGTAACCATCCACTATAATAAAATAAGCTCATCCCATCTCCCCTCTTGCTTGAAACCATCCACTATAATAAAACAAGCACATCGCATCTCCCCTCTTCCTTGTAACCATCCACTATAATAAAACAAGCACATCCCATCTCCCCTCTTGCTTGTAACCATCCACTATAATAAAACAAGCACATCCCATCTCCCCTCTTGCTTGTAACCATCCACTATAATAAAATAAGAGCATCCCATCTCCCCTCTTGCTTGTAACCATCCACAATAATAAAATAAGAACATCCCATCTCCCCTCTTCCTTGTAACCATCCACTATAATAAAACAAGCACATTCATCTCCCCTCTTGCTTGAAACCATCCACTATAATAAAACAAGCACATCCCATCTCCCCTCTTGCTTGTAACCATCCACTATAATAAAATAAGCATATCCCATCTCCCCTCTTGCTTGAAACCATCCACTATAATAAAACAAGCACATCGCATCTCCCCTCTTCCTTGTAACCATCCACTATAATAAAACAAGCACATCCCATCTCCCCTCTTGCTTGTAACCATCCACTATAATAAAATAAGCACATCCCATCTCCCCTCTTGCTTGTAACTATCCACAATAATAAAATAAGAGCATCCCATCTCCCCTCTTCCTTGTAACCATCCACTATAATAAAACAAGCACATCCCATCTCCCCTCTTGCTTGGAACCATCCACTATAATAAAATGTTTTCAGCACAAAAATTGAATGAGTCAAATGAAGCTTCATATGAGTTGTTGCTATATTTCTTTTTCTTTTTTTTTATAGTAACATTCACCCTGTCCAATCCAGGGCACCACACATGGTAGAGGGTTACGAGAAGGCACAGTTGATATGGATAGAAGGAAAACACAATGATTCACTCTAAATATAAACAGGTCAAGATTGTAGTGATCAGGTTTGGGGGCATATGTTGTTTGAGTATCCTATACGGAACTGTCATATAACCTGATGCGCTATAGCTGTTTAGCTATGAAGGAAGTATCTGCTATTCAGGCCAGTCAATGTTCTTAATACTGTTTATTATAAACAGTATATACTGAAATATTTGCGTCTATAGAAATAACGTATAACAATAAAATATATTAAAATAATTGTTGGTGTTCGTCCATTTTATTATATATATATATATATATATATGAAGAAATATAGTTTTAAGATGTGCTATATTTATGGGGGAAAGTGCTCAATATCAGAGATAGAGCGTGTGTAAATACAAAAGTGAACTTTGAGGTCAACACTCAGAGGCAACAGACTGTTTCATGCTGTCTGTCGTCTCTGAGTGTTGAATTCAATGTTCACTTTTGTGTATATAGATATATATATATATTTTAATATTTAATTCCAATATATACTGATTGTAACAGCAAAATTGTCAAAATCATGTAACAATGTAATTAACCATCCCACAGAATGTTTAATATCTAAAAAACACTTAATTGAGTTTCTTTTTTTTCCAGGTGTTCAGTTAAGATATTTCGCCATCTTGACACCATTTGTCCTAATGTCTTCCCCTCACTGGTCTTAGTTGGTGAATGCCATATGTGTACTCACCAGTTAAGCAGATTGTAACATTTTGGGTCAGGTGAGGGAGAATAAGTGTCCATATCACCAAATGGCAGTGACCGGCCACCCAATGATTCCACACAGTAGCACGGATGTAACTGGCAGTCATGGCTGGCCAACTGAACATCAGACTTTATTGTATAATGTATTCACATATAAATATAAGAAAAAATGGAAAAAGTTTACTAGTGATGCATTTCATCTGTGAGGACTTCATCGGATGAAATGCATCACAAGTAAACTTTTCCATTTTGTCTTACAATTTCTTCAATACTGTTCTTGATATATAAAAATGTATATTATCATCTCATATGTAACTGGTAGTCAACTGAACATCAGACTTTATTGCCTTAATATATATATATATATATATATATATATATATATATATATATTTAAACATTATGTGCAGAGATCAATACAGTAATCACCATGTAGTGCTTGTTTCAGTGTTGACATTCTTTATATCTACAAATGCTCTATTTCTGATACTGGAAACTCATTGTCCATAAATATACCAATTTTATACCAATTTTAAAGTATATAATCACACACATACACACACACGCACACACACACGTATGTGAAATAACAGTTATTGTAGAAAATAGAGTTGGCAGAAAAAAGCAGAAAGCATGAATCCATCAAGAAATAGGTAAACTAGTAGGGTAGACTTTAGCCTTGGTAGACCAATCAGTCTAGAAAAAAGACAACTCTGATTTCCAACTGCTAGTCTGCCACATGTCCCTGCCCATGCTTGACAGACTCTGAAGAAAATCTGAGTCCAGTAATCATTTAAAGAAATGGACACAAAAAAAAAGAATATATTGAAACTTTTCGTGACTTCTGTCCATCCATTCATTACACACTCTAAAACAGCTTTACATTGACCGATCAAAACTAAATTTTGGGGAGAAGTACAAACAGGTAAGTGAGTACAAAATGCAGTTGGTTTTAGTAGGGTGCATAGCTTAGTACAATAAGTTTTCATTCATTTTTTTGACTTAACATACAAAATACTCCCACTGTTTTAAAATGAATTTAATGATTAAAATAACAAAAACTTATTTAATAAAAATGCAATATTAGTTTTTGTATAGCTTTTCTTTAAGTTTTTATATTTCATTCTGATAACATATAATGCACAATAATGCACTGGAAATATAATGCACAGTTTTTAGCGCATTTGAAAATGCACAGTTGGGAGGGGGTTTCAAATGGGCAGACGATTTCAGGACACATCAAAGCATTGCCAAATAACATTGTACTATATATATATATATATATATATATATATATATATATTGGTAGATAGATAGATAGATAGATAGATAGATAGATAGATAGATAGATAGATAGATAGGTATTTACTACTAATTTCTTCTTGCATTTCTTTTTCAAATTTCACTCTGCCAAAATAAAAGATGCTTGTTTTTAAAATTTTTAATTGCATTTTTTAAATATGTAGTAAATTCAATTTTAGTTATAACATTTTTTTTTTAATTACCATTAATTTTATTTCAGTATACAATTTTGCAATTTATTTTTCTAATTTTTCATAGCCTGGTTTACATCTATTTAACAAGTTAACAGAGACATTTTCTGACAGATTATATCTTGTGTTTAAGAAGTTGCTCTCTTGCTCAGGACAGAAATTGTAACATTTTCTGCCTGATGCCTTTTCAAACTGACCTTTTAGCCGCGTCCCATTGATGCGTAATGTAACTTTTTGAAGAGATACTTCAGCATTCCCACTGGATGCTATCACACTCCGCATCTGGCTTACACCTGTCTTTACAGCTTCCATGGAAGTATTTCGTTTATAAGTAAACATTCACATTCAGAAATACATGAGATAATCATTGACAACTTTGTTTAACAGCATCAGAACTTTGCAAATTTCTTTTATTCGTCTTATCTATCTTCTGGAATGACACTCTCTATGGAATCCAGTGTTGATCGTCAGAGCTGATAAAGTTAAGGTTACATCATAGATGCTGATAAAGGAAAAAAAACAGGGGTGAGAATAATTTTCCTTCAAATAAACTATGACGTCCTCAAGATGCAAGAAAAGGAAAAGAAGGCTACACTGGTCTTTTGATTGTGAGATGAATTATTGATAATATCTCTCTCTCTCTCTCTCTCTCTCTCTCTCTCTATATATATATATATATATATATATATATATATATTATACTAATAATAGATATACATATTTTCCTCACCATTCAGTGCAACTCAGAGTGTCATTCACTGTGCTATTTTATATATATATATGTATATATTGACATATATAAAAATATAAAAGTGAACTGAGACTGAGTGGCAACAGTCTGTTTCATGCTTGAACACAATATTCAGGCCATCAAGATTGAAACATACTGTCACTGCTCATTGTTGACATCAGTGTCCACTTTTATATTTAGATATATTCTGTCTCTGATATTGAGCACTTTTACCAATAAATATATTATACATTAAAACTATATATATATATAACATCTCTGTCCCACTCTCAATCTCACCTTGTTTAAGAATGGGAGTGGCATGCTGAAAGTTTTAAAAAATAGGAAGATGCTTACTTGAATTCCAGGCATGGTCAACTTGCAAAGGCTTGGAATAAAGGCTCCTACTAGTATTTTAAAAAATACAAAAAACATCTTAGTCAAAAGCAGTTGCAACTGTGAACAGTATGGACAGCTTTTGTGGTTGACTCAAATATGATACTTCAGGAGAACAGGTGTGACATAACCAGAGGGTAGTAAATCTCCGGTTTGCAGAACAACAAGATTAATTAAAAAGCCTCTCAAGCGGGGTTATATTAGAAGCAGTGACCAGTCAAGAAAAGTCAAGAAGTGAAGTTCATAGGTTTATACAAGAAAGATAATAGTTAACCTGAGACTTGAAGTGGTCAAGATTGTAGTAATTGGGAAAGCATCCTGGTGGGAGTCTCTTCTAGAAAGCAGTCATTCTTGGGAAAAAGATGTCCGAGTGGAGCTTCTTACTAAATAAATTCGAAAGGAATAAGGAAGATTCATCCTTTTGTGTGTATCATGGCAGATCCCAGTTGCAAAGGTCACAGCTGTTGGTCCCAAGGCATGTAGCTCACCAGAATAAATGCCATGGAAACAGCAATAGAGTAGCAAGAGGCTTATTATGTTTCATATGTGGGAAAAGGGATTGTATTATGGAAAGTAATTCATCACCCACAAGGCCACATAGATGTTTTTGAACAAGAGAGGCAAGTGAGGACTGTTCAGCTCTAGCCCAGATATGGCAGCAGTAGTCAATTGATCTGATCTGGCTCTTGTCGAGATAGCAGGAAGTGTCAGATACTTACTGGAGTGGTACAATGGTACAACCATTTTCTCAGCAACTTTAGTGATGGATTGTATATATGAGTTCCACTTGAGGTCTGGTGTAGACTTGTGTCCCAATAAACATTGAAGGCAAGGCGCCTCCTTGAAAGAAGACCAATCAATAATGATAGGTTAAAGTTTAGTATCTGCTCACTGATAGAGGAACACCACTAGTTTGGTTTTGGTCATATTCAATTTTATAAGAGAGTCCTTTCTTGATTGAGCTAACAGGGCTAGGTCAGAGATCAAAGGATAGATGATCTGCAAGGTTCTACCATTCAGATTTTTGGTGGTGCACCTAGAAACTGTTGTATCATCTGTATAGATATTCACAAAGTATTAAAGCCTGTTCTTAGGCAGATCATTAATATAAGTTAGAAAAAGAAGGTAGAGTTCTTAACCTTAATCTGCTGCAATTTCTTTCTCTTTTATTTCATACTTTATTGTTCACTCAATTGGCAGGAGACTCATATCAGTAGAAGAAAGAGCTATAACATTTAGTGGACTTGAGAAGTTTAATTTCCTTAAAAAATGTTTTAATGAAAAGATTTTATAAATTTCAAACTGAGAGTAGCTCTAAGCCTTTTGGTCAATGAATGCCAAATAATGGATCAAGATCAAGGTATCAGAAGATGTCGATTGACATTACACTTGAATATTTGAAGATTATAGTCATCAGGGAAGCAAGTAAGAGGAAGGGAGTTCCACAGACAGGAAGTGTGAGAGAAGAAGCGAAGCTGTTTGAGTAGAAGAGACGGTTACATTTAACCATTTTGACAGTGAAAGGGTGGCACCGAGATGCCACCACGTAGCTCGCTTAAATTCATGCTGTCTGGGAACCAGCGAAAGTAGCTCGTCGGAACAGTTGCCGTGAAAATATTTGTAGAAGAGGCAGAGGGAAGCCACGGCATGTCTGTGAGAAAGCGACAGTATGAACTCAGAATTTTGTAAGCAAATTGCATGACAATGTTGGCGCTCTCACAAAAACAGGGTCAATTCCATATGCATGGCTAAAACAGGATTCAGCACCTTTCCCCAGGATAACAATCGAATGTTAGAATGACACAGAAGTACCTTGAATTCAGATCCCATTTCATTACACAGCTCTTTCATTGCACTATTTTGCATGTAGGTCACAAATTTCACTACAGTTTTTAGTACTTCTGCAAGATTTGGAGGCAAGGTTTTTGTTGCCAACAAATGTGCAGAACACAATGTATAACAATTATATGTGGTGCATCAAATTGCACCAGCACCAAAAAAAACCAGAGTTTCTTCCCAGCATAGCTGGAGCTCCATCTGAAGAAACTGCAGAAACCATATTCCATGAAAGATCATTGTCTCTGAAGACGTCATTCAAAAGTTTTGGCTGCCTTGATTGTTGTTGTTGTAAGAGGCTTACAAAATAAAAAAGAAAAATCGTCCTTTATCACATCATCTTTCACATAGCACATGAATACAACAAGCTGGCTTAGATTGGAGACGTCGTTGATCTTGTTGAGTTGGAGGCTGAATTTTGCTGGGCTTGAAATCATATCTGCAACTACTTGAGCCAAGATGTCATTGCTCATGTCATCTCTTCTGCTGTTGATGGCGTCATTTGAAAGAGGAATTTGGGTTATCATCAGCAGCTTTTTGCAGTATGATACTTGCCATCTTCAATGCAGCTGGTTTTACAAGTGTTTCACTGATGGTGTGTGGTTTGTCCTGCTTTTCTATCAGGTATGTAATTTCATATAATACAATGAGAATCAGGTTGTCGATGAGTACAAAGCCAAGAACAAGCAGAGTAGCCTTTTCATTGAATCTGGCTCTCTTCATCTTGAATTCAGCGAGCATTGTGTTCTTGTATTTCTTATCTGCATGCAGCTTGTTCTTATCTGCATGTTCCCTTAGTTTTGCCAATGCTCAACTTGGCATTGCAAATCATGCACTGAGGACGCTGACTGCCATCACATTCTATTATACACGTGAATCCATATTGTATGTATTTGTCCAACCACTTTATTTTTTTGCTTGACAAAATTACTATAAAGCAATTGAAAGTTTAGGCAGGAAATCACAAATGATTTACAACAACAACAGCCACAAGTCAACTACAGAGCATACCAACTTCCCTGCAGCACAGATGTCAAGGCCAAGTGATGTGGCATGATCAGTTGCAGCCAATGATGGCAAAGTGGAGCATGACATCACAAACCATATGAGTGGGTAAGCAGAATGGACACACACACAGTGCAAACACCTGAGAATGACTCACCAAACCACTGGTGTTCAATCAAACCCAGGTTAAGAACCACAGCCCTAAGTGTATGTTGTCGATATTTTGCTTTTAATCTGGTCTGTGGATTCTTTTGTGATGTCGTTACCCTTTCATTTTTGCTTATTCATTTTATATTAACACTTCTCTTTTTCATCCACACATGATCAGCTATACCTGATTTTATAGTCTCCCCACGGAAAACAGTTTTTCAATGTTTAGAAACTGGTTAAACTTTGTATTGTTGCCATATCTGCGTTGGAGCTGTTCAATCCTCACTTTTCAGCCTTAAGTGAGTTCAAAATCATTTACGCAGACTTGTTGGGAAAGAATTATTTTCTACTTTGCAAAATTATCTCACTCTTTCCATAGAAAATGTTCAGATGACTTCTATTCTCTAGTTTGGATCTTTGCAGCTATGGGTCACATTGTCACTTCCACTGAGTCAAATCATCCTCATTTCTCCTGTGTTTTAAATGTAAAAAGTAAGTTCCACTCAAGAACTGCTACTTTGTGAAACAGATTCCTGTGTAGATGCTACCCTGAACACTTTAATCTTAACCTCTTCAAGTCAGGGGTCAATTGTTATCTATCCTCCATAGCCTCATAATTTTTATTTCCTACCACTTTCTGTTGCATTCATATTACACACCTCATTTATCATTACCATTTTGATTGTAACCCTCTAACTTAAGTGGCTCTCAGGCCTTGGATTAGGTGAATACTTCTGATGTGATGCCAGTGAAGGGTAGAACTGATTTTTGAATATTCTTCTGATGATGCATTGGCATCCTGAACCCTGACCCCTTTCTGATGTGACCCTGATTTTATTTTAATGAGAAAGTTGCAGAATTGAAATGACTTTTTGCTTACACAATATTCTTAGATATGAAAAATCTATTTATCTGTAAAATATAATTTATTTATTTTAATGATTGCTCAAAAGTTTTAATTAAATCTATTTAATCTTGAAATAATTTTTAATTTTTGATTCTGAAAAGAGAAAAGAAAAAGGAAATTAAATCAATTATGATTACCAAAACAAAATTAAAATGCTAATTATCTTCACCGTTATAATTATTAATATTATTGATTTTGTTTTAATTATTGTTGAACTTATTGCTTCATTGTATGTTTTAATTTATAATTCTCTTTAATAATTAAGATAATTATTTTATTTCCATGATATTAATAATTCTTATTATAATCAAAACATTAGTAAGAATTTTTGACAAATTATCATTATTATTGATACTTTTACAGTAATTATATTAATTAATACTGTCATTGTTTCATTCAGATAATAATGGTATGAGAAAAACCCATCATTAATTCTAGAAGGTGATGGTGTTACTTTCTTCTGGGTCTTCATCATATACCCCAACCAATCTTCTTCTATATGATGTATTACTTTAGGAAGTAGGCAATCATGGCTCATGTAGCCCTTAGGAAAGGTTGTAGTTTTTGCTATATCTTCTAATCACTGTTTTACCAACCATTTGCTTTCTAGGTAGTTTATGAGTTACTTTCCTCTGTTCCTCTTGCTTTCAATTTGTCTTGTGAGTATTACATTTTCCAAGCCTTCTTTTATGTGACCTAGAAATCTCAATTGTCTCTTTCTAATGTTAAGTGTAAGTTTCCTTTTTGTTTTCAATTACTCCAAAACGTTGTCATTTCTCCTGTCTTTGGCCCATGCCATTTTCAGTCTATGACATTTTCAGCATCGTTCTGTCAAAGCACATTTCTATTTCTTCTCCATTTGTGATGAGATTGTCTAGCATTCATTTCTATAAAGGCATACTGATCTTACATAACAGTTGAAGACTTTATTCTTTATTTCCAATGGAATTTTCCAGTTTCTTAATGTATTGCTTAACTTCTAGAAGACATCTTCTAACATTCCAATCTGCCTTCAGATTTTGGTGTTGCATTTCCTATCCTGTGTTAAAACACTTGTTTAATTTTGCTGTCCCTTTTTTCTGACAATCATCAACTGTCTTCTTACATTTGATATTTAGTCCTTTCTTCTTGCTTTCCTTTATTACCTTTCTGTAGAGGTTTCCTGGTGCTTGCTTTTTGTTTCTGCTATCAACAGTGGTGTATCTACGATGTTATTCATGAAACTTAAGATTCTGGGCCCTTAATCCCAGAGGGGGCTCTGGGATTAAGGGCTTTTTAAATGAGTAAATTTTTTTCATATATATATATATATATATATTACAATGAATCATTTATACAAAAAGTAGATTAGTAAAGTTAATGATATAAAATGGCAAAATCCCTTCATTAACAAAATTTTAAAGGTGCATTAACCTACCAATCACTCGATGAATGTTATGGTCCTTGTTTCTTAAAATTATAAGATGCATAAGGTCCTTCTTTAATACGCTAGTACTTTCGACTGTATATTCAGTCATCGAAATTATTTTCGTTTTTGGTGAAATTCAGGTAGCATCCGAAACAAAAAAAGAGAGAGAGTGATTGAGAGATTGAGAGAGAGAGAGAGATTGAGAGAGATTGAGAGAGAGAGATTGAGAGAGAGAGAGATTGAGAGAGAGAGAGAGAGAGAGATTGAGAGAGAGAGAGAGATTGAGAGAGATTGCGAGAGAGAGAGAGAGAGAGAGAGAGATCATGTGTCCAAAGTAGATGGAATGATGGTAACCAAAATTTGTTAATGTTTTATTGATTTGTTCAATTAAAAAGTAAAACAAAGTTTAATTTAATCATTCAAATTTTCACGTTATTTCTTCTCGTGTCTTGCAGTTATTTGTATTCCATCGATGACACAGACGTTCTCACAAAGATTCTCTTGTTATCTTTAATTTCCCGAAAGGCATCAATATCGTGTATTGCTTGGAAGGAAATATTTGGTTGTCTAAATGATTAGGCTATAGCAAAAATTAGTTAGATTTTTACAGACTTTTACTCCAAAGCTTATTCAATATATATATATATATATATATATATATATATATATATATATATATATCTACAGGTACTCTATATTATTAATATAAATAGTGCTGAAAAGTTATCAGCCTGACCAGGAATAGATTTTTCTCAAAATTATGATATTTGCTCATTTTGATGTATTTGAAACCATGAGTCAGGCTGAGAACATTTTATTACCCCATCATATTATCATTAGCAATTGGGAAATAAATGGCTTGTCACATTCAATACCTTTAAAAGCAAATGAGTAATGGCCAATCATCACCAAGCAGACCCTGGACTTTTGTCTACTGGGTGAACAGGTGTTCTCTCAATGGGGCTCCTTGCTTTGAGTGTCTCAAGTTGAACTTGTATATACAATCCATCACGAAAATGCTGGAAAAATGGTTGATTCCTTATGATTCCAGTAAGTTACCTTTACAAGAGTACTGCTGCCAAATCTGGGATGTAGCTGCCCAGTCTACAGTTTCAAGCTTTCAAAAGCGTCTACACAGCCTTTTGGGTAATGAATTGTTTTCCATCTGACAACCACATTCCTGCAGACCAGATATTGAAAACTTCTCACTTGTCTATTGCTATTTCTATGGAAAATGTTCAGTTCAGACCTATCCACAGCTAAAGCGTGCCAAGCCATTGTACCCAGGGTCAAATCAACCTCGTCCTCCTTGCATTTGTTTGATAAGAAGGGCGTGTTCCAATTGGACAGCTTCTTACCAAGAAGCTGTTCATTCTGAAAGGATGCTTTACCAACCACTACAATCTTTACCTTTTCAATTCTCTCTACCTTGACTGGCTCTTGAGGCTTCTATTGGGTGAACATTAGTAAAAAGCAAAAAATGTAGTATCTAATGTATTTCCATTTTGATAGACCTTTACTCTAAAGCATATTTCATGTACAAATTTCATGATTTAAGTATATTACTAATATTACTATTTAAGTATATTACTAATATTACTAGTTAAGTATATTACTAATATTACTAGTGTACCCATGTCATTAAAACTGATGGCAAGAAGGAATGTATTGTAAGTAAGTTTCACTTAATCCAAGTAGAATTTTGTAATTTAAAATGATTTGTTGTTAACATTAATAATTGAACAGTGTACAATTTATAAACACTTAAGGAAAAATATCTGTATATTATCCTCTGAAATGTTATATACTTACAAGCAAAATTATGTTTACTGCAAATGTTCCCAAAGCGCAATATTTATTGTGTAGACTTTGGAAGGTCTGAGTAATCCTTGACAGTCCAAAGATTCGATCTGTAATTTCAGTGTCTGTTTATTTCTCATCCTACTAAGAGCAACATATCATCAAATATTTAAAAAAAAATTTTTTCTCAAGCTATTATCAAATTCCACAAGATATGTTCTGAATCATAACATCAAAACTGTATTAAAACTAACAAATTAATTAATTGTAAAAACTTTTAATTTCTATTATAAATTTAATTGCTATCATAAATTTAATTGCTATCATAAATTATATAAATGTAGGACGTAGTGTAAATAAAAAAAAACCTTTTTCAATGACTAATGAATTATTGAAAGAATTGTCCTCCACTCTTTCTTTAATTATAGTTTTTAAAGTTTAAAAGTTTTAAGTTTTATCTGTTGGCAGATAGAGAGAGAAGGATCCAAGTATGAGTAAACTCATTGGCATTTTCTATTAAGAAAAAGAAAAGAATGTCTATCTGGTTTAAGGGTGGCAATTTGAAAAAAAGAGCAAAATAAAAGATCGGGTCATTGAAGGGGTAGAGTTCATATGTAGAAAATAAAAAAAAATTAATGGGGTTTCAAAGTGACTATAATTTTGATAAACTACTCAATCAAAGGATACACCCATTGAAGTTAGGGTAGGAATTTTTTAAATTAAATTGATAAATAAATAAAACAATTTATGAAAAATATTACTTTTGAGGCATGTCTTTTTTCAAAACTGCATTTATGATATGGGAAACATTAGAGAAAAATGAACATAGAATAAAGTAATGTTAACTGAAGCAAAGATTACATGACAATTCATTTTATATGAATTATTTTCTAAAAGTTGAAAACAACCGATTCATTGTATTGTGTGCATGAGAGTGAATTTAATTAAAGTAGTACAAATGAATGAATAATTCATGTGTGCGTGTGTATATATATATATATATATATATGTATGTGTGTGTGTGTGTGTGTATATATATAGGAGGCACGGTGGAGTAATGGATAACGGCTTGGATTGAGGAATCGGAGAGCCGAGTTCGAATTCCAGTCGAATCCATTACATTCAATTACGTGCTAACACCCTTGGGAAAGGTGTGAATCCTCTTCTCCCTCCAACTATGGGTAAATAGCAGGACAGACTGGGTTCTATAGCCTTGGATGGCAACTGGTCTAGGAGAAGGACAACTCTGAATTCAAAAACCTGCGGAGGGTCGTTTGGGGACCTTGTGGCATCCGTTGCACCAGGTCCCTGTATTCGTCCCTCCAAAAAGTGTGGATGGCCCTGCACAAAGCCTTCACCACTATAATCAAATCTTGTGTGGGTGTCCGGCTTTCAGTTTCTGCTAATTGATCTGTCTGACCCTCATACGTCGAGTTCGACGGGAGAGTCCATTAGTCCATTATATTATTATATATATATATATATATGTATGTGTATGTGTGTATATATATATATATGTATGTGTATATATATATATATACATACATACATACACACACACATATACATGTATATACATACACACATATATATATATATACACACACATATACATGTATACACACACACACACACACACACACACACATATATATATATATATATGTATATATATGTGTATATATGTGTGAATATATATATATATATATATGCCTATATATTTGCTAGAATCTCTTGACGATTGGATGGAGCAATTACTGAAAGGTCTGTAGATGAGTTCAGATGCTGAAAATAACCACAATCAGCTAAGTAGCGAATTTATTGTATTATGTGCATATGGGAGAATTTAATTAAAATATTACAGATAAATTAATAATTCATGTGTATGTGTGCATCTATATCTATCTATCTATCTATATATATATAAAGTGCATGCATATGTGGTTACTGCAGTGGTGAACAAAACTTGGAGAATGAGTTAAACTGATACTGAGATATCCAGAATAGGCATGGCACATGGAACTAGAACAATCTACTCCAGTAGACAAAACGGAGTGTACAATGGTCGAAATATTGTGAATATGACAACAAAGATGAGGGCAACAGTCCAAACAATGTAAATAGTATATATATATATATATATATATATATATATATGTAAGTATGTATGTATGTATATATATATATATATATACACACTTATATGTATGTATGTGTATATATATATATATATATATATATATATATATATATAATGCTCTACAGTTTGAAATTCCAAATCACTTGAAGAAGGCCAGAGGGTACAATGGTCGTAATATTGTGAATAAGACAACGAAGATGAGGACAACAGTTTGAACAATTTAAATAGTGTATATATATATTTATATATATATATATATATATATGTATGTGTATGGTATATATATATATATATATATATATATATAATGCCCTACTTTGTATCGAGCACTGTTTTTAAAAATGAAACTAAAATAATTTTTTTTTTAAATCTGACTGTTCTTTCCTATTACTTGGATATATATATATATATATATATATATATATATATGTGTGTGTGAACACAGAACAGTTTTTTCCTTGATGATTCCTAGATTGATTGCAGTATATCACTGGAGTTCTGAGTCTGGCATTTGTGCCCAAGTATGTGAACATGTTTCAACTTTTGCTTGCTTGAGATGCTGACTAAATGAGTGATTCACTACCGAGCAGTAGAGAAAGTTTTATGTGTCATGTCATGCTGTTGGCAGAAAATGAGTGGAAGGAATCTTGATCAGCAAATTAGCCTCAAGATTTGTGTGAAGATTGGTAAAATTGCTAGTAAAACATTAGCCCTATTATATATGGCTTTTGGTGAACATTCTAGGAAGAAATTAAGATGAGAAAATGTGCATGATGATGCCAAAAAGCATTGGGTGAACCGTGGTGCACTGAGATTGAAGAAAGAGTGTGTTAAAGATATTAAAAGAACTGAATAAAAATTGGGAAACTCTGACAGATCTTAACAGAGGATTTAGGAGTGAGAAAAATTTTAGTATTTTAATTTATTTAATCATTTCTCCACAAGCAAGGTAATAAAGCCACTAAGATGCAAGCGGTTACTGAGTGTGAGGGAATATGAAAAAAAAAAGATTAAAAAATGGATTTGGTGTTTGTATGTTCCTGGCTTAGAAATCTATTCCAATAATGAGTTGTCCCATTTTCGGAACAGAATTAGCCCTCTGTAATTTGGGTTTATTTCAAGAATTAAAAAATGCCCTGAAAGGACAAAGATTTACTGATATCCAGTAACTGTGACATTATTACAGAAAGCTATTTTGGAAAACAAGTTCCATGCATGTATCCAGCAATGGAACCATTGTCTCACAAAAGACATAGCTTTACAAGGGGATTATTTTGAATGTGATTGCTGATTATGGTGACCAGGTAAGCAAACCTTGCTTTGATAGGGACATTCTGGGAATTAAACTGCTGCATGTATGTGTGTGTGTGTGTGTGTTTGTGTGTGTGTGTGTGTGTGTGTGTACACATGTGTACAAACAGGAGAAATTACAGAATTCTAATGTAAGGACAATTTTTCCATTCTACATCCAACAATATTGAAAAAAAAGGCAAAGAATCAAAACATCTTTCACATTTTGTTTTTGCATTTCTGGTTTTATAAAACTGATACAGCCTGCATAATGTCTTATTCTTGCTTTTCATAGTTTTGCATTGGAATAGAAGAGAAGAAAAGTTACTTCCATTCAAACCTAAGGTATGTTAGTGTATTGCAAATTTACTCTTAACTGTCATATATGATAAGTGGATAGAATAATACATTCATCATTACAATTGCTTTCCAAAGATGGAAATTTCTTAATATTCAACCTAATAAATCAGTCACAATGCTTACTTGATTTTATAGCTATTAGTTCAACTGCTACCAAGTAACTACAGCAATTGGTCTCATCACTTCAAATTGGTGACACAAAAGGATATTTTTTATATTCATTTCTGCTCAAAGAATTGTCGTTCCTTTCTATAAAGTTGCCAAAATGTTTCTCATTGTAAGTACATAAATAAGATCTGGTTTGAAATGAGAAGAAAATATTACGGTGTAAGTAATACTGTACTTTTCAGAAGGAGCAAAAATCTGGAGTTTTTATTACAGTCTGTTTCAAAAGAAGATGTTTTTAAATGCTCATAATCTTAAGCACTTAGTCTTTGAAAGCGAGACAGAAAGATCAGTGACCCTCTTAAAATGTTGCTCAACTTTTGCTTTCATTTATCTGCAACCATTGCACATGGATACACAGCAGAGATATTCTTTAGAATTTGTTTAGCATCACTGATTTTATAAAAGTGATACAACCTGCAATGGCAGACATTCATTAAAGTTTTTTGATTTTGATGGATATAAAACATTTCCATCATCCAAAAACAAAGCCTGACAGACAAAAATGTTAAATTAAATAACAATTGTTTTGTTTATAATTTAATCCCGATTTTGAAATGATTGGCTACTTCCAATTCTTCAGATTTTAAAAGTGATATTACTTTCAAACAGCTTCATAGATTCCTTAGTACATCCTGAGAAACAAATTTACCGTCTATAACTTAAGTGAATGATAGTATTGTGACGGCCAACAACCAATGAATTAGTATTAATATTTACTTAGTTTTCATTATTTACATTATTCGGACTATTGTCCTCATCTTTATCACAACGTTTTGGCCATTGTACGCTCCGGCCTTCTTCAGGTGGTTGGAATGTCGAACTGAACCCTTTATTTCACTCACTCGGGTAGACTGTTCTGGTTCCATGTGCCATGTCTAATGGATGTTAGTTATCTCCTGTGAATTCCATTCTGAAAGTTCTCCACTGCCTTAACCAGGTATTGAACTCACACTCTTTGGGTTCTGTCACTGGATCTAACTAATACTTTTATCCACTGTGCCATGTGCCCTTGAGGACGATAGTCTGAATAATATAAATAGTGTACATAATACCTCATCTCAGAAATATAAACAGTTACTTAGTTTTGTTTAGTAAGGTACAAAGTCTTTCAACGACCTGCGCATTTTTCAACCTTCTTTAAGTGAATTTGTCAAATGAATCTTTTTGTTCGGCTTCTTGTGGATTTGAATCAGCTAAAAACAAAGAAAATTGCAAAAAAGATGATTTTTTTTTCTTAGCATGTATGAGTGTTAAAGTTCTTGTTTGTAGCTGTTTGTTAAGATGGGAAGAAATGGGATTTCTTTGCATGTATGTGTGAGAAAGAAGAGGAGGAAGTGAGGAGGAAAGTGTGTCATGTAGCTTGGTGAGTGAAGACAAGGGAATGAGTAAGGGAATTTCTTTTAAGCTGATGCCTTGTGAAACTGTTGCCGTGTTGGCTGTTCCTTACTGACTTGTCTAGTATAGATACTTTGCTTAAATATTCTTCAACGAGATCACGAAGTATATTTGTTTTTATTGTTGGCAGAAAAGCGACCCGTTGGTTGAAAAATGTTAAATATTTATTTTCAGAGCATTAATTTATTAACCAGAAGAGATGTGTAATCCACTGACTGAGAAACCATTTTTTTGTTATTTGGTGTTTGACTGTCTTAGAGTTTATTTCTGCCTTTTCTCTTCAGTCTTTTGTTCTGTGAGCGTCACCTTATGAAGTCTGGAGAATAGCCTGTCAAAATCATTAAAATGATAAAGAAAATGTAAGGATACTTTTTTAAAAGCTATCAAGAATTTAATAGTAAGTAGTGATTGAAGGCAAGACGGACTGAGGAAAACAACGCGCAACCAACCTAGCGAGCTTGAGTAAATGCTTAGGAGAGATAACAAAAATGCAAAATTTATTAAGTGCTGCAAAGGACAGAAAAGAGATTTGAAGCAATAGAAATGTGGTTCTACAGAAGGATGCTGAGAATATCCTGGACCAAACATGTGAGCAACAACAAAGTTTTAGAGAAAATGGAAATAAGGAGGACCTTTATACTTAACAACAGGCAGAGATAGTTGAAATTTCCAGAATACATAATAAGGAAAGAGGGCTTAGAAAATTTGATACTCACAAGACAGACTGAAGGCAAGAGGAAAACAATGCATAACCTACCAAATGAGCTTGTGTAAATGAATAGAAGAACAAAATTTAGAAGAGATAACAAAAAGACAAAATTTATTAAGAGCTACAAAGAACAGGAAATTGTGGAGAGCCATGTTTGACAATATCCTGAAGGTGGCTGGTACTTGGAAGATGAAGAAGAGGAATTGTTTAACAATATTCACCTGAACTAAACTGCATATCATAGAATTCAAATTTTTGGAAAATTTTCTCACTGTTCCCATGGAGCCATCTTCTTACTATAAACAGTCCGCTGTATAAATTTATTGTGTTTATTATGTGAACCAAATTAACAACAAAATTGAAGAAGAAAGGAGAAAACATTTTATGATGGGAATGTTATTCTGTAAAAGCAATTAACCAATGTGTAAATCAGAAACTGAATTGTAAAAGTAGGTAAAAATAAATTAACACTGAATTTTCTTTTTGAATTTTTTGATGGATAAAGCATTTTATAAGTATCCAAAGCTATTTATTATTATTAGTTGTAATGGGGACACTTGTAAAAGGAGACTATTTCCAGTTTCCTCTTCCCCATTATAGGCATTAGTAAATCTGTGATATATTAACAGTTTAACATGACAGAAGGAAGGAATAGGGTGGCTGAATGAAGGGAATAAGAAATATGCATTTGTTCTCAAATAGGTTTTATATACCACTTTGTCATACAAGAAATAATATATATTATGAAATGGACTAAGTCCAACAATTATTTTAATATATTTTTTGTTTATACGTTATTTTATAGATACAAATATTTAAGTAAATGCTCTGTTTATAATAAACAGTATTAACAACATTTACTGGCCTGAATGTCCAAGAAATATCATGAAAATAATTTGTAGGAATTCAAGAAAAATCATGGAAAATTTGTTGTTTAAAAACAGTAATTTGACTTTGTTAACCAGACACTTCCTCTGTAACTTATAAGTATCACACGTCCAGCTATATGATAGTTCCATGTAGGATACAGGTTCAATTCCTGTCAGAGGACACATATTTTCTATGATATTTCTTGGACATTCAGGCTGGTAAATGTTGTTTAATACTGTTTATTTTAAACAGAGCATTTACTTAAATATTTGTATCTATAAAAATAATGTATAAACAGAAAATATATTAAGGAATGATATATAAATATATACATAACTGTCACATTCTTGATAAAATCCAAAGAAGAGTCAGCAGTATTACTGATCCTTACCTGGCACCCCAGCTTCAGTCACTTTTCCCTCCACAGTAATGTAACCTCCCTCTGCCTTTTCTATAATTACTTTCATGGTAATTGTTCTGATGAACTTTCCTCTATGGTATGTAGACTTTATGAATTTAAGCACAGTACTAGATTGGCAGTAATGTCTCATCATTTTACAGTTGAAGAGGTGTTGACCTATCATGGAATCTTGTGCCATCTGCCTCAGGCATGTATTGCAGGTATTAATACCTTGTCTGTTGTGCAATACATGTTACAAGGTGTTGATTGGTCAGACCTATGTAGTCAACATCATACTGACATGTAAATTTATAAATGACTAAATTATTTTGTAGATAGGGCAGAACACCATTTTTAAGAAACAAAGAAAATGTGTGGACAGTGCTAAAAACAAAATATGACCCGACGGCAAGAAAACATGACTTAACACAGGCCCAACACCTCTTAGATAATCCAGATTGTGTCTATAAGTACAGTGATTCATGGTTTTCCATTTTGGGCAAAGCATGGCTGGCAAAATATCTGTACACCTACTATACATTAAATTGCACTGTCAACAGAAGAAGTAATTTATTCATTCTCTTTCTTTACTGGGTGCCATCTGAGTGAATATTTTCCTTTTTAAACTCACTGGAACTGTTTATACTGTTTTTGTACAATTTTCCTCCTTTTTTCCTCCCAACTTTTTAATATTAAATTGTATTATAATTGTAGTTCCACGTTTCATTCCAGATTGGGTATCACTCCCCACTATTCTTGTTAACATTATACGAGTTACCATCGATTCTTCTGATGAGGTGCTGGCCCCAAAAAGGTTATCTTTTAAAGGGAAAAATATACACATTTGTCTTTTTAAAACTATATATATATATATATATATATATATTTATATATATATATATATATGCAAACATATATACACAGATATATACACTCACACTCACATATATATATTTAAGGTAGTATATATATACACATATATACATAACCAGATATACGCACACACACATATACATATATATATATTTAAGCTAGTATATATGTATATATATATATATATCCACACACATATATACATACCCAGATATACACACACACATATACATATATATATTTAAGCTAGTATATATATATATATATATATATATACACACACACACACACACATATATATATACATACTCAGATATACACACACACATATATATGTGTATATATATATATACAGACGCATATATAATATATACACGTATATACATACACAGATATACACACATATATACATACACAGATATGCACACACACACATGTATACACAGATACACACACAAATACATACATATATATATATGTGTATATATATATATATATATACATATATATATAAATATAAAATGCATGTGTGTGTGTGTGTATATATATATATATATACACATACATACATATATATATATATATATATATATATATATATATATATATATATGTATGTATGTATGTATGTATGTATGTATATATATATATATATATATATATGTATGTATGTATGGATGGATGTGTGTATATATATATATATATATATATATGTATGTGTATATATATATATATACACACACACACACACATGCACACAGACACACATATATGAATTAATAGAAATGACAGGAGGTTCACTCTAGACAATTATATTATTTTTAATTTACAAAATAATTAAGAAAATTGCAATATTTATTTTTGGAATTATATTCAATTTCTGTTATCTTTTTTTTATTTTTCAGCATAAAAAAATAAAGAAGAGGGCAATTAACAGCGAATTTTCTCCCTGCGGACAGAAACTCTTGCGTAGGAATTTACTAATTATATGAGGTTTTTCAAATTTTATTAAAATTGGAAAACCTTTTCAAATTATTATTTTTATTTTTATATTTGCACCGTATATATATATATATATATATATATATATATATATATATATATATATATATATATATATATATATGTTGAAAAGAAAAGATTTTTGATTATTTTGTTAGAATTTAAAAAATCTGTGGCAATTTATTAAAAGAATTTTCATTTCAATTTACAACTCCACATGAGGGGTGCTGTTATTATTTCACTGAGACCCACTTCTCAAAATTTGTCTATATAACAAAGTCTGTGAATTTTTTTTTTTTTTTTTGCCGGCTTTGGTGGTGATATCTGTACAGCTGAGAACTTTGCAGCACCCCCTTATATCTAAAAAGAAATGACATTAGTATGACATATGTGTGGCCAAGTCAGATTAAGGTAATTGTTGTCTTTACGAATGTGCACACACATACATGTGTTTATATAAACTGTTATATAGATGTTCAGATTCAGATTCTTAGCGATACAAAGCAGATAATAAATAAGAATATATGTTTATACATAACTACAGCTGCAAAACATCAAGAGTGCCTACAGCCATGTTTTCATGAAGCATCACTATCACCAAATTAGGACACCCCAGCAATACCTCATGATACTATACTGACTTCTCTTGACAGTGTGGAAATGCAGAGTATGATGTTGCAGTTTTTTAATATATTTCCTCTTTTCCGCGTTTAGTCAGACTATAAAGACTTTAGCATCTAATTTCAATAGGAAATATATTGGTTGATGTTCAGCCATTTCTTGTTTTGTAGATCTTTCTACTTTTCCTGCTAATTCAATAATTTTTTTGATCAACTAACCACATGGGATATCTGTCCTCCTGTAAGGCAGTGAATGCTGGACGATCTCCTCAAAGATGAAGAAAAGACTTGCAGCAACAGAAGGATGCTGAGGGTACCATGGACCGAATATGTGAGCAACAAGGAAGTTTTAGAGAAAATGGGAAGAAAAAGGAAACATGTAAAATCAGGAAAAGACAGTTGAGGTTTCTGGAATATAAAGAGAAAAGAGGGCTTGGAAAATCTGATACTCATAGGACAGACAGAAGGCAAGAGGGACGGAGGAAAACAATGCATAACTTACTTAGTAAGCTTGATTAAATTGAATGACAAAACAGAGTTTATGAGAGATAACAAGAAGAGCTATAAAGGACAGGAAGATGTGGAGAGCCATGATCACTTACATCCAGAGGGGACATAACACATCAAGAGAAGAAGAATCAAGTCATGTCTGATCTTTATGAATAACTGATTGGTTTTTAATTAAATTCCAAATTTAAAAAGTAAAAACATTATTGCAAAGAGTTAACCGTAAATGTCTCTGTATTTAAATCATTTCTAAGGACTAAGTAATGTAACCAGGATCATAAGAAATTTAACCAGGAACATAAGAATTATAACCAGGAACATAAGTAATGTAACCAGGAACATAAGTAATGTAACCAGGAACATAAGAATTGTAACCAGGAACATAAGTAATGTAACCAGGAACATAAGAATTATAACCAGGAACATAAGTAATGTAACCAGGAACATAAGAAATGTAACCAGGAACATAAGAATTGTAACCAGGAATATAAGAAAAGGTAACCCGAAACATAAGTAATGTCACCAGGAACATAAAAAATGTAACCAGGAATATAAGAAATGTAGCCAGAAACATAAGTAATGTTAACACTTTAAAATCATATTTCAGATATCTAAATGTTTTTATAAATGATAACACGTTATATATAATATAAAATTAGCAACCACCAAATTGCTTAGCTGATGATCATATAACATTGAAACATAGATTCTTGTACAATCACCAAAGATCTGAACAGCGAAATTAGATCAGAACAATTTTGTTTACTGATGGGAATCTGATCAAGCCCATTTGGAATTGGGTCATTAGAAAGACAGTGAAAATGATCGAAATAATTTTTGTCAGTTAAAATTATAAATAGAGCTTACTAAGGCTATGAGGAACTTTGAAATTCACATGATTTTGGGTTGAAGGCACCACTTGTCTTAATCGATTTATGATCAGCTAGGTTTATCTATATAAACATGCACAGAAATCTGTTGACAGAGTGGTTGGCTCATCTGCCGTCGAGTGCAGTCGAGCTGGGTGGAGAGATATCGGAGATTGAAAGTGAGCAGAGTTGAATTGAAGGCTTGAAGAAGTACGAAAGTGACGTCAGAGATTGGAACAAAACGCCCGCTAACATATTTTGTTGATATAAGTACGAAGAAGCGAATTACTCCTCCAACAATCTAAGACTGCTATGCTACTCTTATTACTACCACTGGAAAGGGAAACATCGAACAAGCTACAATAATCAAAAGGTTGTTTTTGGGCTCGTCTGTCATCGAGTGCAGTCGAGCTGGGTGGAGAGATATAGGAGACTGGAAGTGACATCAGGGATTGGAACAAAACCCCCGCTAACATGTACTATTAAGATAAGTACCGATGCTTTTACTACCACAAAGATTACTACTACTGTTACTACTGCCAAGGAGGAACGCAACTATAAACTTTAAGCCATGCACAGAAATCTTTATCTCTCCATTGCAAGAGTCGTATATCGTTCTGAGACGATTTCACAACAAGCTAATCACAACCCACTCTCTCTGTGTCTAGAATCCAATGTATGAGTTTTTACACCAATTATTTTCTTTTCTGTAACCTGTTTCTTTTCTATACCATTCTTTTCTGCTATATAAAAGACATTAACAATTCAACCATTGAATAGTTGTTTGTCCAGCTTTCTGCAGATATATTTTTTTTTTGGTGCATTCTAAATTTCTTAGCACAGACTGTCCAGCCGTGTCTACATCTTCAGTCAACCGCGAATGGATGAACATCACTTCTGCTTTCTGGATCAAACCAAACACAATGTGGGCAGGAAGCAGGATTAAACCAGTTGACTGGTCGAATGATCTACGGATGCTCAGGGGACCTACGGTCACTCCCTTAAGTTTGGTTAAGACCGAGTAGACACCTCAACCCAGAGAGTAAGATGTCGGAGATTGAGGGGCTAGGGTGAAAGTGTTAGACAGGAAGAGATAGTTGCTATCTCTAGGGCACTAAATGAAGAAAGAGGACTTGGAAAAACTGATACTCACATAACAGATTGAAGGCAAGAGGGACAGAGGAAAACAATGTATACTTAGTGGACCTGAGTAAAAGGATGGCGGAACACAGTTTAGGAGAAATAACAAAAAGACAAAATTTATTAAGAGTTATGAAGGTGAGAAAGTTGTGGAGAGCTATGATTGCCTAGATCCTGAAGGGACATGAAGAAGAAGAACTGCATTACAAGATGCTGATTGTTTAATACGGTTGAAGCCAGAAAGATGAGGCAACAATGCAAATCTGTAGGATATTCAGTTGTCCAGGTTTTTATATTAAAAATCTGAATTTCAAACAATAATAAAATAAAAATAAAGAAAACATGAGTATACCTGTTAATTAAGTCATTTCTAGTTACAAATATATGAACTTGAATTCAAAGAGTTAAAAAATATTAAAATTAGTCTTTAGTTGAGTTCAAGTAATTGGTTCATAGAAATCACTTTGGTTTAGACAAGACTTTTAAAAATTTGGCTCAGAGAACAAAAATGTGGTTGAAAAACATTTTCATCGTTAGTGAAAATTCACTGACCCTCTTTATTGTTGGAGATGGTTTGTTTGAAGTCACTGACCATGCATGCTTTGTTCTTATGGTGACTGATTCATTTGAAGTTACCGACATGTTTCTTTCAGCAAACACTGGAGAAAGAAAAAGCTATGTAGCCATGGCATAGAGACAATCTCAGATCTTTTGTATATTCAGCTTGGAGAAAACTGCTTCTCTGTTTTATCAGAAATTTTTACAGAGAGTTGGCTGGGGAAAACTAAGGTTTTAGTTTTCTCTGATTGGTCAAATATTTCACATTCTGATGTTAATTTCTAACCAATAGACACTTTGATTTAAACGGTATGTGTTGTATTGTGGAATCTTTTTGGCATATTTATAATATTGTCTGTTACTGGGTAGAAAATAAAGTTTGGGTGTCTTTTAATATGGTATGTATGTTGGTATCTAATTGTTTCAGAAATCAGGCTTAATTCCTATAAATCTATTATGATGCTCCATTTCATGCAACTATAAAATATATTGCATTGAGTAGCATGGGTTTTGTGTGGGAAGGCATTATTCTGCTGGAAGCTGCACATCACCTTCCCATTGCAGAATAGTAGCAGAACAGGTTGTTCAATGTTCCCTCCACAAATATGAAAGATAGCCAAGAGTTGTACCACACACCCACCCTGCCATTATGATATCATAGGACAAGCCAATATGTTGTGGGTGAATATTACCCACCAAGTCTATCCCCATCACTGGCATGTAGTCAGAATTTGTTTGTATCACTAATAATTACAGAGCACCATTTAGCTCCACCCATGTTCCTCTCACATGATACCGACTGGAGATGTGCATAGTGTTGTTGTGTAAGTGGAATTTAGTTAGAGGTATGCATGCTTGTAATCTTGTAGCAATGTGTCCCCCCCACATTGATATTTTTGAGGCCATATTTGCTATTAGAATGAATTGATCTTCGTCAGTACATAGGCGATCATGGTCCTCCACAGCTTCCTGTCCATTGTAGCTCTTAATAAGTTTTGTCCTTTTGTCATTTCTCCCAAATCCTGATCTATCATCTACTTACTCAAGCTCATCAAGTATGTTACGTGCTGCTTTCCTCTGTCACTCTTTCCCTCAATCTGTCCTGTGAGTATCAGATTTTCCAAGCCCTCCTTCCTCATTACGTGCTCCAGAAATTTCAACTACCCCTTCCTGATGTTAAGTATGTTTCGCACTGCTTTCATCTGTCACTCTTTCCTGCAATCTGTCCTGTGAGTATCAGATTTTCCAAGCCCTCCTTCCTCATTACGTGCTCCAGAAATTTCAACTGCCCCTTACTGATGTTAAGTATGTTATGCACTGCTTTCCTCAGTCCCTCTTTCCCTCAATCTGTCCTGTGAGTATCAGATTTTCCAAGCTCTCCTTCCTCATTACATGCTCCAGAAATTTCAACTGCCTCTTCCTGATGTTATGTATGTCTTTTTTGTTTCTATTCTCTCCAAAAGCACTTCATAGCTCAAATGTTCGGTCCATAGTATCCTCAGCATCTTTCTGTAGAACCACATTTCTGTTGCTTTGCGTATATTGTCCAGCATTCACCTCCATACAGGAGGGCAGATATCATATAACAGTTCACCATAAACTTATTGTTCTTATTGCCTGTCAAACCCTGCTGTCATGCTTGATCTCCTTTGTCACCATTCTCTTTTCTGACTGCTGCTGCTGTTGAAGCCTTGATGTTTTTCTTTCTTTCCTTATTAATTGAGAGTAGAAAGAGAACAATCTACCTACATAGATTAAATAAAGGGTTAAGTTCAAAATTCTATGATGATTACAGACACCTGAAGAAGGCTGGGGAGCACAATGGCCAAAATATTCTGATAATAGCAACAAAGATGAGAACATTAATCCAAAAGTAAATAAATAATCTATCCACTCTTATACATTCTTATAAAATGAGGTTTTCTATGGAAGAAAGATTTATTCACCCATTTCAATTTCCCCTGTTATGAGCATTATTATATTCATGATATAAAAACACCATACTTCACAGATGGGACAGAATAGCTGAATGGAAAAAGAATGATAAACATGCTTAGTTCTCAAAGAGAGTTTTATAATGCTGTCATACACAAAGTTATATATATATATATATATATATATATATATATATATATATATATATAGTGCAATCGTCGCCTGACGATTGCACTAGCATGAAACAGACTGTCGCCTCTAAATGCTGACTTCCATGTCCACTTTTATACTTACACACGCTCTATCTCTGATATTGAGCACTTTATCCCATAAATATAGCACACTTTAAGACTATATTTCTTCATATATATATATATATATATATATATATATATATACACACACATATACATGTGTCCCACGCAGAGACATTATAACATATATGCAACAACAAACAATATGTTTAAAAAAAAAGGGTCTCTTACTTGTAATATTTCCTGAAGGGAAAAGTGGAGTTATGGCAGTTTCTCTATGAACCTGGTGAGATCATGTGGCTTTTCATGTAAGACCTACCACTGTTTGCTAGGGATGTCCTTCTTCTCTGGGGTCTACATTGCATCCACTCTTCGTCACTCTATCCCCTGGTGGCATCCGCTGGCTGTAACGTGATTATCTCAGTGAAAGGGAGAAAATTGCCGTTTGTATACCTACATTCTCTTCCTGTTCAACTTTTGTTATTTTCAAATCAACAGGATTGCCACCAGTCAAACCTTTTGCAATATACTTCAAATATAAAATGGTTTTATTCTCCTTGGACACCTGAAAACATTCAAATTATTTACTATTCTCTTATTCAAGACTGCAAATATTCAGGATGACCAAAGATTATGCCATATCCCTTTTTGAGTGACGAAGGAGAAAACCAAGTTTACCTTGAAAAAGAAGGTAGTTGTGTGTTGCAAGTTGTGATATGAATTTTTTACCTGTTTGTTTTATGCCTCCAGGTATTTTCTGATGCTAGACTTGTGAGACTGATTCATGACACTTGGAATTAACATCAAAATTATGATTTTTAGGATCTGAACCACCTTGTTGCTATTTATCTCAGTTTTGTGATGTTCTCTCATAATTTAGTCCTGTTCTTGTCAAACCTAGATAAATTAACAAATTTTGGATGAAAGCATTTTTTCTTCAAATAGTAACACACCGTAGAATATACATTAACATTTGCCTGGTGATTTCAAAGAGATGTAGAGCTCATTGGAGTCACCAGAGAACTGTGGGCCACTGTTACAGAGGTTGGGCTTTACATGCTGAATTGAGATTAAAAACAGTTTATAGTTAGTATTTAAATCTTAATTTTCATCTTTTTTCTTCTAAAAAATAAATGATAACAAATTTTTTTGTTTAGCGATTTACCTCCATTGGCAAAAAACAAATCCAAACATTCTGACATGTACTTTTGGATAATTAATGAAAAAATCTGAGAATAACCAATGGCCACATCACATCTTTCAAGATTGTTTTGTTTTATGGTATATCAACCTCAAGAGGTTATTTAATGCTGACAAGATTTTTATTGCAGGTAATATATGTTTTGTTTTTTTTTATTTATTGCTGGTAATTTTTTTTCAAAATGTACTGATGGTTATAATGTATTGCTGTAATAAATATTTTTCTTCAAAAATGTATTGCTGATAATAAAACCTATTTTTACACTTTCATAGTGTTTTGACCCCATTTTGGGGGTCAACTACCTGCCCACAGCTGGAACTCCAACAGACCTGGGAACAACAGCAATTGAGATGTGGTTCCATGCTTCTCAAAACCTCCTGATCAGAGGCCTTGCTGCTGGATGTAATTTATCATCATACCCAGGACAGTTTAAAGTTGAAGTCCTTAACAAAATCTTTTAAAAACTTAACATCAAGTGACATATTGTGTATAAACTTTCATCTCTCTATCTGGCCTTAATTGTCTTAATTTTCTCTGATTATAATTTTCTGGTAATTAACCATCAATAACATTACTTTTCACAAGATTTCCTAAGTTCAGGTGCATTCAATAATTTTTTCAAAAGGAGTTATCTCTCAGCTTTCACAAGGAGCTTTTTCCTTTGTTATAAAATTGTAGCACATCTCAAAAATTAAATATATGCTCATTATACATGTGGAAATATATAAAGAATAGATTTTCTATCTGAATTTCTATGATGAGGAGTTATCAGTGTTTATATTAGGATTATTGTCCTCATCTTTGTTGTTGTTATATACAGTGTTTTGGCTGTTTTGCCTCTGGCCTTAATCAATTGTATGTCACTCTAGGCATCTTACAGGGAATTTGAAACAGAACCCTTTATCCATCTTGTTCCAACAACAAGAACAAGATATCCTTAAATATGCCCATTTTTAAGGATATCTTGTTCTTATCTTGTACAGCTCAGTTATTGCTAATCCAGTCTGAGTCTGTACTGCTCGGATCCAGGAATTTATCTCTCAATTACTATGTCACCAATTTCATGAATCAGTGCTTTAATCAACTAGGTGTGGGATAATTCTGTGTGGAGAACCTGAAACCTAACCTGACTGCTGATGAGTACTGCTGCAGCTGCTGTTTGTCATGCTTGACTGCACTCACTGAAGCTTTTTCTCTTTTGTTACAGCTATCTGGATCAACATCCACTTGATCATGACTGGACGGCACAGTTGCTGAACATTGTGATATCATCATAAATAAGAAGAATTGCCAGCATGTAAATAATAAGAATAAACTTCTTTGATAAACATTTTCAAAAGATATAGAACATATTTAAGATAAAATTAACATTTTTTTTTCTTTAAGAGAAATGACAGTAAGACAACAGAAAAGAGAAGAAGGCAGGTTTAAGGCTCTAAGTTCTCAAATCAGAATTGTCTGACAGTACAATTATCAGGAGTTTTGGAGAGCCATGATCGCCTATGCCTTGAAAGGCTGTGGCACATAGAAGAAGTTCCTGGCAGTGTATATGTGGACTTGAAACAGGTTGTGCAATATTTGGTCTGTACTAAGTAAGAGCTGGACAAGATATCCCTAGACATGGTCCACAGAACAAATGGGAAGAACAGAAATTGCTATTTGGTATTTAATAAATGAAGGAGGGCGGAAACATTTCTTTTTTGAGGAAAATTTCTGAAACCTTGTTAAGATCACAGGACAATAGCCAAGTTGATTAAAGCATTGCTTAGTGAATTTAGTGATATACTGATTGCGAGTTCAATCTCTGGGCTGGGTCGTGCATGCTTGGACTCGGTGGAAATGGGGCAAGCAACAACTGAGCAGTACTAAATAAGAACAAGATGTAATATCCGCAGACATAGTAATGAGAACAATCCATGCAGCGTACGATCGGTACCTTGTCACCATTTTATGTTTTTAATTTCATGCATGTTGTTTGTTTTGATTTGGTCAACTGGATGGTCAGTTGGGCACCATGATGCAATTCACTCTGCCAGAAATTTGGAAACTGTATACTGTACTGCTTAGCATTCATGCCAGAAGCTCCAATACAAACATTTCAAGGTATTTGAGTGTCAATCTGAGTACAGCACAGAAAGAGTTGGGTGAGTCTAATTGTGATTAGAAAAGTGTTTGGAGTGAATATGAGTGATGGCAATGCTATGCCTTCATTCATCTTCACACAGGGCCTCACACTTAACATGGAGGCCTACTTCAAGTGCCTTGATCAGGTAGGGCTGTCCTAGCTCAAGAGAGTGGCTTCTGGAAAACTCTATGTCTGGCAACAGGACTCTGCACCATGCCACATAGACAGGAGAATCCAGTTGTGGTTGTCAGATAACTCCTGTGATCACATCACTCCTTACATCTGACCACCTAACTCCCCAGACTGCGACCCCTTTGATTATTATGTGTGGGGTGTAGTTGAGCAAGAGACCAACAAAACTCCTTGATAGACCGAAGATGAAGGATTATGGGAGCATTCACCAAATTAAACAAGGTGACTGTCCAGAAGAGATGCAGGAGATTCTGAAGTCATCTGCAGACCGTGGTTGAAGCCGATGGCGATTTTACTGAATAAATTTACTTTTCAGTATTTCAAGATATTTGTGTGTAATTTTGGTAAATATATCTGTTAACAGGAGATGTCAGTGTCATTTTCATTTTTGTGTAATTTAGACGACAGTTTATCCATTGCACCCTGACCAGGCTTGACTTTGCTTAACTTTGAATGCTGGATGTGACAACAACAAGGATGTGAACAATTATCTGCATGTAAATAACAGAAATAATGAAAACTGCTTATCCCAGAAATTCAGACAAGAAAAACAAGCAAAACATGTTTTTGTTCAGCTAGAAAATTGGTCTTAACATTTCATCAATATTGAAATACTTAACCTGATTTTTTTTTAAGACGTAGTGTTTATTTTTCATTTTCTAAGATCGAATAAAGGCCCTCCCCTGATTTTCACTTGTAGACTGAGGTGAAATTTTGGCACTCCAATTGCTAGTGAAATATTTTATGATCAGATGCAATGATCAAGATTAATCAGTTTTACTTTGTTTTCAACAAGTGAGAGAAAAACGGAGAGAGAGAAAGAGAGAGAGAGATGCAACAAAATCTGTCCTCAAGTAAAGTAAATAGTCACTATTCAGGTGAGAGAAAAAGTCAATCAACAGAAATAATCATGAAGAATCTGACAACGATTTTGACAAATGGAATCACTGAAGATGTCAATCAGGATTAAACCATTAAATAGATGATGATCCAAACAAGAAAAGTTGGATTTATTTTTAGCAAACATTGCACCAGAAGGTCAACTGAAATCTTAGATTAAGGCAGAAGTGTCTCTGTTAAAAACAATGGAATGGGCCAGTGATGCCTTGAGTTTCATTCAAAATACAAAAATGGTCAAACATGGTTCACATGGCAATTTTTGGTAATGAATCACTCACATACTAAAAAATTAATCAAAATAAAAGAAATAGAATCAAACATAATTACTGCAATAATGAAGTGTGATTAGAATGATATTTTGTCTGTTTCTTTAAATGCCATGTACCTTAAATGATCGTGGATCTCCACAGCTTTCTTTTCTTTATTATCTGTGAATTAACATGAATTCTCATGAAAGATAATCAGGATGCTATCCTCTTCTCTTCTCCAGCATTTTCAATTCAGAATAATCATTCTCATAGACTGGCTAGAATCACAATTTACTCTGCTATTTAACCTATAGCTGGAGATGTAGTTTTGTTTTAAAATCAATACATCTGTAGCCCAATGATGAAAATTTTTTTACAGTCCCCAAATCCAGATCTCATCCTGGGTATGACGATAAACTACATCTGTGTCCTGGGTATGACGATAAACTACGTCCGACAGCAGGGCCTCTGATAATACGTTTTTGGAAAAATAATGTTGCCAGCTGTACAATTTTGAAAAAAATATTACCTGCTATATTTTTCTGAAAGAATTGTGTTGCCAGCTATACGTATTTCAAAAATATTACCAGCTATACGTTTTGGAAAAATAATATTATCAGCTAAACATTTTTGAGGGAAAAAGACGTTATCAGCTATACATTCTTGAAGGAAAAATATTACCAGAAATAAAAAATGTTTTGGCATTAAATGACCCATTGAGGTTGATATGCCGTAAAACAAACCAAACTAAACAATTAATTCAGAAGAAAATGTTAATGACAAGTATTAAATACTATCTATGAATAAATGCCTGTGGCTCTACATTTGGCCTCACAGACTTTAGAGCAGAAGGTGGGGGTGGGGGTGATTTTATCATTTCATGACAGACTTAGGATCTGTTGTTTTAAGGTGTGCTTGAAATGTTTCTTCCAGTCATCATCATAATGTCCCTTTGATTGCTCTCTATTAAAAAAATGTCTGTGGAATGTGATGGTTTGGTAGCGCTTTCAGTCAATGAAAGACAATGACAGAGAAGAAAAGAGACTTTTATTTTGGCATTTGAAACTAATTCATGGTTATATAACATTTAGATAAAAAAAAATATAGATAAGCAAAAAAGATAGAGAGGGAAAAGGAAAAGCATAAGAAGATACAGACAAAATATTTGAGAGGAGAATTGAAAGGATAATCTTAATTCTTCACAGCTATAGAATTTCTCTACTCTCATTTCATTTTCATGATTCGCATTTAAAAAAGTAAAATCTTATAAATATAATCTTTAAAAAATTCTGCTGCTTTGTTTAATTTATGCAATTTCACAGCTGAAGGAGAATGGTTCATTTAAAAACATCACATTGAAAAAAACTGGTATGGTAATATTGTCCGTTTCCTTACAAGGAAACATTTGGCAGTCATTGACCAAGCAGCCAATGTTTTCAGTTGCAATTTATAAAATCTTTTCCCTAAAACATTTTTTCAGGAAAACAGATTTCTCAAAGCCAGGGGATGTTATCAATCTTTCCAGTATTTATGGAGATTTCCGACTTAACCTTCTATATGAAGTGGTGTGGGTTCTTAGCATCTTAATTATGTCATTATTTTCTCTTTCAGTTACATGTGCTATCCATTTTAGTTGTTGCTGCGGTTGGTAGTCCTCAAGTGATGTGGTTTCTGTTATCTGTTACAGTTCTCAGTGATTCAGTGGCGCCAGTCCACAGTGTTCGATGAAGGATGGTCCTCTCTAAAACCTACAGGCTTTACTCATTTGAATCAATTCTCTTCATGCTATCCATTTTAGTTGTTGCTGCTGTTGGTAGTCCTCAAGTGATGTAGTTTCTGTTATCTGTTACAGTTCTTTGTGATTATGTAGCGCCAGTCCATGCGGTCCAATGAAGTATGGTCCTCTCTAAAACCTACAGGCTTTACTCACTTGAATCAATTCTCTTCATGCTATCCATTTTAGTTGTTGCTGCTGTTGGTAGTCCTCAAGTGATGTGGTTTCTGTTATTTGAATAGGCCATCTAAAAGCATCATGCTGAAGTGCAATATCATAAAAGATGAAGAAACTACTCAAAAATTAAAAAAAAATAAATAGTAATGTACCATAATGAAAGCCTCGAGCTTTATTCACTCACCATTGAGCTAACTTTAATGTTTCTAAATGCCTACTTAACATGAAAAGGTCAGAGATATGACCTCACAAACAAAAAAAAAGAAGTATCTCTTCAAAAAATAGTAAAAAAAAAGTAATAATCTACAATGGAATATTTTAGTTAAATTTATTTTTTCTTCCTCAGTCTGTTCTTTATTCTTTTTTTGACTAGTTTTCGACTGCAACAGTAATTAGTAATTTGTGTCTTTTAATTACTTTTTAGAAATGATTATCTAATTGCACATATTGTAGTGAAGAAACACGGTCATTGATTCATTTAGAATCAATAATCACATTGTAAAACTATTCAAGATTTAATCTCATCTTTGAAATAATCTTAGACTGGAAATTAATAAAAAAATCTTCCTGGAGTCTTATGTTGATTTCGTTTTTATAAATCTTTCATTTTCTTTTACTAGAAGCCGTATATATATATATGTCTAAATCAAATAAGTTTCCTTTGTGCAGAGTTATATTATATATATATATATATATATATATATATATATATATATATATATATAATGTGTCTCACTGTCTAAATGGATAAAGAGTCAAGAATTCCAGGATAATCAGGAAAATTCCAAACTTTCTTTTGTACATCACAACTTATTTTGACACTGATACAAATAAAGTTTGCAATTGGAAAAACTCACACATCGTAAAAAGTTTACTTCTTTGCTTTAAATTTCTTATGAATCATATTTGTATTCTTTCATAATTAAATTGAAAAAATGCTGTTTACATACAGCATAAAAGGAGTCTGTTGTATTCCAGTTTAGGTGCTGCCTTGATAAAAGTAAATGTTTAACCTAATGCTCAGCCATAGCAGCTGGGGAGGGGCCTTGGCACCCCCAAAGTTCTTTACCATTTGTAGTATTTTTTACAGGGTTTTATTTTAACAAAATACAATAAAGAAAGAAATACAAGAAAGAAAAGTCTATCTACTGTCTTCCTGATTACTCTTTTCTCTTCCCACTCATTATTAATGTTTCTGTTCCTAATTCTTCCACACCCTGTAACCCCTTGTCTCTTAGTAGCTTTACTGCCTTGAATAGATGTGATATTGATTAAAAAAATTAACTGTTTAATTAATCAATCCCTTTACTCCTACATTTCTTACATTGCAATCTTATTTGTTCAAGCCTTTCATGTGAGGCACTCAGATACCTTTGTCAGTTAAGTGATTGTCTTGGTTCACCTTGGTCTTGAAATAGGCTTTGCTATTGTTGTATATGTTGTTCTGTTGCTAGTCTTTTTCTTCCAAGAAATATTTCCATTTCCCTATTATATTAAACACATAAAATGTTTAACATAAAAAAATATTGAGCATAAGCAATTTATATAATAGCAAGAGAAATCAATGAATTCTAGATAGCATTGAACATCTACAAAATATAACAGAAACAGATTTAATTAAACACTTCATTGGCCTCTATTTTAGTTGTAAATTCTTTATCTTTGCTTTATTGAATCTCAATACATTGATTCAAGACTTTTGTTTCATTACATCTCACTATTAAAACTTTCTAACAATTGCCATTATTTTTGATGGCATGGGTACATTAACAGTGTAATAAAAAAGAATATTTTTTATGCTAAAATTCACACAATACAAAGCTCAAGAACCCCTCAAGGTAGAGTGTCACTGCTACAGATTATAAGGATGATAGTTAATGATTCATCCTTGACTTGAAAAGTATATGGTCTCATATCCAAAGAAAATATAAATGATAGGCTATTGTTTATCCAGCTGTTAAGTAACATATATGATGCATGTTTGGGCAATCATGTCTCTTTCTATACACGATAGACTAGGCAGAAGATTTCCCACAGTCAGCAGACATTTCGTTATGCAGTAGACTGGTTGCCAAACAATCCTATAGGGCCCAGGCTGTCCTTCTATTCAAACCATACCTGGGGTGAGGAAGAGATAGATTCATACCTTTCTCAAGGGTATTTGTGTGTAAGTGAATGCAACAACCCTAAATGGAATTTGAACTTGGCTATCGGATTTCTCATACCAAGTCGTTATCCATTGTGCTACACACTGCACATCTGTCCAGATGTTATCGACAACCAATATTTGTACTGAACTTAAATTTATTAGACTTTAATGTTAAATGAAAATCATAGATTATTTATTCTCCACTAAATACAGAAAGTTTTACCAAATTTCTGTTGTTACCGCTTATATTCTTCTTCATCACTTCTATTGTGAATAGAAGAATTTTGTGATTCAAAGTCAGAATTTAACACTGAAGAATTTCATATTGCTCCTTCCATATTTAATTCATTGCAAAATATAAGTGTAAAGATCTCATCTTGGTCAACATAATTACAATATAGCATTCATTAGATACAATCTCATTTTTACTATTATATAATAGATTTGTAGTAATAGCAACAAATAAATTACTAAGTAATCTCAAACACTATTACTAGACTATGTAGTAGTCTGGAACCAAAATAATAATAATAAAAAATTTCATGTTAAACAATAAAAATACTTTAAAATACAGATAGTAATCGTAATTAACAAAAAAGTAAGAAAAAGTTACATAAATAGTTAAATAAATATAGAATATTCCCATGATTCATCAGAACAAGCATTTTACTGCCAATTGAAACACTAATCAAAACTTTTTATGTATTTTTCAACTGTAAAAGGAGGCAGAGATTCTGGACAGTTCTCTGATAAAACCTGTTGCCACCAACAGATAATCAAAACTTTTTTATTTCCATATACATATATGTTCTTTAAAATATACAATGATTTCTCTGAAATGTATACTCCAGCATTTTATTGTTTTTCTCTCTGCTTATTTCATTATATCTCAAATATATCATTTTGCTTGTAATATTATAATCCTGATGATATCCTTTTAACCTCAAAAAATGCATATATAAAAAATTACAGCAAATCACAAGAGCAGCCACAACAGATTTAAGACTTGAACCCAACTCTTTATTCCATTTAAACATATTATCATTTTGCACTCTATGCAAAGGGAATTCACATTTGGCTTATAATAACCTGATTCAATGTCATGTTTGTATTAACTACAGACCTTTGAAAATCCCTTCTTAACTTTCAAGGTATTTTGATGTTAAAATCATTAGCAATTCATTCATAACCTTATTCTATTAGTAATGTTTGTTTTAACTTCTGACCACTGACACTCCCATTTTTCTTGGTTTTTAATTCATTTTCATAATAAGATCATTAGCAAGGGTGTTCTGATAAATTTTGTTCTGACTCACTCACCAAAATCTGATCAAATTACCAAACATTAAAATTTTCTTTTCTTAGGAAGGACTTCTTGGTTAAACTGAGAACTTTTCAATATCCCCTCGTATTATAAGCATAATAAAGAGTCCGATTCTCTCAGTAAAATATCTGCATTGATTCCTGACTAATTCACAATCTAAAAGACATTGAACATAAAATCTTTTGCAAACAAATTTTAAATCTAAAATTACAAAATTTGTTCCTTAATCATCCATTTTATTTTATTTCCCTCTTGCAAGAAACAGTTTATTGGCACCGAAACTGACTAAAGCAAAGTGGGGTCATGGTGGGTGTACAACAATCATATTAAGGGTCAGTAATAAGCGGAAACTTTGTCAATGTATATAAGATTCAAATATTAGGTTGGTGCAAAAATAATGTCGTTTTCTCACATGAATTTGAACGTCAAAAAACGACATTATTTTTGCACCAACCTAATACAGTCATTTCCAAACTAAAACTGTGATTATGAAATTTAATGGGTCATGGTTTATGTGAAAATAAGAATGAATGAAAATTATGATATAATTCTCTGATAAATCCTATCTGTGATAACATGTTAGATAAACGGCTAGTCATATGATAATAAAGATATTAAGCGATCAATCAGTTGTCTGCTAACCTGATTTAAAATTTGGTTAAGACAAAAAAACTGATTGATCTATAAATAGACCAATGCAAGCAGGGAAGTGATCAACATATTTTCATGCACAGAATTTAAACTTGAAATACTACGTAAAACTTATCGCAAAAATATTATCAATTGAGAAATTTTAAGTTAGATAATCGTTAAAGATTGATGGTGTGATTGATGCAGAGAAAATATCTTCAGCATAGAATTGAGTAATGAAAAGAGTAAGAAAAGTGGCTTGAGTGATTGCGTGTTTATATATGATTTATTTAGATGTAGTAAATAAATATTTAAACGGTAAACTATGACTGTCAGCTTGTTGGCAGAACAACCATCTCTTCATTGTTTGTTAACAGACTCTTTCAAGAGAAATAAAGAGATTTCGTCTTTGGGTTTTTTGATGTTCTTTAGGCCAGAAACTGATCTGATGTTTTCCTGGAGGATTTTAGTTGGCAGCAAGTGATTTTTTTCTTTGGTTCTTAATTCTCTTGAGAATATTTCAGGCGTTAGCATGGGAAGTGGAATCATAGGTTTAATAGACAAGTGGTAGCACAATACTTTCTATTTATTTCATTCAGTAAAAAGGAGAATCTTTTGAATGTCCAGAAGGTTTTGAATTAAGAAGGGCAAATCAAAAAGCTTTTGTAAGGACAGTGTGAACAAAATTATATCAGGTTCTATTAGGTTTAGTTATTTAAGTTTTTCACAAAACTTTTTGGGTGATGACTTAGAAATCTAGAAAATTTTGGGCTGCTAATCCCAAATATCAGAAAAAGAATTTAAATGTTTCTTCATTCAGTTTTATCCAATAAACTTTAATATTTCTTATTTTGATCAAAATGTAAGGCACAATTTTGCCAAGGATATCATGAACTGAGCATGTGAGCAAAGACGATGTTTTAGAGAAAATGGAAACTAAAAGGAAACTTATACTTAACATCGGAAAGAGAAAGTTGAAATTTCTCGGGCATATAATGTAGAAGCAGAGCTTTGAAAATCTGATACTCACAGGACAGATTGAGGGCAAGACGAACAGAGGAAAACAGCATATAGCATAATTAGTAAGCTTAAGTAAATGGATGGTGGAACAAGATTTAGGAGAAATAATGAAAGACAAAATTTATCAAGAGTTACAACAGACAGGAGAGCCAGGATCATGCCTACGTCCTGAGGGGAAACAGCACACAATGAAGAAGATGTAGTATCTGTCTATATTTCTGAGATGAGGTATTATGTATATTATTTGCATTATTTGGACTATTGTCCTCATCTTTGTCACCATATTTATTACAACATTTCAGCCTTTCAGTATCTGTCTATGTTTCTGAGATGAGGTATTATGTACACTATTTACATTATTCGGACTATTGTCCTCATCTTTGTTGACATATTTATTACAACGTTCCGGCCTTTCTGTATCTGTCTATATTTCTGAGAGGAGGTATTATGTACACTATTTACATTATTCGGACGATTGTCCTCATCTTTGTCGACATATTTATTACAGCATTTCGGCTGTTGTACGCTCTGGCTTTCTTCAGTTGATTGGAATGTCAAGCTGAACCCTTTATTTCGCTCACTGGAGTAGACTGTTCTAGTTCGACGTGCCATGTTTAATGGATGTCAGTTATCAGTTATCTCCTGAAAGTTCTCCACTGCCTTATTGAACTCACACTGTTTGGGTCCTGTCACTGGATCTAACCAATGCCTTTATCCATTGTGCCATGTGTCCTCAATTGCTCACATTTTCGGTTCATGGTATCCTCAGCATCCTTCTGTAGAACCACATTGCAGATATGCAATGTAATGTACTCAGCCAAGCTGAATTATCATGAAAAATTATTAATTTAAAAATCACTGTGCCATCTTTCTTCTCTCTTTGTTGTCCTTGTTTTTTTAGATTCCATGTCAGTTTGTAGCAAACATTGGTTCATTCATCAAATGAATGGCTCTTTTAAATGGCTTCTGTTTTATTTTTACCAGTAAATGCTAAAATGGATAAAAGACAACAAACAAATAAATGCTGAAGCAGTTCATCTGACTAAAAATAAAAGGTTTTACATATTTTTCTTTTATTGATATTTTGCAAAATTTCAAATGTTTAAATAGCGGACACGCTTGAAAGCGATAGTTGCAGTGTTCATCAAATTTAATCACGTTTTCATCCTGACTTTTTAAGATTCACTAAAATGTTTGAATGAGTTTTCCTGATACGCAGTGATGGATGCCACAGGTCATCGAAACTAAAACAGAAAAACATATTAAAAATATTTGTTTCATGTCTCTCTCTCTCTCTCTTTCCTCAAATCAAACTCCTGACTCAAAAAACATTGGAATATGAAAGAAACCAGAGTTAAGAATTGCCTATAAACATTTTTGCTATTTTTAGCATCCCATTTTTCCATCCTTCTCATTATAGAAACACATTAGAGTGCTCTCTGGTATATTGACTGGAACCACTTCTTCAAAACAATTTATTGTAACTTTTGAATCCTCCAGCCTGGATATGTACAAGTATGTACACTGAAACCTGTGCTTATCTCTGCCCATGCATGGAATCACCCTTACTTCTTATTTAACTCTCTATTCAGAATATCCTCTCAGTTCTACATTAAATAGCAGGGTAGACTAAGCTCTCTAGCCTTGACTGGCAGTCAGATTAGAAGAATGAGTATTCTTAATTCAAAACCATGGAGAAGTAAACAGACAATTTTTTTCTGATTTCTTTTAACTCCCCTCTCCGATAGTAGTTAAATAGCAGTGTAGACAGGTCTCTCTAGTCTTGAGTGGCAGTCTATCTAAAATAATCTAAATTAAAATCATGAGAATAAAGAATAAATTAAATAGAATGAAAGACATTTTAGTTTCTAGACACTCATAAGTTTAGCAATTACTAACACCAGCTTATTCAGCACTAGGCTCCTAATTTAGAGGGGGTGTACTGACTTTTGCTATAATACTGATTCCTTACTTTTTATCTGAGTATGAATATAGACCTTTGGCACTGATATAAAATATACAACTACCCCAACCATTCAACAAGACCCAGATATGACAGACTTGCTTTAGTATAGTCTGTCACAAGGCCAGGAGTATACGGTGTCTAGGGTGGGTCATACTCACTAAAATAGTAATGATTTTCAAGTCTAACTTGTTAACTGATTTTCAATGACAAGGAATCCAGGCATGCATGTTATCTATTAAAACTGTTAATTATGATACTCATTCTGTCATGTGTCTTCAGAAAGAGATAATCATGGCTCTCCATAGCTTCCTTTTGTTTATTATCTGTTTGCCATGACTTCATGGGAAAAATAGTGGAGTAGTTTTCTATTGCCTTCTCCATAGTTTTGAATTTAGAATGGTCCTTCTACTAGTCTGGCTCTCAATCAAGGTGAGTGAGGTCAGTCTACTATACTCTATTCAACTCAGTGTTTTCCTTTTCTGAATTATTTGAGTTAAATATGCATAGAAGTGTTCATCCTCATCCCCATCAGGGCATGCTGACTGCATGAAGCATCAAAGGTTCCTTTCTTTACAGTTTTCATGATTACCCATCATACCTGATAGATCATCATGTTAGCATCCTGTGTCATCAAATATTTGTTGAATACATGTTTAGAAAAGGCAACCAATTCTCGTTTGTCCATTTTTTGATGCCCACAAGAGAACGTCACTGAGAAGCTCATCCTTACGTCTCCAGGAATGCCACGCACACTATGTTCTTTCATGAATGTCTGTGGAGATGGTTGTTGGCCTTATCAAGCAAAAACTGTCTTGAGGGACAAGTGGCCTAGTAGATAATGGTACAGGGAACAGAATTGTGGAACCAAGTATGAAATCTAGTTTTAATTCACTTCATAGTAATGACTCTGGCAAAGGCATGCTTTCAACTTTCCAATACCAGAGAAATAATAGGGCAATTGAAACTCATTGAAACTCATCCATTAATCTCTGTAAAACAAAAAACAAAAAATCCATTTGCTACTTAAATAGATGTGGTTCTGGTTCTCCCTATGCTTCATCAGTCTGCAGAAATTTAAAAGAAAAAAAAACTTGTTTGAACTCAAAGAATATCTTCATTTCTTAAAAGTAGGTTTTTTCATTTTTCTTTCTGTTTTTTTTAAATTTTGGATTTTTTTTTTATTTACCTGAAAGTTTTGGCAAAGAGGAATTGACCCAAAAACAAAAACTGCAAAGAACACATCTGTTGGAATTGGTCCATTTGTGACTTGCAGCATAATTCCTTTGGCAGAAAAATGCAAAAATTTGGGAGTTGTTTTCTGTCTCAATTTTGGCAGGCAAAGGGAATTTGCCATTTCATAGCATTTCATTCTTTAAAGAAAATTCAAAATTTATGGAATATCAGACAGAGACAGAAAGAAGAATAATGATTGCTTTCTGCCTCGTGTTTGATGTGATTTTTTAGTTTGAAATAAATCATAATTGGCATATTTAAATGCTAGAGAAATATACGGCAGATATACAAAAATATGCACACACAAAATATATGTGTGTGTGTGTGAATATATATATGTATTGATAAAAATGTGTATATATATATATATATATATATATATATATCATTATAGTAATTCATTGAGTCTAAAAGAATCCTCAACAGAATGCAGAAAGCACTGGATGGCACTATATTGAGTTTATTCAGTTTCTTCTTCGTGACTGAGGCCCATTGGTACAGTTGGTATGATGCTAGTGTTGTATTGAAATGTTCCGGATTTGAATCTTGGTACTAGATGAGTCCCAAAATAGGATTAAATAGCTGAGGATTCCGTTGACGATTCTTCTAGATTCGATGAATTACTATAATGATTTGCCTAAATCCCCAAAATTCTATTACTTATTGTTGTTGATGATGAGGTTAGCAGTTTTAAATTTTTTTATAGTAGATAACTAATTTAATTATCTAATATAATTTTTTCAAGCTTTATCAATATCCAGAACATTGCTTGATGATTCCATTCAACCATGAAACAGACTGTGGCCACTCTCTCTCACTATATATGTATATATATATATATATACATATATCAGGTGGCCTGATGATTGAGTCCAGCATGAAACAGACTGTCACCTCTAAGTGTTGACTTCAATGTTCTATCTATATAACACACTCTATCTCTGACATTGAGCACTTTATCCCATAAATATAGCACACCTTAAGAGTATATTTATATATATATATATATATTAAAATATATATTAGAAAGAAGATAGAAACTAGAAATGTTTTTGGTTGCAACATGGATTTTTTTAAAAAATATTATGCTTTATTTTCCATAAAATTATGGAAAATAAAGCATAATATTTAAAAAAAAAAATCAACATTACAACCAAAAATATTTGTAGTTTCTCTCAGAACTACTTTAACCTCCTCTTTTTTATATATATATATATATATATATATATATATATATATATATATTTGATGATGAAAAAATATGGAAAAGACAAAGCAAAATCCAAATATGCAAGTTACTGTTTTAATTTTGTTTTGCTGTCGATGTCAGACGTTTCGGTCTAGTAGACCATCTTCAGGACATGGTTATTGGAGACATATTTACATTTAAGTTAACATGAAGAGACGATAGACACAAGACTAGTGAGCGTTCCCTTTTTTGGATTTGGTCACGTTGGTGTCATGCAGACCATGCTGCCGAAAACGCGCTCCCAAGAAAGAGACTTTATCTTAAGTGGAAAAGAGGAATTCTATTTGAATCTATAGCTTATCAGTACGTTTGTCAAGCATTAATCTTGCCAGGAACAGTGAGATGTTAAAGAAGCCGGATCTAGTATTTACTGTACGTGAAGTGGATATTATGCCTGCCTCATAAATCTGTCTACAGTTTTTATTATGAATATATTTTAAAATCTTCACAGAGTCAAAATTGAAATTATGATCAGATTTAGCTAAGTGTACAAACAAAGCACTACTTAAATTACCGAGGTGAATATCTCGTTTATGTTCGGAAACACGAGATTTTACGGACCTACCTGTTTCCCCCACATATCTCAAGTTGCAGTCTCAGCATGGGATCTGGTAGACGCAAGCATCGGATGTAATATGCTGTTTGCTGGTGTTATTCAATATACTGCGAATAGTTCTAGTAGGTAATATAGTAGTTTTAATTTTTAGCACGTTTAGATTGTTGGAGATGTGTTCGGTCAAAGGGTTATTCGGTAGAAAGATGCAACCAATAGAATTATCAGGGGCAGCTGAAAGTGTGCCTTTCACCGAAACGGCTGACGTCGACAGCAAAACAAAATTAAAACAGTAAACTTGCATATTCGGATTTAGCTTTGTCTTTTCCATATTTTTTCATCATACCGTCGGATCTACATCCACATATTTGCTTACATATATATATATATATATATATATATATTGAGTATTTGAGTAGCAATCCATCTTTTAAATTTTCTTGCATCAATGTTTTATATATCCGAGTGCTTTTGGTGATTATAGTAGACATAAACAATTTTTTTTTTAACTGAATAAGTAGATTTTATATATGTGTATTAATAGTGATGGTAATGTTTTGTTTTTGTTTCCAAATACAGTCAACACGTTTTGGCTGTGTTCATAGTTGAGTATTGCTTTTCTTTTTTCTTTTTCTTAATAATGCTTCCATTATTTTTTAGCCTTTTTACATGTGGATGAAGCTATAATAGTTGTACTTTTCACATCTATTTTATGGACAGAGTTTGGTATGTCGAAATGAGTTCTAATTAAGCTATAGACATATGGACAATTTTTACACACTTTATATCCAGAAAAGAAAATACTTGCAAGAAAATTTAATAAAAAGCTTAACTGAAGTACCTTGCCAGTCATCTTTTATAAAACTTTATATATATATATATATATATATATATATATATATATATATATATATATATAGACCTTGGATGCTGTTGTGCACATGTGGTGAAAAGCCCTGTAGAAACAAGCGAGCCAGAGTGGCTTGTATCTAGTGCAAAGTAAAATAAGGGCCTTACGTCAATGTGCGACACATGGCATTGGCAATTTTGTTCCTTGAAAATGGCATTACTCTTCCATCTAGCCATTCCAGTTGTTTGTGCTGTAACGAGCGTTTTTATACAGTTTGGCAATGCTCAACCAATAGCAAGTCGTGTGCTGATTGGTCGAACTGGAGGAGGCTATTTGCCTGGGTAACTGAGAATAAAAGTGAAGAACACTGATTGGTTGGTCGACCATGGTGTTGGCCTGATAAAAGAGGGCTGGAGCAGTGAGAAGGGGAGAAAAGACAGGTGTGTGGAAAGCATGAACGGCGGATTGAACCAGCCGTATCTTGAATTGAACAAGCAATGTCCGAGTAATATAGACATACTTAAGCTATTGCACACTAACTAATAATGTTCTTGCTCACCTCCATTGCTTATAACAGTGCTTGGAAGGAAAATGTGTAGAGTGTGGTCATCTCATCACACCACATAGGTTTGATCAGTGACGATGGCTTGTGCAGAAGTTCTTGGCAAAAACAACATTCCCCAGGTTTGACAATGACTATATTCCCTAGATTTCACCACTTGCAACATTTTCCTCATTAAAAATTAAATCGCACTTGAAAGGAACAAGATTTCATGAAGTCAAGGAAATCCAAGAGAATGCAACAAAACTGCTGCTTGCTATCCGAAAAAAGAAGTTCCAGGAATGCTTCCATCAATGGAAACAATGCTGGATAAATTGTGTTGCTTCAGAAGGGCACTAATTCAAAGGAGATTAAATGACAAATTCTATGTTTTGTAGTTTTCTTTTTATATCACCAGTCCTGATACTTTTTGATCAAACTTTGTGTATATATATATATATATATATATGAGGAGGTGTGGCAAAGCTTGCAGACCAAACCATTTCCCAAATTACTAAATTGCATTTTTAAAGGCTTTTTAGTCAGTCCAAGAACAATTCATATAAGGATAGATAGACAGATACATACATATGACTATGAATGGGCATAGACAGAGAGATAACTTACCATTCTATTTGTAGGATTTTTGGCGTGGTTTTTTGCTTTAAACCGGCCCCCACAAATATATGAACGAAATTTTTGATAACTTAAAGGAAGCAGTTCACAAAAATTGCCCAAAATACGTTCATCAAAGAATGTTTTCTCAAGGATAATCAATAAATTGATTGATTAATAAGGCATCTCTCCTGGCAATCAGTCACAAAAATAAATTCCATTCTATTAGTCAGTCTGTCAGATCTTTGGGGCCAAAAACATTACAAAGAAAAATAAACATTTGCCTAAAAGAAAGAAAAATTATGTAAGTAGGGAAAGTAATACTTATAAATACTTATATTATAAATACATATATTATAAATACTTATATTATAAATACATATATTATAAATACTTATATTGTAAATACATATATTATAAATACACATTATAAATACATATTTATAAATATGTTGAGTCTTGACTCATTGTTGAATCTCGACTAATGCATGGAATAATGCAACACAAAATGTACTTAGAACAAGAATGTATTATAACAAGAAAGTGTACACAATATTTACATATAGTCTTTTCTGTATATTTCTGGGAAGACGTTCCTGGAGAATGTGTTGACTAAGTCGCAGTCGGGCAGAGTCTCTAGCTGGATCTCTGTATTCGCTCCTCTCGTCTTCCGGTACCAACCATTATTTATATAGTCGGTAGTCACCTATGCAGATTAGGTGGATCCTACCACAACAAAATACATATTATAAATACTTATATTATAAATACATATATTATAAATACTTATATTAGGTTGGTGCAAAAATAATGTTGTTTTCTCACATGAAGTTGAATGTCAAAAAACGACATTATTTTTGCACCAACCTAATATTATAAATACCTATATAAATTCTCTGCTGAGTCACTTTAATGAAGAGCAGCATTCATTAAGATAGGTGGAAAGGCAATTTCTGTGTGTCCTATGTTTAGAGAGTCTAAATTATGAAACATAAAGTAGAAAATTTGTTCATATGAAAAATCTTTTAAAAACAAGCATGTATTAAAAAGTATTCCAAACTGATATATTTGAATAGAATCTGTTAACAAAAATTACTTTTTATATGTGATGGTTGTTGACTGGTTGTATGAAGATGGCCAACAAAAGGTTTTACTGCTCAATACCCCTGTGACTTTGCAAATGGCTTTTTAAGTCCAGCTACTGATTCTTATACTGCTGGGAGCAGATGACTTTTTTGCACAATTTGTCGTGTCAGGCTATGTTTTAATTTGCAAACGTTACAATTCACACATTTCTAGATGTCCATTTCATAAGCAAACACCGGCTGGCTTTCAAGCGCAGCTCTTGAAAGGCTGATACAAGTGTACACATTCCACATTCTAATATCAATTTAAGAGCTGTATTCAGACAGCACTTACAATCAAACCATGATTTTATGTTGTGGTGATTTCCCATTGACCAGCTCAGTTTAGAATATCTGATTTGGAAGCTGGTGGTGTGGCATGAGAACAAATTTTCCAGCCCAACTTGCCCTGATATATTTTTTGAGATCTTTCTTTTTAATCATTTCACCCCAAGCAGTGCAATAAAGCCACTAAGATGCAAGGGGTTACTGAGAGCTAGAGAATATGACAAAAACTACTATTAAGGAGAGAGGACAATAAAAGAACAAGAATGAAGACAGAAGACAATGACTGATATTGCATTAAATTTTTTGAAGATCAAAGTTGACTGGGAAGCAAGAAACCAGAAGAGAATTCCACAAGCAACTGAGAAGTGCCAGAAAAGAAACTGTTAGCATAGAACTTATGGCTATACATCTAGTCAATTCAACTGTAAATTGATGAGACCTTGCCACCAAGTTAGTACTGCACTTAAATTCATAACCTTACACTTAAAGAAGTTAAAATTGTATTGATAAAGAAAACATCCACTTGGGAGTTTGTTCCACAAAGTAGCAGTTCCAGGGAAGAAGCAAATTTGAAATTTCTTCCTACCAATAGGATACAAAGGGAATGGGGCTGTATATGTCATGGCGGGATTTAGCTGTGAAGGACTGAAGAGGTGGTTTATTATTTTTTTTCTGTTAAGTGTGATTAAGTGAAAAATCATTGAAAACTTTTAAAAGGTCGATCTGGTTGTATACTTATATAAACATATCCATACATGTATACAAATCATAAGCATTCAGATGCAATCATGTGTGTCTGTGAGCGTGTACAGTTATATAAGTATTTGTGTGTATATGTGCATGAAATGTCGTAAAAATTATTTTGAGCAGCCACTTTCTAAAATCTGAACAAGTGGCCAGACATCAGAATATCTTAGGGAATCTCTTCTTCAGGTAAAGAAATTTTCAGCACCCCTAAGTTTTAGATTTTTGTGTAAGTTTCAAAAATTATTATTTAAAAAAATATCAATTAAGCAGCCAAAATACTCAGCTAAATCATGAGTGTTGCATTTTTTAGGACCCTTTTTTAGTCTGTTAAGATGCAGCAAGTTGACATAGCATCACTTCCACAAGTGGGCAAAAAATAATAGTGAGACGTTGAGTCAAGCCTTCTCTACAGCTGTCTGACATTATATATCAGGGAAATATATTGCCACACTTTTTATCAGATATCTCCAGGATACACTTTGAGCGACTTCTACACATCTTGGGAGGAATGACACAGTGCAATATCCTGCAGCAATTGGCCATCATTGTTGGGTTGTATGGCCATGAAGTAGTGCAAGGGTCACAGGTCAGTGATGTATTTAGGTAGATCATCAGACTTAATCTATGCCAGGTGAACACACAACCAATACACAGTTATGGAACTATAACTAAAAAATATTGTTGACAGCCGGATCCACAACTTCATAGGGTTTGTGCCACAGCGAAACTCTTCTGAAAGAAAGAGAGCTATGACAAAAGAGACCCTGCCACATTTTGCCAGTTCTTTAAGGTTCAGATAGTAAGATCACAAGCCCAGATGAGATTTTGTGTTTGGTACCATCATACTAAATAGAACATACTGGTGGTACTCCTCATCCCGTTTCCCCTACAAGCTTAAGTACTGACTTGCTGAAACTGATAAATCCTCCACTGAATGGGGATGTGATTTATATTGTAGCAAACAAGGTGTTATGACAGACATTTTTAATATGACACTTCTGGTCACAGTCAGACCATGGACCTGTGATCAGCCACTTGCTCTGTTTACAGAGTTGGCAGCAAATGCCTTCCATCAGCACTTCCCAGTAGTATATATGTGTATTTCAGTACTGGAATGTCCCAGACACCTGTGATTTCAGAACTGGAATGTCCCAGACACCTGTCATCAACTATCATGCCTCATTCAAACTAATAATTCATGTCACCTTGCTGTGGACAGCCTAGCCAGCAATCACACTGTGATGTACAAGGTGCAAGACACTGCAACAAAAATAAGTATTTAATATACGCCACAAAAAAAAAACAGTTTATTACTTTATTTGCCTACAACATATATGGCATTTATATTTACAACAGGAAATAATTTTCATATATATATATATATATATAAAATTTATTATCGGAGATTAACAATTATCATTATGATAAGATTATCGCCAATAATAAATGATATTTAGCTCTCCTCTGTATTGAGGCCTCTTTTAAATTAAATGTTATGGACACTTATTATTATACACCATTTGTTCCTATCTTAGCTGCAGATATATATATTTGTTAATTTGCAAAAAATAAAAACCTTATTCTTACAATCCAAAATATGTTTTACCTTTAAATAACCCCAATCCTGCCTATGGACAAATCGCACTGAAAAAACTGCTTCTCAATCGATGAGTGAAATTAAGCTGTGTCAGTCCCAGTCAGTTCTTAGATAGGGACCACTTAGAAATAACAGGTATTTTAAGCAACCTTCTAAAATCCAAAATATGTTTTGCCTTTAAATAACCCCAATCCTGCCTATGGACAAATCGCACTGAAAAAACTGCTTCTCAATCGATGAGTGAAATTAAGCTGTGTCAGTCCCAGTCAGTTCTTAGATAGGGACCACTTAGAAATAACAGGTATTTTAAGCAACCTTCTAAAATCCAAAATATGTTTTGCCTTTAAATAACCCCAATCCTGCCTATGGACAAATCGCACTGAAAAAACTGCTTCTCAATCGATGAGTGAAATTAAGCTGTGTCAGTCCCAGTCAGTTCTTAGATAGGGACCACTTAGAAATAACAGGTATTTTAAGCAACCTTCTAAAATCCAAAATATGTTTTAGGTTAAAATGGCCTACAAAGGTTTGATAAGCCATAAAAACAAAGGAATCAATCAATTTCAATAATCTACAAAGGGTTGATAAGCTGTAAAAAAACAAATCATCAATCAACTGTCGGAACAACATCGAGTACTCTATTAAAAAAATCAATGTTAGCTTGTATCTGGATGAATTATATTTCAGTTGAATGATTAATAGTTCATATGGTGTGTGTGTGTGTGTATATATATATATATATTTCATAGGAATTAACATTGTCAAGCATCTTTTGCTTTGTCTAGGAAATCTAGGCTTTGAACACTTTATTTAGTAGGTAGGTTTGTCTTTAGGTCTTCTTTTTTCTTTATTGTTAATCTTGTTCAAGACTGTATCTGGATAAGGGTCTGTTGGCAAGTTTTCTATTGGTTCTATCAATGGATTTTATTTTTCTTTAATATATATATATATATATATATATATATATATTTGTATTTGGGCAACAATCCTTCTTTCATGCACATTTCATTGAATACAACAGACAAGGTGCTTTGATTTAAATTTTATACAATTTCTCATGCGATCTAATAATTTTGTAATAATAAAATGGCTAAATGTATAACTGAAAGCACTTGGATAAAAAGAAAAATTGGACAGTTTTTATATAATTTATCATACGAAAAGAAAAAATTATTAGATCACATGAGAAATTGTATAAAAATCTAAATCAAAGCATCATGTCTGTCGTTTTCAATGAAATGTGTGTGTGTGTGTGCTATGAAAATATAGTTTTACAGTTAAAGTTCTCAGAATCAGCGAAAGAGCATATATAAATATAAATGTGGATATTGAGGTCAACACGCAGCAGTGACAATCTGTCTTATGCTAAATGCAGTCTTCAGGCCATGTGAGTTGTGTTTTGGCCATTAGAGCATTATGGGTAGAAGGTCTATTATTCTTTTCATGATGATATCCATTACAATACCCAAACATCTCTCTCTGCATATATATATATATATATATATATATATATATATATATATATATATATATATATATATATCATTAATGACATATGTTTGTACTGATAATTAGAAAATGAAACTTGAAATTAGATTTGTAGCATGCTATCATATGTGCAGTTTAGCTGACACTCGGGACTATACACCATTTGACAAATATTTGCACAATTACGTACATATGGATTTGATTCCTGAAACTCAATGGAATTTTCAAGACAACTAAAATGGAATGAAAGATTTTTGGTTTTCTCAGTGTAAACTGCCAGACTTAATTAAAAGTCAGCATACTTGGGAATGACTTGTGCATATATATATATATATATATATATATATATATATATATATATATATATATATATATATGATAAAATATAGTTTTAAGGTATGATATATTTATTGGTTAAAGTGCTCAATATCAGGGATAGAGTGTATGTAAATATATAAAATGGACATTGAAGTCAACATCCAGAGGCGACAGTCTGTTTCATATATATATATATATATATATATATATATATATATATATATATGTATTTAATATATTTCTTTAAATGTTATTTTTAAATGGATACTCATAACTGAGTAGATACTGTTTTTATTATTAAACAGTATATTTATTTATTTATTTACATCTACCAGACTGAATATTTGAGAAATCTTGTTAGAAAAATATGCGCTTTTCTGGCAGTATTTGAACCTGCATCCCCATTAGGGAAACTGTCATTAGATCTGATGTGCCTTGACCTCTCAGTCATGTAGGACCACCTAATCAAAAACACTGTTTGGGCTTCATTTGATTATATATATATATATATATATATATATATATATATATATATATATATATATATATATATGACAAAGGAAAAATAGAATAATTCCATGGGAATTTTTTTACTTGACCTTATTTTCAAATATTTGTGAAGAGCAAATAAAATATACACTATTCACTCTCCATCTTCTATGTGCAGTGCTCTTCAGGACATTGGCGATCATGGCTCTCCACAATTTCCTATTCTTTGTAGCTTTTACTAAATGTTGTCTTTTTGTTATCTCTCAACCCTGTTCTGCCATTTATTCACTCAAGCTTCCTAGGTAAACTATGTGTTGTTTTTCCTTTGTCCCTCTTTTCTTCAATATGTCTTGTGAGTATTAAATTTTCCAAGCCCCCTTTCCTCATTATGTGCCCTAGAAATTTCAACTTCTCTTATATTAAGTATAAGTGTTCTTTTTGTTTCCATTTTCTCTAAAATTTTGTTTTTGCTATCATGGTCAGTTCATGGTATTCTCAGCATCCTTCTGTAGAACCACATTTCTGCTGCTTCAAGTCTCTTCTTCACCTGTGAGGAGATTGTCCAGCATTCACTGATTAATATCACATAACAGTTTAGTACTCTTTTCTTTGTTTCTTATGAAATTTTCCTGTTTCTTAATGTTTTGTTTAGCTTTTGCAAATCATCTTTCACTAAGCCAATGTTGTTTTGGATTTCAGAGTCACACGCTCCACCGTCTTTTAAAATACTTCCTAGATATTTAAATTTTTGCACTTGTTTAATTTTGGTAACCTCAATTTGTAATTCATATGTGCTGTTTCTTTTGAGGAAATATTGAACATAAACAAGAAACTACAGAGAACAATTTCTCTTTTTGATATTTTATGATGTTATGATAGGGAAACAAATAAATAAAAAAAAGACCAAAACTTCAATCATCTCTAAAAATAGACAGATAATAAACCTCTGCAGGCAAACAAAGCCATAGTTCAATCAACCAATCAGAAAGTTTTCACAACCGGAATGGAGAAAAGAAATAAGCAAATGATAACAAGAAGACCAAAATTTCCCCATTTCTAAATATAGATAGTTCAACTAACGAATCAGAAAGCTTTCAAAATCAGGACCGATATTAGTTGAATAGTTTTCTTTGTTTCTAATAAAATTTTCCTGTTTCTTAATACTTTGCTTAACTTTTAGAAGGCATCTTTCACTATCCCTTTGAACCTTCAGATTCCAGTGTCACATTTTCTGTCCTGTGTTTAAAAATTTCTCAGATATTTAAATTGTTGCACTTGTTTGATTTTGATATCTCCAATTTGCATGTTGGGCTTTTCCTTTTGCTAACAACAATGCATTCTATCTTCTTGCAGTTGTTTTAAAAATTTAATTTAAAAATGAAATTTTTATTTTTAAAAAAGCAGTCAAGGTAAAATTATTTTATTATCTAATTAATTACTATTTCATATCTTAAGTCTTCCTTGTTTATAAGTTTTGTTCTACAAGACTTTACCAATCGTAAGTGTTTTCTTTCAACAAATGGAATTTTCAATCTTTAAAGAAACCTTTATTTTCATGAAATTTGCATTATCCACCAAAACTAAAGAGGTTCTTTGAAATTGAAAGAAAATCCGTACTGAAGATATAAAAATTCACAAAAATCTTTTCAAAAGTATCAGATTGCTGAAGTATCTTGTGGATCTGTAGTTGCCACTGTATAATGTTCAGCTCTGATCTGTAGTTACCACTGTATAATGTTCAGCTCTGATCTGTAGTTGCCACTGTATAATGTTCAGCTCTGATCTGTAGTTGCCACTGTATAATGTTCAGCTCTGATCTGTAGTTGCCACTGTATAATGTTCAATGTATGTGATTCCTATTTGTTGCTAAATTAAATGCAATGACAAAGAAGTGTTAAAAACTTTTAGATAAATTAAATGATTTTTTTCATCAGTTGTCTATTTGCAAATGTAATTGGTCATATGGTTAAAATGTAAATGCAGAACTGTACAACAAACAAAATTGACAAAAAGTTTGTAATAAACAACAAGAAAAAGAAAAGAACAGGGCAAATAAAATAATGCAGACTGGGACTGAGTCATATCAAACCAAGAAGTGGCTTATCTTATTGGCTAGGAAGAAATCCCAGCATGCACTAGTCTAGTACTAAAGTTAAATTTATGAAGTTGAAAAGATTAGCAAAGAAGATGGAAGTCAAAAAAGGTTCTCTAGGATGATTAAAAGAGAATATTTCTAAGATGATTAGCTCATCAAAGAACAGCATTATCTCACCAGAGAACACCTCTAAGATGATGAAGAGAGAAATATCAGCTCCAAACTGAAAATCTTCTTTTGGGAAACATCCCCTGTTTGGTCACTTTGCAAAAAATCTCTCCAAACATTTTGTAGAGATGCTGAGCAACAAACATAGATTATAATGGATGATGGAGAGTTTGAGAACATTTGAAGAAATTGAATTAAACACTTTCAGAAGGAATACATTTCAATGCCTGAAAGTTTTTTACTTATATGGTTTTTATATAAGGGTTGTAATAATTTGTGCAATAATCACTAAGGAGTATAGCAATTTGCTAAGTGTAGATTAGATGTGACACAAGGCTAAGATTATGGAGCATCCAGTGAGGATCAAACTCACTATTCAGTCATAATTAATCTAGTGAGACAAGCTTGCTAACCATTACACCATGTCGAGGTGCCCAGTCACTAGCAAGTAACCCTAGCGAGACGCAGTTACAAAAGTAGTGAAGAAACTTATTTTCTTGCATAAAACACACTTTTGATTTTAGACCAAAAAGAAAATGACCAAAACTTGTGAAAAAGAATGAGGAAAAATATGAGAAAAAAATGAGGAAAAAAAAGGAACATTTTGTTTGCTTTTTTGCTATTTGTAAGCATTACGAAGTTCTCTCTTGTAGTATATGATTACTAAATTACCAATACACATTAAGAAAATAAAATTGAATAAATAAATAATTTTTTGTTTGTTTTGATTTTAATTATGAAAAGATTTATTTCCCTTTGTTGAATATGCCATTAGATAGATATTATCTCTCTGGTAAACAAATAAATCCAGTTTGAACTGATTTTGTCCGTTCTGAGTCCTGAAAAAATGAGACTGAGTTCTTGACTAAAGGATATGATGCAGTCAACACACAGGATTGTGGTAATTATAATATAAGAAGAGAGAAAATATGTTTCAATGTACACAGCTAAAAAGGAATAAAAACATCATCAGCTTTTCTGTTAGGAGATAGGAGTTTGTGTGTGTTCATGTCAATTTAAATCTGATGGGTGTGTCCACTCAAAGGGAAAGACATTTCCTCCATTGAGGAACACAGTTCATGTTGACACTGTTGCATTCCAGAGGAAAAGAGATGCTTTATTTTCGCCATCCTTTTATAGTCCTAAAACAGCGCCATCTAGTGAGCATCTTGCTAGACAAGGTCATTCCAACAACATAAAATCTGTATAATAAAAGGCTTTCTTTCAATTTCCAAATTATACACCAAACATGTTTTTTACTTATTGTTATGAGAAATAAAAGCATAAATTATATATATATATATATATATATATATATATATATATATATATATGGGTTTTCCAAGCGTAGCTTAGATGTGGCACAAGGCCAAAAGTATGGGGCACCTAGTGGGGATCGAATTCACTTTTCAGTTGTAATTGATCTAGCAAGACAAGCCTGCTAACCATTACACCACGTTGAGGTGCCCATATATATATATATATATATATATATATATATATATAGTATTACACAACAAAATCCCAAATTACCTCATATGGGGTGGGGGTTAGATCTATTACAACAGACAAAAACTACATTGGTCATATTCAAACCTGGTGTATAGACTGACACCAGTGACTTTGACAGCTGTTGAATGGATAAATTCTGTATAAATTTTTTGACAGCTGTTAAAGTTAAATTTCTAATTCTGATATGAACTCAGTCTGTACACCAGGGGCTGAATAAGAGTAACATAGTTTTTATCAGTTGAAATAGATCTATACCCGCCACCATATGAGGCAATTTGGGATTTTATTGTGTAATACTCTTTATATGCTCTGTAATAATAAATACTTTGAGCTCTTTTTGTCGATCAGTTTTTATAATTTATATTATTACGATTATATACCAATGGACTTATTACCTGTACTATATGTATATATATATTTTTCTTCTTTTGTAGCTTGATAACAGTGTGAAATGGCTTGCAGTCAAATCATGCTGAAACACTAGTTGTTGTTTAATCACTAAAGTGGTCAGTACTTAGATGGGTGTACTGCTTGGGAACACTTTGTACAGTAAGCAAGATCTGGGTACAAACATGTTTGGTGTAGAGCTATCAAGTCAATCCCCTAAGAAAAACTTTTCTATGGATAGCACAGTGGTAACGCCTAGTGTTGTTGGGAGCAGTGCCTTCCCTTACTCATCAGTGGCATCTCCAGGATTAACAGAACAGGTGGAGGGCAAGGTGTTAAATCGTAAGTGTTATGGTTTTCATTGGTTCATGGAATGGAATTGCAGATTTTGTGTTGTTTATTCCTTCAGTCAACTAGAGATCCTTATTTTCAAGCATTTCTTTCAATATAAGAAATCAGCCAAAATGAATTTCATTATTTTCTTTACATTTGCACCATTATTTGAGAATTCCTATATAGTAGAAGATTTCTGAAAATCTTTATAGAGTCAGAATCTGAAAGTGTCTTGGGAACCGGCACTGGATGAAAGAGATCCCTGGAAAGGAACAAGATTTGTTTGTATCATGTGTGGAAATTCCCATAGACTCTCATTTGAACAGACAAACTAATTTGTGATTCCCTAAACTTATTTTTATGATTCCAAACTTGTTCTGCCTGCAGACAAGACATGTTCTTAGTGGTTGTAGAAAATTCTTTCCGTTCCTCTTTTCTTTTCATTCTTCCTTTTTTACTTCACTTCATCCTTTCTTTCTTTTTCTTTCTTCTTCATTTTCCCTTGTTCTCTACATTCTTTGCTGGTTGTATTCATTCTTCTACCTTTACCTTCTCCCTCTCTTTTTCCTTTTTCTTCTTCTAATCCAATTCCTTACTTTGTCTCCCTTCTTCTCTTTCTTTTCATTTGTCTCCCTTTTTTATCCCTTCTTTGTTTTTATGATGTCCAAACAACTTAATGACATAAGTTATAGTTCCTTAATTATAGCCACACCCAAAGACTTTGTAAGAGAAAATGTTTTATTGCATTCACAATCCCTTGAATGATTCATGTCATAGTTTCACTGACAAGCAAGGTTATCTGGTATGGTCTGGGATAGAACAGCTTTCTGAATTTTTATTGAATTTCTTTTTAAAGAAACTTTTTCAAAAAAAGAGGTTATTTCAAAAAAATGTTTTGTTTAAATACAATTTAAAAAATCTAACTCTAATGCTATAACTGCATTTTTAATAAAATATTTGAAACTATTTCCAGAATATTGGGAAATATTTAGAGTTGAAATAAATGTTGTTGAAGAAAATAATGTCTTTGTAGAATTAGAGTTTAATTTTTGTGCTGTTAAGAATATAAGAGTTAAGAAATATGTATAAAAGAATATAAGTAAGAATATAAGAATGTGTGTTTAAGAATATAAGAAAGAATATATGTGTAAAGAATATGTATATAAGAATGTGTGTAAAAATATGTGTGTAAGATTAGGTGTGTATAGAAGTAAGAAGGTGTGTATAGAAGTAAGAATACAGATTATCTCACTGAAAATATTGGTAAAGATCTAGGAAATTGTTTGACTCAATTAAATTTAATTTATTATTGTGAATCTACCTCATTTGAAAAAAAAATCTTAATAATATCTGTCTATATTTCTAAGATGAGGTATCATGTACACTATTTACATTATTCGGACTATTGTCCTCATCTTTGTCGCCATATTTATGACAACGTTTTGGCCTTTCAGTATCTGTCTATATTTCTAAGATGAGGTATCATGTACACTATTTACATTATTCGGACTAATGTCCTCATCTTTGTCACCATATTTATTACAATGTTTTGGCCTTTCAGTATCTGTCTATATTTCTGAGATGAGGTATTATGTACACTATTTACATTATTCGGACTATTGTCCTCATCTTTGTCGCCATATTTATTACAATATTTCAGCCGTTGTACACTGGCCTTCTTCAGGGGGTTGGAATGTTGAACTGAACCCTTTATTTTGCTCACTAGGGTAGACTGTTCTAGTCCCACGTGCCATGTCTAATGGATGTCAGTTATCTCCTGTTAATTCCCCTCTCCAAGTTCTCCACTGCCTTAACCAGGTATTGAACTCAGACTCTTTGGGTCCTGTCACTGGATCTAAACAACGCCTTTATCCTCTGTGCCACAAAGTTGAGGACAATAGTCCGAATAATGTAAATAATGAACTTCTACCACAAAGTTGTCAACAACATAGAAAAGTGTTATAAATAAAAGCTGGTGGCAAAATCATGACAGATGTCTAATGGATGTCAGTTATCTCCTGTTAATTCCCCTCTCCAAGTTCTCCACTGCCTTAACCAGGTATTGAACTCAGACTCTTTGGGTCCTGTCACTGGATCTAAACAACGCCTTTATCCTCTGTGCCACAAAGTTGAGGACAATAGTCCGAATAATGTAAATAATGAACTTCTACCACAAAGTTGTCAACAACATAGAAAAGTGTTATAAATAAAAGCTGGTGGCAAAATCATGACAGATTTTGATAGCTTAATAAGGTAAATCATCATCCCTGAATGACAAATTTCTAAGGTGCAAGATTTGTTTGAAGATACAGAACATGAAGAGTGAAAAATGAAAACTCTCCCCACAGAATATGTATGCAATGGTTATAGAATGGCCAGTCAATGCTCATGTATTGGTCACAGAATGGCCAGTCTGAAGCTATAATAAAATTAAAAATATTAAAGATAAAAGCAGGAAAAGCAACTGACAATGAATTAACAGATAACAAGGTATCCTCCCCCATAATAAAGCACTTAATAATAGGAACAGGATTAACAAGAAATGGCAAGAAAACAAAATGACCTTGAAATTCCACTGTTGATCTCAGAGAGATGGGGGTCAGGATTACACCCCTAACATCTTCAACAATGACAGGCCAAGGCTACAATGCATTTTGTTGGCACCTGCCCAATCAAAAAACGACCTTGTGGCCTATTTTATATCAGAATATAAATTAAAGGCTGGATGATGAAGAAGACACAATATTAAATGAAATCATTTGAAGAACGCCAGATAATTATCTAATTGAAACATGATAAAATGAAAATTTTCAAATCGGAATGCTGTTTAGAGTCAGTTAGTCAATTAACAAAGTCACTGCATATTTTTAATTTCATGCATGTAGCATTTGATAATGTCAAGACTGCTTTCTACAAGTAAAATTTAATGATTAACTTTGGAATCTGGCAATTTTTTTTTCCAGAAATCTGTGATCATAAATTCATAATATATTTTAAAATTAGAAAAAATGAAAAATATGATTGAGCATCTCCGTGCGAATTCAAGTTTCAATCATTCTTGCGATATTCCTAGTTCTGTGTCAATGCATATTATTGGATCAACTTAATGCGCAGACGACTTTTGTATAACAAGTTCTGAATTAACAATGGAAAGAAGCTGAGATAGAAATTGAAGAAAGATACGACAAATGTTGATATGAGATTAACTACAGTTTGAAATTTGGTTCCAAATTGTACCATTTTTATTAACTGGCCAAGAACACGCTTATTGAAAAATATATTAAAATATGATCTGTTGAAATGCATCCAAATTAATTTAGTAACTTCTAATATATTTCATTGAATTATTATACCAAATTGAATTATTATACCAAAATCACAATCATAGAAGTTACTATTATTTACATTATTTCCATTTAGACTAAAATCCTCTTTTTCAATATCAGTCTCTATTTCTGAAATAAGGAACTGTATTTATTTACACTATATACATTGTTCAGACTGTTGTACTAATCTTTATTGCCATTCTCATGACATTTCGGCCATTGTACACTCCAGCCTTCTTCAGGTTATTGGAATTTTGAACTGAACTCTTTATTTTATCCACTGGGGTAGATTGTTCTAGTTCCACGTGCCAGGCTTTTCTGGATATCTCAGTATCAGCTATTTCCCTTTAACTGAAATCTCCAAGAACTCATCAACCATTTCTTTGTTACATGTAAAGCTTTTGGCCTTATCATTAGTATAAAGAAAACTGAGGTAATCCACCAGCTGCCTCCTTGTGCAAAGTAGATTCAGGGTGTAAGACAACATCCAACAGTTCATCAATTTCCAGACACTCCTATACAGATTAATGGGAAGAACTTGAAGTTTGTGAAGTTATTTACATATTTAGTAAAGTAAGATGAATGCAAATGCATCCCTTGATGAAGTGATTACTCACCTGATATCCCATGATCTGCTCTCAGACAAGCAGTATGGTTTCCGCTTTGCCCGGTCTACTGCCGATGTGCTTACGGCCATCACAGAATTTGTCTACCAAGCTATCCATAATAACGGCGAAGCCCGTGCCATAGCCCTTGACATCTCCAAAGCATTCGATAGGGTTTGGCATGCTGGCCTCCTTCGCAAGCTCCGGGGTTATGGTATCACAGGTCGATTGTTTGACCTAATTCAACCGTTCCTATCAAACTGGGATTTGAAGGTTGTTCTCAGTGGATTCTTCTCCAACTCCTATCCCACTAACGCTGGTGTTCCTCAAGGCTCCATCCTTGGCCCTACTCTGTTCCTCATATTTATAAACGACCTTCCTGACGCCATAGACTCCCAAGTCGGTATCTACGCTGACGACACTACTATTTACTCCTGCCTCAAGCACAAATCTAGTGAGGCGGACAAAATTAACCTGGCAGCTCAAATTGAAAAGGACCTCCAATCGGTTGTGGACTGGGGAGAGAAATGGATGGTCAACTTTAACGCCTCTAAAACAAAACTGCTCTCCATTAACCACCACAAGGACCCATTAGAATGTCTGAGGACCAACTTCTCGAGAGCTCCTCTCTGCGGCTGCTCGGTCTCATGCTGTCTGCTGATCTGAGATGGAACAAATACATCGAGCCAGTTGCATCATCCACCGCAAGAAAAGTTGGTTCCCTGTGCCGAGCCAGGAAATTCTTCTCCCTGGAATCGATCCTCCAAGTCTATAAGTCTATCATTCGCCCTTGCATGGAGTATTGCTGCCATTTATGGTCTGGGGCCCCTGCGTGTTGCCTCAGGGTTCTTGATAAGATCCAGAGATGGATATGCAATGTGATTGGCCCTGATCTGTCATCTCGTCTGCAGTCGCTCTCTCACAGATGCGATGTTGCATCGCTCTGCCTTTTCTACAAGTACTTCCATGGTAATTGCTCCGCGGAGTTGCTTTCGCTTGTCCCTAAGCCTCGTGAATTTAAGCGTCCTACGAGGCTGGTATCCCGTTTCCACCCCTTCACTATTGAAACTGTTAGATGTAGACGTCTCTTCTACTCCAATAGCTTCATGTCTCGCACATCTTGCCTATGGAACTCCCTTCCCTATTACTGTTTCCCTGACAAATACAATCTCCAACAGTTTAAGTGTAGCATCTATCGTCATCTCCAGTTGCCTTGATCTATCCACTTCCCTTCTCCACTTCCTTTCATCTTTCATTCCTATCTGCTCTCGCTCTATATCTTCCATAACCCCCTTGCCTCGATCGACCCTCCGTCCTTCTCTTTCTCCACATCCCTTCCTTTACCACTCCTATCTGCTCTTCCTCCAACCCTTCTGTAACCCCATGCATGATAGTGGCCACCAGCCTTGCTTGGGGTGATACGCTTAAAAAAAAAAAAAAAAAAATTACAAATTGGATCGCCAAAGCAACAAGTGCATTTGGAAAGATTTGCCACCCCACCTATGGAAGGAGAGATGAACCAAATTGGACACCAAAATATGGATTTATAGAGCAACTGTTTTGACTACACTGTTGTATGTCTCAGAATTGTGAACCCCATATCAATCAGCTAAATGTCATCCACAAAAGTTATTCTGGAGAAATCTAATATCCCCATTATTGAGAAGCTAATCATTCTCAATCAAATGTACTGGATAGGGTCACTTGGTGTGCATGGATGACTCAAGGTTGTCTAAATGTGCCTTTTACGGTGAACTATCTGTAGGCAAGTGCTTCAAAGATTGCATCAAAACCAATCCCAAAGCTCTTGGGATACTAGTTGATACATGGGAACTGGAGGCTGAATGCCGACCTTCATGGAGAACGACAGTTCATCAAGGTTGTAACCAGTTTGAAAAGGACAAGGTGGAACATGATAAGGCTAAGCGCAACATTCGTAAAGGTAATACTGAACTGCTACCTTCCACCCTAACCTAACAACATATATATAATTTATGTGGTAATTTTGCTCTTTCAAGGGCAGGTCTTCAAAGTCATCTTAGGTCTCATCAGGCTTGATCCATTGAAAGAAGCCGGCAATCAATCTTGTATGCAAGTTAGCTTCTGGATTAACAAAACACATGAAAATTCACATTGAAGCCATGTCTTTTGGGCTTGTGGATCACCCTTTTAGGACATATGGCACAGTGGATGGGGGCATTGGTTGGATCTGGTGACAGGACCCAAGGGGTTTGAGTTCAATACCCGGTTAAGGTAGTGGAAACTTTCAGAGGGAAATTAACAGGAGATAACTAATAACTGACATCCATTAAACATGGCACGTGGAACTGGAACGGTCTAAGTCGCTGGGCGAGGTGGGGGGTTCGGTTCAACATTCTAACTACCTGAAGAAGGCCGAAGCGTGCAACGGCCGAAACGTGATAAACATGGTGACAAAAATGAGGACAATAGTCCGAATAATGTACATAATACCTCATTACATTTACCGAACAGAATGTTCAAGAAATTTTGCAGAAAATATGTGTCCTCTGACAGAAATCAAACTTGTATCCCATAAGGAACTGTCATTGAGTCTGATATGCTATGACTGTTCAGCCACAGAAAACTTCCAGTTTAACAAAGCTCAAATTACTACTTTAAACACACACCTTTGCTGATATTTCTCGATAACTCGTATCTGCTCTGAAATTAAAGGATGCATATTTTTTACGTAATTTCTTGAACATTAAAACTGTTTAATTAAAAAACAGAGCATTTACTCAAATAGGTGTATCCATAAAAAATGTATAAAGAGAAAATATGTTATATATATATATATATATATATATATATATATATATATATATATATATATTAATTGGGATCAGATATAAATCTAATATGGATTAGAATCCAATAGAATGATAGGACAAGGCATAAATAGGAAATATTTATAAATTTAATGTTTCACTTTTATTTTAGCTTCATCAGAAAATGAAATATCTCATTTTCTGATGAAGCTTAAACAGAAGCGAAACATGTTATATAATTTATAAACGTTTCCTATTCCCATTTGTGCCTTATCATATATATATATATATATATATATATATATATATAGATATATATATATATATATATGTGTGTGTGTGTGTATGTATGTATGAAAGCAGATAATTTTTCCTTTAGCTGAAGCCATATTGAATTTATTTATCTGTATAAAGTTAATTAGACTTATATGTCTTTGTACAATTCATTTGGAGCTAAGCACTTTTAGAAGGCTTGTTTGCAGCCTTTAAGACCCTGTCAAAATAGTAAGAGCATTTTTTTTAAATCTCTTTCATCAATTATCTGGAAGTTAAGTAGCTGAACCAGATGTTTAGCAAAGATACAGATACAAAAACAAGTGTACGCATGCACACACACAGCAAACACAGACTATATTTCTATCTAACCAAACATAGGCAGTAACACACAAGTGAAATACGCATAAGCACATACATACACAAATACATATACACACAAATATACACATTGAGAGATACACATACGAGTACACAAATATTCACAGAAAAACTACACAAGCACACTTATACAAATGCATATATACATGAACATTCAAACACACAAATGCCCACCCCACCCAATGACACATACAAAAAAAAACACACAAAAATTGTTTCACAGACAAGCACAAAAACTACATAAACTAAAATACACTTTTACACACACACACATATATATATATATGCAGTAACATGGAGATGATGCAATTAAAAAAATAGATTTGCAAATTTACAAATATTAGAGAGATGTTTTTTTTCTTAGTAATGAGCTTCCCAGCGGCTTAAATGGATGCGTAAATTAGTTTTATAATTTGCGTTTATTCAGTGTGGAATATTTTTCATTCTTTGTTTCTGACATATTTCGGGAAATTCATTATGTTTATTTCCAAAAGAATTTTCATCTCTTTGAAATTTCATTATTTGCATACATCTTGAAAATTCACGTTATCTGTCTCACTACATTCATATCTATCTATCCTACCACATTCATATATATATATATATGTGTG
>OZ038491.1:23249930-23287430 GCA_964036315.1 Acanthosepion esculentum
TTATAATTAGAATCAGAAAAAAACAGTTAAAATTTTTGGGACACATCATGAGGAAAGAGGACTTAGAGAATTTGATACTCACAGGACAGATTGTAGGCAAGAGGGGCAGAGGGAAAGAGTGAGTAACCAAACTAACAGACTTGTGTAAATATTGGGAGTATGGAGGGTGTAAAGACAAACATTGCCAATAGCTACAAAGGATAAGAAGTAGTGAAGGGCAATGATCACACACATTCTAAAGGAACATGGCACATAGAAGAATAAGCTAAAAAGATTTCATTAGAATTGTAAAAAAGGATAGACTTGTGAGTCTTTTATTAAATTACTCTCTCTTTCTCTTTTATTCAGTCTCCCATTTTTTTTGTACTGATCTATCTTCATCGTATTCCTCTTCCTTCTCATTTTCTTTCTTATAAACCTAATAACATATTTAATATCTTTCTTGGCCCATTTCTTCATTTTTATTTTCTTTCCAATTCTTCTTTTCTTCTTCAGCTTCTCTTTTTCTTGTCTTTGCACTTTGTTTTTTCAATTCATCTTTTTTTTTCTTGAAGGGTCCATCTTGGTAAATATTCTATGTTATTCTACGGTGACTGTGTGTCTAACTTAATAAATATCTTTTATTTTCTTACCCAATCTTCCTTTATTTATTTTTCCTGAAATTATTTTTTGCCACCCCCATTTGCCTTGCCACCCCCACACATTTTTTCTTGTCCCCTGCCACCTTCTTTTGTGTTCTCCCATCCTTTTAGTTTGACTTTCGTTCCCAATTCTGGGTTTCCTTAAATTTTCTCTTTTCTCTGCCTAATTCTTTATTATTCCATGACTTCTTATTCACATTCTTACCCCATCATATATGTCAATAAATAATAAATTATATGTGCGTACATGTGTGTTTGGGTATATATATATATATATATATATATATATACACACACACAAACACACATATATTTATTATTACTATATATTTAGTTAATACATGTGTTTGAGTCAACATCTTTGTTTTTTTTTTATTAAACAGTATATTTTTTGTCTACCAGCCTGGGTTTTTCGAGAGTTTTTAATAAAGAAAATGTGCTCTTCAGCAGATATATAATAAAAATAAATACTATATATATATTTATATATAAGACATAAAATATGATATAATATAAATATGAGTTCCATCTGGGAATTATCCAGTAAATTAATATTAATGAAAAAAAAAAGAAGCCTACCTAGGGTAATGGTAGTTTCGGTAAAATATACTTGATGGCATTTCACATGCTTATCTCATTATCTCTTTTACTTTTCAAAATATTTGGCCACTTCTCTTCTTTTGGAAAACGCCATCATCAGCCTTGTCACACTCTTCTTAATCTTGTCTGTAGCATTTCAATGATAATTTTAATTTTGAGAAAAACCTGACATTATCAGTAACCAAATCTAGACTTCCTGGTTAAGGTGACTGCCTAATGTAATGCAACCTCTTTAAGAAAAGTGAAAAAAATCTACTTCCACATTCATTCTGAATGACCTAGCTCATCTAATGGCATCGCAATATGACTGAGTAACCCAATGGGAGAGTGTCTTTTCACATATGCAATATAAAGTCACTTGAGATTGATTAGCAACTTGCACATCTGGTTGAATTCTTTCTGGACAGACCACAGATTCTAGTAGAGCAGTTGGCAAATACTTTTGCTTTTACCCTATCACAACTATTTCCAGGGATACCATTACCTAGTAACATATAGACATATCCTATTGCCTCAACTAAATTGTAATTTATATAGCTTTGAAAACAGTTATAGGAACTTATGTAAAGAAGTGTAGGCACTGGCAAAATCATAGTTGAACTAAGGAATAATACAAGACTTGAAAAGTCAATCGACATCTCCAGTTGCCTTGATCTATCCACTTCCCTTCTCCACATCCTTTCACCTTTCATTCCAATCTGCTCTTGCTCCAAATCTTCTGTAACCCCCTTGCCTTGATCGATCCACTATCTTTCTCCACATCCTCTCCTTTACCACTCCTATCTGCTCTTCCTCCAAACCTTCTGTAACCCCTTGCGTGCTAGTGGCTTCCAGCCTTGCTTGGGGTGATAAGCTTAAAAAAAAATTTTTTAAAAATGAATATTTAACTTTATCTTTTATTCTAATCCTGACTTTATCAGTTATTCTTGATCAGTGTATGTGTGTAGTCCTGTACGCTCCTTAAGCAAATGTTGCCCTTACATTCTTGTCTGTGATGTATGAGAGGCTGCCTAACTTCTGTCTTTATATAACTGCCCCATGTCATACATACTTGTTCTAACACTGGCAACACTGGACACAGGTGTGAGGTCCTGTGCTTCTGTATTCAGCTGTCAACACTCTGTTGCACATGGCTTCTTTGATGGGCTGATATGGCATCGAGTGCGATGTCTATTCTGGAATCATATTACACTTATAGCACTGAATCATATTACACTTTTCTACGAATACTCATACTTTATCATGGAACAGTTAGCAAGACCAGCAAATCATACAAAATTACAACGATGAAAAGATAAAATGAAGAATTAAAAACTGTCTATATATCTGAGGTGAGGTATTATGTACACTATTTACATTATTCAGACTATTGTCCTCGTCTTTGTCACCTCAAGGACACATGGCACAGTGGATAAAAACGTTGATTAGATCCAGTGACAGGACCCAAAGAGTGTGAGTTCAATACCCGGTTAAGGCAGTGGAGAACTTTCAGAGGGAATTTAACAGAAGATAACTGATAACTGACACCCATTAAACATGGCACGTTGAACTAGAACAGTCTATCCTAGTGAGTGAAATAAAGGGTTCAGTTCGATATTCTAACCACCTGAAGAAGGCCAGAATGTACAACAGCCGAAACGTTGTAATAAATATGGCAACAAAGATGAGGACAATAGTCCGAATAATGAAAATAGTGTAAAAACAAATAAACATGATATGATTTTGTTGTACCACTTAGAAAACAAAAATAAACTACTTTTAAATTTGGTTATGTAGTAGCTACACACTCTAGACTTGATTTCTTCAGGCAAAATCAGGTTACATTTCATTACCCCCCTAGAAATTTTCCTTTTACCTGATTTAGTGTTATTTGCCTGCTGCTATTTGCTGACTGTGGCTCTAGGACATGCAAACTCAGTTCCAATGCAAGGGAATCAAAGTTGTCTTTCAAAAGTCCTATCAGTCTTTCTTTTTACCTATGCTTTTGTCTCCATTATTTGGAACTAACCAACCACACCTGTTATTTACTTAACCATCCCTACCCTCCGAGTAAAAATAAGCTGCAAGTCAAATCCTGCAAAAATGAGAGTTCTTCAAACTTCCTCTTGAAATACATATCTCGGGAGGATAATAATATTCTTCTTATTTGCAGAACTGTAGAACCAATTTTATAAAGAAAGACCCACCCTGTTCCTTATTTTTTTCTCATTTATTCCCCTCTAGGGACAAATCCATTCATATTAGTCCTCAAGATCATTCCTTAAATGTTACATCAATATTACTGTCCTTAAATGAACTCTGTACAAAGTACATCTAGTAAGCAATAAATGCATTTGCTGTACATTTCAATCATCTGACCCCCCAATCATTTTGGCTCCTATCCCTTTGTATCAATTCATGAGCACGTAACCCCCTTCCTCTTCTCATCCTCAAATTGTGACCCCGCTTTCTTTTAAACCTATTCTTGAATTCTGTTTTATTCTAACGAGTGAGTTTTTTCAAACTGAAAACGCTAGTTTAGGAATATGTTCTTATTCTCATGAACATTCTATAATCATCTGGAACAAGATTTCTGGAACAATCTGTTTATTGGAAAGAAAGCATCTTGGATTTTTATTTTCTGTTGCAATAGCTCTTATTTTTAAATTAAATTTTGTAATTTCCATTCTTATAATGGATTTGTAAGCTGTCAGGAAGGCTGATTTAGCCTCTGTCTGGGCCATGGGGGCACCAGGTTAAAGAAAGCAACCTTACAGTTTAGCTACTGAAAACAAACTGAATTTGACTGCTGCTTTTGTCACTGTATGGATTGACATCACTAAGCAGCTTTCATGTGACCCACTAAAGGGAAATAAGCACCTTCTGTATCCCTACATTCTTAAAGCCTTAGTCATCATCTTATTTCTAAAATGGCCTTTGAAACTATCTTGGCCTTGGTCTTTCCAGAATGCTCACTTCTGATTTTGATATTAAACTTGTGGTGGACTTCACCACATTAGTTTAATTTAGATTAGGAAACCAAACTGACGTGAAGAAAAAAGGATAAGCCAAAGACATCATTACACATAAAATTACACATATTTAACAAGATGTACAAACAAGGATGTGAAAGAAATGCATGCATGGAGTAAAACAAGAGTTGTCTCTCTTTAACTATTATTTGTGTTCCAAAGTTCACTGAAAAAAGAAGGTTGTGATAGTTTCTGGTAATAAATGTTTTCAACAGTTTTGCTGTGTAAGGAAAAAGATTATGTGAATGTAAGGAATATTCAGCATGTGAGTGGTGGTGTGAGTGAGAAGATTGGCATATGGTTTCAACTGTCATGGATTTGTTTGGCAGCTGAAATCTCACTAATTATCTAAGAATATTTCTTGCTTTTATAGGTGATCATTGGCTCCAAAGCGCTGCGCAGGAAGAATCATTCTTCACGTGCAGATAATCTGATTAGTTGGCATTGACCAATCCATGAGCGAGATTTGGGGAGACTCATGAAAGCTTCTGGGATCCGATTCTCTCAAAAGTGCACAAAATCGACTACATGAAAATAGAGCGATTATAAAATTGTCGCATAGCTGTGATTTATAAATTGTCTATTACAGAGTAGTGTTGATTTATTATCCAATGAATGCTTGTTGTTGTATAATTTGAATTTGTGTATGTATGTATGTGTGTGTGTGATGATGATCATCACAAACTCATATTCTTTGTTAATTTAATCTTTTCTTTTTGTGAAGACTACAATAATACACTTTAATCTCATTCTATTTATTATACAAGGGGTTACAGAAGATTTGGAGCAAGAGCATATAGGAGTGATAGAGGAAAGGATGTGGAGAAGGATAGTGGATAGATCAAGGCAAGGGGTTACAGAAGATTTGGAGCGAGAACAGATAGGAGTGTTAGAGGAAAGGATGTGGAGAAGGATATTGGATAGATCAAGGCAAGTGGTTACAGAAGATTTGGAGCGAGAGCAGATAGGAGTGTTAGAGGAAAGGATGTGGAGAAGGATAGTGGATAGATCAAGGCAAGGGGTTACAGAAGATTTGGAGTGAGAGCAGATAGGAGTGAAAGAGGAAAGGATGTGGAAGGATAGTGGATAGATCAAGGCAACTGGAGATGTCAATTGACATTACATTTGAATAGTTGGAGATTATAATTGTCAGGGAAACAGGAATAAGGAAGGGAGTTCCACAGGCGAGAGGAGCAAGATATGAAGCTATTGGAGTAGAAGAGATGTCTACATTTAACAGTTTCAACAGTGAAAGGGTGGGAGCAGAATGCCAGCCTCGTAGGACGCTTGAATTCATGAAACCTGGGAACCAGTGAAAGCAGCTCATCGGAGCAATTACCATGAAAGTACTTGTAAAAAAGACAGTGCGAGGCGACAGTGCATCTGTGAGAGAGCGACTGCAGACAAGATGACAGATCAGGGCCAATTACGTTGCATACCCGTTTCTGGATCTTATCAAGAACCCCGGGGCAAACAGTAGGGGCTCCAGACCATATATGGCAGCAATGCTCCATGCAAGGGCGAATGGTTGATTTGTATATTTGAAGGATCGATTCCGAGGAGAAAAATTTCCTGGCCCAGCAGAGGGAGCCAACTTTCCTTGTGGTGGATGAAGCAATTGACTCAATCTATTTGCTCCATCTCAGGTCAGCGGACAGCGTGAGACCGAGCAGCCGCAGAGAGGAGCTGTCGAGAAGTTGGGCTTCAGACATTCTAATGGGATGTAGGGAAGTATCCCTGTGGTGATTAATGCTGAGTGAGATGAATTTTTATCTGTTGTATTGCATTGTGAGAATATGTAGGTATTGTAATGGCTATCAGCATAGAAAGTTAAACTGGTGGGCCAGGTTCAAATTTCAGGCTTAATTTCCTGTGTTCACTTTCACACAAATGCCCTTGGAAACAGCATGAATCCATCTCTTCTTCCCTTGCTATAGGATAAATAGCAGTGTAAACTGGGATCTATAGCACTGGATAGCAGTCAGTCTCAGAGAAGGAAAACTGAATTTCAAACTGGAGAAGGTAGCATGAAGCCATTCCAGTATCTTTCTGAAAGTGTCATGGCAATTCACAAATAATAACAGAAAAAGAATTTAGTTGCTTATATTCTGAAATGGCAATTCATTTAAAAGAAGAAAGACCATTTTATTGAGCCATACTTTGATTTTAATGTATTTATCAGATCGCCAAATCAAAGAACTAATTGCATTTCTGATTTGTTGGTTTCTGTTCAAAAACATTTTTACAGTTTTAGACAATCATCTAGTTCTCTTTTTGGTCTTCCTCAAAATTCTTCTGGGAATAAAATAGCACCAATATTCAAAATTTCTAACTATTTTATAATTATGCACAAAACCCAATTTTATAATTATACACAAAGTCCAATTTTATAATTATGCACAGAGCCCAATTTTATAATTATGCACAAAGCCCGATTTTATAATTATGCACAGAGCCCAATTTTATAATTATGCACAAAACCCAATTTTATAATTATGCACAGAGCCCAATTTTATAATTATGCACAGAGCCCAATTTTATAATTATGCACAAAGCCAATTTTATAATTATGCACAAAGCCCAATTTTATAATTATGCACAGAGCCCAATTTTATAATTATGAACAGAGCCCAATTTTATAATTATGCACAAAGCCCAATTTTATAATTATGCACAGAGCCCAATTTTATAATTGTGCACAAAGCCCAATTTTATAATTATGCACAGAGCCCAATTTTATAATTATGCACAAAACCCAATTTTATAATTATGCACAAAGCCCAATTTTATAATTATGAACAAAGCCCAATTTTATAATTATGCACAAAGCCCAATTTTCAAACCAAATTACACTTCTTGGTTCTTTTTCAAACAGTATCTTGATTTCAACGAAATAACAGTTTCCTTTTCATTTGAAATCCCTTTCAGTTGGTTACTCAGCAAAAACTTTGGAATAATTGATTAAGATGACCTTGGTTCTGTAAAACAGATGAAAGATAGTTCTGTTTTTCAAAAATAGAAAGATGTTTGTGGGGGGTGATTCAAAAGATGTTACTGAAGAGTAGCTGAAAGATAGTCTTGATTTGGAAAAATAAGAGAAAAAGATCTAATTCTGACAAACAAAAAAAAGATGGTCTTCTAGAAAATAGAAGAAAGATGGTCTTTGTTTCTGTAAAGCAAGGAAAAGATAGATCCATCAGACTGATTTCAATTCAAATGTGAACCTCATGATCTTTTGCCAGAGCTACATATGTCTGAATTCAGGCTGATTGCCAACTATGGCAACAGAACCCAGTCTGCATTGCTATTTAACCCATAGACTGGGGAGAAGAGATGAATTCATAACTTTTTCAACCTCTCTCTAAACAGGCACAAGCTACTTTCATGGAAAGTGCTCAGACGAGCTACATTCTTTAGTTCTGCCAAGCCTAACCTTCATGGCTAGGAGCCTACAAGCAACTTACATTGTAGTGGTGAGAAGTAAGTTCCACTTGGTTCAGCTTCTTCCCATAAACCACTGCAATGTGGAACAGACTCCCAAGAGGATGCTTCCCTGATCACTACAATATTAGCCTGTTCATATCCTTTATTTTTCCCTTCCTATCTGTATAAACTTGATGTAACCCTCAACCTCAAGTTGTAAGATTTTGTTTTGTGTATTTATATGAAAGTGAAATGTAATAAATTCAACTGGAATTTGTACACAGCTTGTTGATTTCCCATTTTGTGCTGCTAACTATTTCACCACCTACTCTTCCATGTATATGCAAATGTAAGATAGACTTATTTCTGTAAAAGAAAAGAAAAATGGTCCTAATTCTAGAAAATGGAAGAAAGTTGGTTTGGAAAAATACCAGATATATGACACTGCTAGTGAAAAAGTTGGTTATATTTCTGGAAAATACAAGACAGAACTGCTTCTAAAAGAAGAGAAGAAATATTATCATTGTTCTGAAAAATAAAAGAAAGCTTTCAAGAATATTTGAGGCTTGTTTAAAGATAGCTAAAATCATTATCATGTTATCAAGAAAGAAAGAAGATTGCAACATGTTACACTCACTTGTGTCTGGCACCAGTCTTTATTGGGCCTGACCATTTTTCTTTGTAAGGTTTTCATATATATATTTAATTGAAATAAGAATGAGAATAAGATAGATCAGAGACTCAAAAGACATATGTTGAATGTAAAAAAGAGGAAAGAAAAAAGATTTCTTGTCTGATATTTGTTGCTGAGAAACAAGGAATGTGTTATGTTCAAAACAGTGTTTATTTTTCTCCCTCTTTCAAATTGGACAAGAACCAAGAAAGAAGTTAATTTCTTAGAAATTAAAAAAAAAATGAAGAGAAACAACCAAGTAAAATCATCTGAAAAACAAGAAGAAAAAAAGTTAGTTTTTGTCTTATTTTGGTACATCTGATTCCATTATATTCTGTAATTAAAATGGTGAACATGTTTCTGCAGACACCTACTTATGTCTGTGGGTCTTTATAGTATTCCAAAGAAAACATCATGATTTCATTTAAAAGCCTGTCATTTTTTAGTTTTTCATTCTACATAAACATAAAATTAGCTGAAAAGGCCAAATTGCATAAAATAGATGTTTTGGAAAAGCAAAAAAAAGAAAAAAAGGTAAACATCCTTGATCTTTGGCATTAAATTCTCTGAAGTGTTCTAAAAAGAGTCATTAAAAGCACTTTTGGGGAATAATTGTATTTTTTTGAATTTGTCCAGTTTTTTATTCATTTACTTTTAGTTTCTTTAATAAAAACACGAAAAATAGTCTTTCATAATTAACTGTCAAAGTTTAAAAACTTAATTAACATTCAACTTAAGTGAAAGTATAAGTACAATACAAAAGATTTTAGCATTTTTCTACAAAATCATGTATTCATGGGAATCCAGACCAACATTATTCAGTCATGATAATATTCTTCCTACCTTAATAAGATTTATGCCATATTTCCAATTATATAATTATTATTTATCTTATATATATTTATTACTTCCAAATTATAGTGGATATTTCATATTTGAAATAGATATCCCATTTTTATTTATGAAAGAATATGTATTATGTATCACTTGACCAATTTATTTGCGATATCTTAGTAAAGAAAAATGCATTCACTGGCAGGGATTGAACCTGAATGTCCTTTTGTAGGGGAAATCATTACAATGCACAGACCAAACACACTGTTTAATAAATAAAAATGTGACTTCTAAAGTAATAAAAATGTTTGATGAAAAATAAATCTATGAATTCTTTAGAAATTATATATATATATATATATATATATAGGTTGGCCAGAAAGTCCTGAATCACTTAGGAAGTGGAAAGAAAGCAAGAAATCTTGATCTCTATCTCGTGGTATTCCCAAAAGATTCTTCATTTTGTTCTTGTTCTACACAGTTGCACCATCAACGCTAAACTGTATTACCAGCAGCTAGATTGCATATATGACAAACTAAAAAAGGTGTATCCTGTTATGGTCAGTTGAGCTTGAGGTAGTTTCAGCAAGACAATGTGTGGCCATACATTGTGAGGTTGGCTAAGGAGAAGTTCAAACGGATGGGCAGTGTTGAGATTCTTCCACATCCGCCTTTCAATCTCGATGCTGCTCCGAATGACTATGGCCTATTCCACTCAATGGCACACTTCCTCCGTGAGCAGCAATTCAACATTTTTAATGAAGTGAAGGAAGCTTGTTTAAAGTTTTTTGATTCAAAGCCAGTGGACTGGTATCTGCGACAGATTCGGATGCTGGCTGATTGCAGACAGAAGATCATCAAGAATGATGGATTTTATTTTGAAGAATAAATGTTGGTGTGGCTACATAAAAATTTGTTGTTTTCTTTCTGCTTCGTAAGTGAATCAGGACTTTCTGGACAACCTAATATATATATATATATATATATATATATATATATATATATATACATGGAGAGAGAGATAGGTAGATAGATAGGTCAGTGTATATATGTATATATATATATATATATATATATATATATATATATATATATATATGTGTGTATATATATATATATATATATATATATATATATATATAGATAGGTAGGTCAGTATATTTATTTTATATATATATATATATATATATATAGATAGATAGTATAGGTCAGTATATTTATATTATATATATATATATATATATATATATATATATATATATATATAGATAGATAGATAGTATAGGTCAGTATATTTATATTATATATATATATATATATATATATAGATAGTATAGGTCAGTATATTTATATTATATATATATATATATATATATATATATATATATTATTTTTATCATAAGAGATTATAATAAAAAATGTTGAAATCATTACACAAAAGCTTTCATGTCTCTATACTATGATTGTATTTCTTCAGGTGATGGTAAGTAACTGGTGATTAAAGGATTTTTAAGGAAATTTAAAAACAGAGTGTAGTTGGGTGCATAAGGACAGAATTAAAAACAGACTTGTGGGTATGTTTTGATTAACCAATTAAATGTCATATCTGCACTAAATATACAAGTAAGCTCAGAGGGTGGAGGTGGATGATTTTTTATTTCATATCATGATAAACCGGAACATAGACAATCATTGATGATGGCACAAAATAAGTCAGCAACAAATGCATCATGATTGTAGACAAATATGGCATGTTCATTTTTTTGATAGGGTATTGAAGAAAGCGGTAGGTTAATTAGATGTAAAGTTAACAGAGAAATATAAAAAAGAAAAATTTGTTTAGATTCAGGAAAATTCTTGAAGGGGCCTGTAGATAAAATGAAATATGTAGAACAACTATATAACATATTAATAATACTAACTGGGTGGCAATACATAGCAATATTAAAGCTGAATAAACAAAATAAGGTAATTACCTGTGGAGGGAGGGGGTCCATTATATACTAATAAATTATGGCTATAAGAAATGGTAATGCATAAATTTTATAAATTTAACTATATTTTAATGTAAAAGGTAAACTGTGTTGATAATTTACTGGTATTTCACTCCTTTGGTTTAATAGAGTTTTTGTCAGCAAATTTGATTATTTCTCATTTTTCATGTAAACATAAGAAGTAAGGTTCATTTAAAGATTTACAAGTTCTAGTTTCTTTTAGTATTTTCCACATTAGCATACAGGTTTTAATAACTGTTTTAAAAAAAATGTTTAGAAAGGGACATCCTATTTTTGTACACGTTATTGGAGAAAGATAATACATGTTTTAAAGGAATTCTTGGTACTCTTGATATAAAATTTTTTAACTGTTGGATTTTCTGTAGTAGAAATAGTGCTTAGGTAAAGGAGAGAATCTGTTTGATTGGGTTTTGCAATGGAGATTCATTAGAATTTCTATAATTACATTTGTTGGTAATATCTGCGTTTGTTGCTTTGGAATGACAATTATTACTCAGGTTTTTATATTGATTTAAAATTGTATTATTATGTTTTTAAATAATTTTTTCAAGATTATCAGTACAGCTATAGCTTAGTTTTAGTGTATTTCTATTAAATTTCTGGGGTAGTGTTTCTCAATTAAATGGAGAAATTTCTGCCCTAAGTACTAACCACTTGGTTAAATATATATATATATATATATATATATATATATATATATATATATATATATATTTATCAGTGGTGACTCTAGGTAATCAATGTTGGTCAGTCTCATTACAATCTTTAACAAAATATACTATTGGTATAACTTAGATGCTAAAATGATTCCTTTACTCTGACTAAAATATATAATTTTTAAAAATCTCTGTGCATGAAATTATAAAAAACACATTTTGGTATTTTAATATTAATTGTAATAATTCTATAAAAATAAGCATTTATTTTAAAAAATTTCCAGACATGTAAAAAAAAAAAGTTACAATGTAATGGTGAGTTTAACTGTCAGAGAAGAAGAAAAGTGCATGCATATTCGTTAACAAAAATGTTTTCAATAGAAATGTTTACGAACCATTGCTGAGCAAAATAAAAATTCTCAAGAGAAATCTTTTGAAAATGATTGGTTCTGATGTTTTATCCTTGATTCAAACATTGCATTGGATTGGATAGTATTTTGCCAACTGATAATAATATATCATCTCGCATATTTCTGCATTCAATATTTACTTAAAACATAATTTCACTCTTTTTGGTAAAGAAATGAAAGAAGTAAAATGCACTAGCCAGATATGTTTTGTTTTTTAAATAACGTGTGTATCCATATCGTGTGTGTGTTTGTATATATATATCTATGCATTAGTGTGTTTATGTATCCTTCTGTCTGTGAATTTTTAGTTTAATTTATTGTATGTTTATGATCAGTACTGCTGACTGATATAATTTTTCCTCAACACTACCCCAGTCACACTCCTCACTCCTCAGTAAAGTGGAAAAAGTGTGACAGTGACACACTGACATTTGCATTTATTTTAAATATATATATATATATATATATATATATTATATATATATATATATATATTATATATATATATATATATATACTAGCTGAATTACCCGTGGCTTGCTGTGTATCACACATTATTTTTTTGTAAGAAAATGATGAATGATTTTAAATCATTGTTATAATTTGTAGAGAAAAATGATGCATTTCAATATTACTCAATGATCTTGTAATGTGACCTCCATCTTCTGGCTTTCTCCTTCAATATTTTGGATAGGAGTCATTCCCTTGTTCAAATTTAAATTTAAATTAACAGGAAAAAATTTGAGGGGTTTGTGCAAAAACAGATTGATTTGACCCCTTTGTTATGTATTTGATACAAAACTTGACTGAAAGAATTAACAAGCAGATTTCAACATTGATATAATAGTTGAATTGTTGCAACAACTATGTATTGTAAGGTACTACCGACTGATTGGTGATTTCTTGCAAAACTTGATGTCCCTATTGTCTCATTTTGATCTTGCTGATGTAACCTCCATCTTCTGGCTTTCTTCTTTGGATATGAGTTATTCTTTTGTTCAAATTTAAATTTAATTTATATCAAAGGGAAAAAAATTTCAGTGGGGTGTTTGTTTGCCCTTGTGAGCCCCCTTTGATCAAAATGAATCATACTTATCCAAGTACACTCAGAGTCATTTTGTTATTAAAATTAAAATTTAATTTATATCAAAGGGGGGCAAAAATTAAGCCCCTTTTGATCAAAATGAAATATATTTATCCAAGTTCCCGGGGTAATGTAGTTTCAAAATATATATGGTTATGTGGGTCTATCTCCAAAACCCTTGGAGAAGTTTATTAACAAAGAAATTTTAATAAACAAACAGACAGAGGCTACATTTTTATATATATAGTATTAAGTTGTAAGAGTTTTTAGGTGCCAAAACTGCTGTTTTTTTTCCTGTAGTTTACTGGTGGAGCAGAGAAGCTAACAGCCATGAAGAATGAAAGCATTAGTAGACCAACACCACTAAGTCAAGTGATAAGTTTCTCCACATTAATTGTGTGTGTATGTATGTATATATATATATATATATATATATATATATATATATATATATATATATATTTTAATTGGACATAGTCCGACAATTTATTTAAATGCCTTAACCATTCACCAATTAAAAAATATATGACGTCATTTGTTTACATTTGATACGCTAGAGCAGATATGAATAGAAGAGATTCATGGAGGATTTAAGTTTAAAGATAGTAAAATCGACCTTGCTAACCAGACGCTCGTCTGTGGCCGAATGGTTAAGACACATCACGCGAAATGATGGTTCCGTATAGGATACAGGTTCGATTCCTGTTGGAGAGCGAAAATTTTCTATGAAAATTTCTCGGACGTTCGGGCCGGTAAATGTTATTTAATACTGTTTATTATAAAACAGAGCATTTGCTTAAATACTTGTATCTATAAAAAGAACGTTAAACATAATATAAATGTCTTTTATATATATATATATAGATATCACAGATGAAAATTTCAAACAGGTACAAGGTGTTATTTGTTTGCATCTTCTTAATCTACATGATTAAAGAAGCTTAGCAGTTTTTATTTCATCAAAATATCTCAAACCGTTTAATTTTGGCAGACTTATTTTTATTTTTACACATGTGCTCATTTTTTTGTCTATTATGAATTAGGACAAAATACCATATTTGGACTCCTATATTTTAAAAAGCAATTAAGAACAACAGTTAAAATTATACTAGCTTGTTTGGTACATAACAAAGAAATTAATAATAAAATTACAGATAGTATCACTGCATATTTCTTAAATAAATTCAGTCTGAATATGCAAATTTTATAAATCAATGACATGCAAACAACTCATAACCTAAGATTTGACATTTCATAAAACTGGAAATAAGACCCACATTCATCCCACATTTCAAATATCACATTATGACTATACTAGTTACATGGCTAATTTTTTGGGGAGTGATAGAATGGACATATTCTGAATTATTCCACTTCAAAATTGAAAAAAATTGCTTTTTAACCCTTTGTCACAAGGTATTTGAAAGGCCGATTTTAGACTTGCTTGAATTGTGTCATAAAATGAATACTTCTTACACTAGAAACACCAAATTCCATATCTAGCCATTTCTGGGGGTGCTCTTTACATTTATCATAGTTTAAATGACCTAAAATCAACAGATTAGAATGTATATGGAGCAGATACTGAACAAGTACAGTCCTGACTCAACATGTACAATTTCTGGACTGTAGAGAGAGAGAAGCTTAACACACACCAAGCAATACCCACTAATGATTACTAATAATCCGTATGAAATAAATATTACTAAGAAATAATAATAAATTAGGAAAATGAATATTAATTCATAAATTTGTATCTAGATAGCAATAAATCGTAACTAAAATCCATTCATTGGATAATTTAAAAAGTAAGAAAATTTTTTTGATGGGGTAACTTTAAACAAAATGTTACTTGGTAACTGAAATGCTGATAATTATTGTGAGAATACTGCAAAAACATAAAAGACATTCTAGAATTTTTTTGTAGAATGTTTTTTTTTATCTCATTCTTTGAATATGAACATTTTTCGATCAATAAATCCTACTTTTTTTTGTGATTTGAATCTGAGTGTAAAGTAAACAAATCGATTTTTGTTTCATATTTTTTTATGACGAAAACGGTTTTTAAATCCATTTGCATTTTATATATCATAGAAAATTAATATTTAAAACAAATTCTTAGCAATTTCCTTGAAAATTTCGTCCATAGAAAACATGCTGGTCGATTCTTTTGTGTCCGTGTTGACGCTGCGTATTGAGTCTCGCGTGGAGTTGAAATGATGGCCAAGCGAGTCGCACATGGTTACACATAATCGCAAACACGCAAAATGAAGCTATTGTTTCATATTTGATTTTGATTTAGTTTCATAGATTATTAAATGACCGTTTTAATGATATATCTTATATGTTTTTATTTTTACAAGAAGCATTTGAATTTTGCAATCAAACTTTTCATTTGAATTGTTTACAAACTTCTTATGAAAATTAAAAAATATAAAATATATGAAAATGAAGCTTAGAATGTTAACTTTCAAACTAATGTGTTACCAAAATTGGAATAAACCCTGCGGAGTGCGCACATTCCAAAATTTGAGGAAGTCTAAACTGACGTCAGTGAAAAAAAATGGCCAAAATTTTGCGAAATCACCAAAATGTCTATTTTCAAATTGTACTGTTCATCGCACACTGTAGTACATATAAAAATAAATAAGATAGAAACAAAGTTCTGAAATAAGCTTTTATTTGGTATGTATTATGTTTTTATGGAGATATTGAATGAAATAACACGGTGAGTTGAATATATGCGTTTTTTAGTGTTTAGTTAAGAATTTCATCGGCTGTAAGCTGAGCGTTGGGATACCTAATGTATCCACATTATATATATATATATATATATATATATATATATATATATATATATATATATTCAGTATATTTGTTTTAATAATCTAGACATATGTCTATTTTTATTTTAATCTTCTCAAGATCACAAATCAAATTCTTAGTGTCTGTACAAAATTGATCAAGAAAAAAAGCTGTAATTATCCATATTATTTTTATTTTTAAAATCTTGTAGTGGACCATGCGCGGTGTGTGAATGGAAGAAGAGAAGATGAGTTATCTCTAGGTTATGGCTTCCGCTGGCCGGTCCAGCTGCATAAGAATGTTGGACTTTAATGGAGTCCAAAGAAACAAACAAGACCGATATACATGTATGCGAACAAATATATATTAATAACAAATAGATTAATACACGAATTACAAATACATAGAAGACATGAATAAAATGTTACAGTCTGTATGGAAAGTTGTGAGTGTGTTGAGTTGAATGTCCGTACGGGGTGAATTTTGTTTTAGCGTGTTCCCAGAATATGGGAAACGCTGGTTGTGTATAAGAGTTCACATATTGGAAATTTTAAGAGAAAGTTTTATATACCTCGCCTCACGTGCGAGGTTGCGGCCCGCGGCCGAAGTCGATGTAGTTGCTCGCACGTGCGCGTAAGCAGAGAAAAAGAGAGAAAGAGGCGAAAGGTCAGCCAGTATTTATACTCCCGGGGGAGATAGACCCCAGTTGACGGGTTAAGGAAATGAGGAGGAGCTAACTGAGACAATCTCTTCCAAGATCATCATCAGGGGATGAATTTCTAAGACAAAGAATTAATGTAATATGTGAGCATGAATGCTGGAAAAATAAAAATAAATTTTTAGCTACTAAATAAAGAAGGTAAATCAACATATATAATTTCTTATTAGAATTGTAATTACATATTTTAAAATATTCATTAATTGTACTTTTTAACAATTATAATTTAGATTTTTTTAAAAACTTTGCTGTTGTAAACATTTTAGAACTTTGTTGTTCTACTCATAATTGACTTTATTTTTGGTTGTAATTTTATTTTTTATATAAAGGGCTTCCAGGATTGGAAGTATTTGCTTATTATTTTCAGGGTGGAGTATAGTTGTATTGTCAATTAATATCTGTCTAATCATCCACAATAACTTCTTTTTCAACTAAAATTTTACAAAAGACCAACACTGTATACCAATTTAAATATCCTTTGGGAGATTGTATCTCTGACAAAAATGTAAATATATATGTTGGTTTTACCACTACAACTATGTCAAGTAGACTTACGTTTAATTTTAATGATTATAGTTCAATCTCCCATCATTTAAAGGAACATTCCTGTCCACATTCATCATTTAGACCTTAGAACTATTTGCATTAACCTTTTGCATTTATTATACAATATGGTGATTGTTTAGTATATTGTAAAAAAATCTATATAATAGTATTGCTACTTTCATATGGTTATATTTTATTTTTAGATATATGAAGATTTCTATGGGCGATAAGAGAGAAATAATCTCAAAAGAGAAACAAGATATTGTAAAGATATTAAATGGTGTCAAAACAACAATGTGGAAACGGCAAAAGAAACATGAAACTGAGATCAAAGAAAAATCAAAAAAGTAATTGAAACACTGATAATAAATGCTGACTATAAGAATGTCACAAAAAATGATTGGAGAAAAATTAAAACTAAGAAAAATAGATTACCAAGTAAATATATGATGACACCAGTGTTGCAAATGTCATCAAAGAGAAAAGATGCAGAATTTTTTAAATTTTTTATTTAAAAAAAAATTTTATTATAGTAATTCTGAATATTTAACAGCAGTCACTTTTTTCCCTGTTTTACTCCACTATTGCCCAACAGTTTAGTACTGCACTAGGTAACAAAGTGAAGAACTCATCTGAACAATTACCATGAAAGTATTTATAGAAAAGACACAGAGAGGCAACCTTACAGTGATGGAAAAGTAACTGAAGCTGAGCCACCCGATCATGACCAATAATATTGCTGATTCTTAATTGGATTTTATCAAGTATCTCTAGGTAAATAAATGGCAATATTCTAAGCATAGGCAAATGGTGGACTTATAGACATGTAAGATAGATTCTGGAGAGAAAAAAGGCCTTGCCTGATACAGTGATCCAACGTTTTAGCAGCTGAGCTAGTAATGGATTCAATATAATCTTTCTCTTCATGTCAGCTGAGAACATTAGCCTGAGAAAGTGCAACAAGTCACTTCCTTAGAGGCTAGCATCAGCCATGCTGATGGAAGCCAGAAAGGGGTCTCTCAGATGATTAATTCTTGCATTCAGTCTGTCCAGTATCAGATTTTCCAAACCCTCTTTCAACATTTGAGATTTCTAGGAATTTCAACTGTCTCTTCCTGATGTTAAGTATAATGTTCCTTTTCAATTCCATTTTCTCTAAAACTTTGTCATTGATCATTGCATGATCCATAGTATCCATGGCATTCTTCTGTAGAACCACATTTCTGTTGCTTCATATCTCTTCTCTTCTTTATCTTTCAGAAGATTGTCCAACATTTACTGCCATATACAAGGACTGATATCATGTAACAGTTCAGTACTCTTTTATTTTCTGCTATTTCTATTCACATGCAGTTTTGGGAACGGTAAAACAATTTTACTGATGCCAAAGTAAATGCAATTTTGGTGGAAAAAAGAATCTAAATTGAAAAGGCAGCAGGCAAAATTGTCCAGAAAATAATGTTGCTTATTATTACAAGAGATTAACAATTTTGTAAAAAAATTTGACAAAGTGCCATAATGTTATTATAATAGCAGATTGTGTTTGTCTGTCATCAGGAAATTATTTACCAAATTACAATAACAAACTTCTCAAAGCTGTTACAGTTCTACACAGTTTTTTATTATTCCCCATTTGGTTCTCAAGCTTTGGTAAGAAATTCCAGAGATGAAGACAGAGAGAATTACAAGAGTTTGATTGATTTTCCAGCAGTTTAACCTGAAAAGGAAAAAAAAAACATCGGGGTGGGGGATACAAGAAGTTTTATTTTGTTTTTCATTTTTTCTTTCAAAAGATTTTTGGCTCTGAGTGAAAAAAATTGTGAGTGAGAAAAATGAGGTCTACCCTGGGGTTATCTGGTGGCAATGTCATTTGCACTTTGACCTCAGGAGGTTAAAATTAAAACTCTAAGATCCAAAATATTTTACTAATATATAAATGTACTGAGTAGCTTTAATGTACAATGTTTATGAAAAAAACATAACTCACCTATTCATGCTTTATCTCACTTGATGTCTGCGTTGTTTACTTTTAAGAAAAACCTGAAAAAAAAAATTCTCTTTTTCATTTTGCCAAAACTCAAAACATTGTATGTGCGAGTTCTTTGACTCTTGGGTAATGACAATGGTTTATGAGAAAAAATTACCAGGATATCAAATTATCTGAAATTTAAGAATCTAAAACACACATATCAGAAAATAAAATTTGTACCATCTACTTCTAAAGCAATAAAGGATTTAATTAATTCAAAACAAAAATAATAAGGAAGAATTTACTCTATTTCCTGTAATAATTGGCACAAGGAATACATAAGAGAAACCTCAAGGAATTCAAATAAAAGATTATATGAACACAAAAGGGATCTTATACAAAATAACACATTAAATACATTAGTTGCTTACCATAATGAGACTGACTAGAATTTTGATTTTAAAAATATCACTCTAATTAAAAAAGAAAGCAATTTCTATTGAAATGAAAATGTTAAGAGCTTTAATCACTAAATTATTCATGATCAATTTATGTCCAGGTTCTTACAACATATTGCTTTTCTTGGTAGATCTTCTATTATCACAATGTGGGAGATTTAATAACAAAAGTGATGGAAGCATGCACAAAAAGAAAAAAAAAACAAATGAAATTAGTGACACTATATAACTAAAAGATATATTTTAAAAAAAGTAAAATTAAAATTATTCTATTTTCAGATTTCATGACTACTTTTTCCTTATTAAAATTTAAATTGCACCTAGATTTTTAGTTATTTTACAAGTGTACCCTGAAGTAAAAAAAGTTTGATAGAAACGACTGGCATATTTGAAAAATAGTTTCAATAACACCAGCTGTATTCATTAATGTTTTTAAAATGGTTGTGAAATTTGTGATACAACAAATCTAAAGAAAAAATGTTAAATTTCTCTATCCATCTTCCTATATATATATATATATATATATATATATATACGGGGGGGATGGATAAAATGCTGTCTAAATTATGCAAAAATGAAAATAACACTCACATCTCATTTTAACAGACATATTTACCAAAATTACACAAAAAATATCTTGAAATACTAAAGAGTAAATTTATTCAATAAAATCACTATTGACTTCAACCACAGCCTCCACATGAATTCAGAATCTCCTGCAACACTTCTGGACGGTCTCCTTGTTTAAGTTGGTGAATGCTGCCATAATTCTTGCCTTCAGTTCATTTATGATTTACAAGGAGTTTTGTTGGTCTCTCACTCAACTGTACCCCACCCATAATAATCAAGGGGATTGCAATCTGGGGAGTTAGGTGGCCAGATGTAAGGGGTGAGAAGGTCACAGAAATTGTCTGACAGCCATGACTGGATTCTCCTGCTGGTGTGGCATGGTGCAGAATCCTGTTGTCAGACATAGGGTCTCCCAGAAGCTACTCTCTTGACCCAGGGCAACACTACTCCTTCAAGCCACTTGAGTCTGATGTCCTGTGGGAAAATGAATGGAGGCATAGTGTCACCATCACTAGTGATCACTCCAAACACCTTTGTAATCACCATTAGACTCATCCTACTCTTTTCAAATCCTCTGCACTGTCCCCAGATTAACACCCAGACACTCTGAAATGTTCATAATGGAGCTTCCAGTGCAAATGCCAAGTAGTACAGCATGCCATTTCCAAATTTCTGGTTGAGTGAATTCTGTCATGGTGCACATTTTTTCACAGATGGTACCCAACTGACCCTACTATACTGTGGAGTTAACAAAATCAAAAACAATGTGCATGCACGCAATAAAATATAAAATATCAACAATTTGCACATCACACCCCAAATGTACCAAATTGTACAACTGTACCAAATAGTGAGGAACAAAATATATATTTATTATTAGTAGAAAATTTAACTTTGTTATTTTATATTGAGCACTGTTTTATTACTACCATAACTAGTTGTATGCTATTATATATATATATATATATATATATATATATATCACAATGCCCTTCATAGCCAAGAGGTTAAAGCATATCAGATCTCAAACAGTTTCTTCCAAAATGGGGGTATGCAGGTCCGGATACTGCAGGAGGGTGAATTTGTATATAGTATGGAGTGTCTTAGCTGTGATGTTCTTAACAAATGGCAGTTGGGAATATAGCTCATCAGAACATTTTCCCTGAAAATAGTGGCAGAATAGTGATAAGATTGGGATGTGGCATCTGTGGGTGAAGTTTTTTTTTTTTTTTATTATTATTATTATTATTATTATTATTATTATTAGGTTATGATAGTTATTAGTTCAACATTATTTATGACTGTGAATATTCATTATCATTAGGCAAGAGAGCAGCATATCAGCAAAGTGATTCCTTAATATAAAATGCCCATTGACCCCTTACAATACCCTACCTGATAGGCGTATATTTCTTTCTTCCTTTCTCTTCCTGAAGTTAGCATTCTTTTATCATTTTGATCTTTTGACCAATTTTCATAATTTCTCCATTCTTCTCATTATTTTATTATTATATAATCATTATATTATTCTTAGATTATTGTCTATTATTATCAGTGTGTTATTCATAGTTTATTCAATATTATAAAGGAGGGAACGAATGAAAAAGAAGAAAGTCATGTGAGTGAAAAGCTGGTAAAAATAGTCAATTTTATTAGAACATATTTTTATTTTTGCTATTTTTGAAGATATAATTTTGTTAACTCGTTTGTCAAAAATAGTTATTTGCCCTTGAATGAACATCATTATTAATGGAAGCCAAATGAACTTTTTTCTTCCTCTAATTTTAAGTTAAATTTTCATTTTTCCCAATGTTGCAAAATATCTGAGGATTTGTTAAATATTTTTTCATTTGTTTTTGAAGTGAAAGGTTTGTATTGTCATGAAGAAGAAGAAGAAGAAAGAAAAAAGCTCAAAAGAATGGAGGACAAAAGAATTTTAAAAAATGAAGAAGAAGAAGGAGGTGGAAGAAGAAGAAGAAGAAAGAAAGAAAAAAGCTCAAAAGAATAGAGGAGAAAAGAATTTAAAAAAATGAAGAAGAAGGAGGTGGAAGAAGAAGAAGAAGAAGAAGAAGAAAGAAAAAAGCTCAAAAGAATGGAGGACAAAAGAATTTTAAAAAATGAAGAAGAAGAAGGAGGTGGAAGAAGAAGAAGAAGAAGAAGAAAGAAAGAAAAAAGCTCAAAAGAATAGAGGAGAAAAGAATTTAAAAAAATGAAGAAGAAGGAGGTGGAAGAAGAAGAAGAAGAAGAAGAAGAAAGAAAAAAGCTCAAAAGAATGGAGGACAAAAGAATTTTAAAAAATGAAGAAGAAGAAGGAGGTGGAAGAAGAAGAAGAAGAAAGAAAGAAAAAAGCTCAAAAGAATAGAGGAGAAAAGAATTTAAAAAAATGAAGAAGAAGAAGGAGGTGGAAGAAGAAGAAGAAGAAGAAGAAGAAGAAGAAGAAGAAGAAGAAGAAGAAAGAAAAAAGCTCAAAAGAATGGAGGACAAAAGAATTTTAAAAAATGAAGAAGAAGAAGGAGGTGGAAGAAGAAGAAGAAGAAGAAAGAAAGAAAGAAAAAAGCTCAAAAGAATAGAGGAGAAAAGAATTTAAAAAAATGAAGAAGAAGAAGAAGAAGAAGAAGAAGAAGAAAGAAAAAAGCTCAAAAGAATGGAGGACAAAAGAATTTTAAAAAATGAAGAAGAAGAAGGAGGTGGAAGAAGAAGAAGAAGAAGAAGAAGAAAGAAAAAAGCTCAAAAGAATGGAGGACAAAAGAATTTTAAAAAATGAAGAAGAAGAAGGAGGTGGAAGAAGAAGAAGAAGAAAGAAAGAAAAAAGCTCAAAAGAATAGAGGAGAAAAGAATTTAAAAAAATGAAGAAGAAGAAGGAGGTGGAAGAAGAAGAAGAAGAAGAAGAAGAAGAAGAAGAAGAAGAAGAAGAAGAAGAAGAAGAAGAAGAAGAAGAAAGAAAAAAGCTCAAAAGAATGGAGGACAAAAGAATTTTAAAAAATGAAGAAGAAGAAGGAGGTGGAAGAAGAAGAAGAAGAAGAAGAAAGAAAGAAAAAAGCTCAAAAGAATAGAGGAGAAAAGAATTTAAAAAAATGAAGAAGAAGGAGGTGGAAGAAGAAGAAGAAGAAGAAGAAGAAAGAAAAAAGCTCAAAAGAATGGAGGACAAAAGAATTTTAAAAAATGAAGAAGAAGAAGGAGGTGGAAGAAGAAGAAGAAGAAAGAAAGAAAAAAGCTCAAAAGAATAGAGGAGAAAAGAATTTAAAAAAATGAAGAAGAAGAAGGAGGTGGAAGAAGAAGAAGAAGAAGAAGAAGAAGAAGAAGAAGAAGAAGAAAGAAAAAAGCTCAAAAGAATGGAGGACAAAAGAATTTTAAAAAATGAAGAAGAAGAAGGAGGTGGAAGAAGAAGAAGAAGAAGAAAGAAAGAAAGAAAAAAGCTCAAAAGAATAGAGGAGAAAAGAATTTAAAAAAATGAAGAAGAAGAAGAAGAAGAAGAAGAAGAAGAAGAAGAAAGAAAAAAGCTCAAAAGAATGGAGGACAAAAGAATTTTAAAAAATGAAGAAGAAGAAGGAGGTGGAAGAAGAAGAAGAAGAAGAAAGAAAGAAAAAAGCTCAAAAGAATAGAGGAGAAAAGAATTTAAAAAAATGAAGAAGAAGAAGAAGGAGGAGGTGGAAGAAGAAGAAGAAGAAGAAGAAGATGGAAGAAGAAGGAGGTGGAAGAAGAAGAAGAAGAAGAAGAAGAAGACGAAGAAGAAGAAACAAAAAAGCTCAAAAGAATGGAGGAGAAAAGAATAAAAAAATGTTGAAGAAGAAGAAGAAGGAGGAGGAGGAGGAGGTGGAAGGAGAAGAAGAAGGAGGAGGTAGAAGGAGAAGAAGAATAGGAAGCAGAGTTAAAGAAGACAGGAGAATAACAATAACAATGAGGAGGCATAAGAAAAGAAGAAAAAGAAGAAAGAGGAGTGAAAGAGGAGGAAAAGAGGAAGAACAAGAATGAGGAGGGGAAAGAAGAATAAAAGGGAGGGGTGGAAGGCCAAAATCAGGAAGAACAAAGTGGAGGAGAAGCAGGAGAAAAAGAAGAAGTAGAACAGGAAAAGAATGAGGAAGGGAAAGAAGGACAAAAGGGTGGGGGTGGACAGACAAGGAAGAAGAAAAAAAAAGAAGATATAAAAAAGAAAACACAACAGCAATAATGAGTTGAGAAAAAAGCAAGAATTTTAAGTTTTCAGCATTTATCAAAAGTGAAAAGAAAAAATTGCAGATAATTAACAATGGTGCAAGAAAAGTGCCAAAATAAATGAGTCACTAATTATTGTTACCTGATTCCCACTAATTATTGTTACCCAATTCCCACAATTCTAAAGATCCTCAATATTAAAGAAAGAAATAACAACATCGATCTGAATGAAAAATTTGCCTACCCTCCCACATACACTTTTTCTTTTTAGATCATTTTTTGTTACAAGTCTTCTAATTCAACAAAGTTTATAAGCTATTCAATATACTTAAATCAGTATTTTTATTCAAAATAGTAAATACCTTTATTCAGATCTTGTACATTGTGGTTTAAATAAAGTGAACAAGAATGAGGAACTGCTACACTTATTTATTCCCTCCACAAAATTGAGCTACAGGGAAAATAATAAGAATTGGGCTGTAAGGTTTTACTTTTACCATTTTTTGATCACACTGAAGCTATTTCTTTTCTTTTCTCCTTCCTTCATCTTTTGACTCTGGCAATGACAAAGTTTGCTTCTGTCTAACATTCCAAAACCAATGTAAGAAAAAGAAAGGCAAAAAATAACATTGAATCATGCCTTATATAGACATTTGTTATCCACAATCCTTTGGCATTGTCTTTAAAACCTTTCTTCTCATTACCAATTTTCACAGCCAAAGTACCTCACTCCTCCTGATATCCTCTACTTTTACACAAGCCAGATCAGAGGCCAAAAATCAAGTACTGCTGCCATATATAGGTAGGAGCTGCCGAGTCTTCTTCATTTTCCACTTTGGATAGAGTCCAACGGCATCTCCACATCTTTGTAGGTGACAAATTATTTTTCAAACTGTAACCCCTTTCTCACAGATGAGATACCTCAAGCCACTCACCTGCTCTATTGCTATTTCCATGGTCAGTGCACTCTTTATTTCTACCAGTCCTGATCTTCACGGCTAAAAGACCCGCCGTGTCATGCACATTGTCGTGAACCACCATTATTCCTTTTGTATTTCATTGGTGAAATGTAAGTTCCACTTGTGCGGCTTCTCTCATGCACCACTGCCTCATAGAACTGACTCCCAAGGGTTTGCTTCTATGATCACTATAATGTTAACCTGTTCATGGTTAACCGTTATCTTCCCCACATATCTGTATAAACTGTACCACTTGATGAGTTAGAAGCCATTGTTAAAGTGAAAGATAAGTGACACGATCAGAATTAATAAAGTTTTCAATGAAAAGAAAAAATGATCAGGAAAATGAAAGAGCAACAACCATGCAAGCAAGCAAACAATATAGTTAAAGCAAATCAAAATTTATAAGAAGGCAAAAGAATTCACAAACTATGAGTTGGTGTTTGTACACAAAAGCAAAAGTTGACCAAGCACACACTATCGGTCTGTCGGTCTGTCTAGTAGTTAAGGCAGATCTGGACTGAGTCATGTCAAAACACAAGCCGTCCTATTTTATTAGCTAAGAGAAATATCCCAGCATACATTCTGTGTCCTTCTGACTATAAGAGGGGGAAATATTTTTGAAATCATTCCCATCCCATCTTGGGAAATCAACACCTCTTACTCTGTAACCCTCTACCTTAAATGGCTCCTGGGCCTTGTACAGGATAAACACCATGGTAAAGAATTCAATGTTAGTGACATTTCTTTCTCAATTCATTTCTTCAAAGGACACATCCATAAGTGCTTTTTTTCAAAACATGTCAAATTTTAGTCTGATATAATATTTGTTTGTTTTTAATGATAAATATTAAATAAAATGAACAGAAAAATATGCTTAATATTTGAAAATATGTTATAAAGTGACATGCAATAAAGATATGCGTAATAATGTGTAAGACCGTCTTTAGCTAAGCAAAGTTCAATGTGATATGACATCAATTCCTCAAGTGGTCAAAAGACATCTGGAGACCTTTTCAACTCTGCAGTTCTTAACAGCTTTTTGGTAGGTGTCAATGCAGGCTCTTGTGTGCGAAGCGACCATCTCCATTACAAACCATAAATGCTTTAGAGTCTGTCTAGGCCACAAAAATCTCCTGAGCTGACCAAGCATAGAAACAAATACAATATGGGAACCATTAATAAGGAATATTATTTTCCCTGTAGCTCAAGGAATGCCAGAGAAAAGCAATGATAACAAAGTTGCAATATGAGCTCTGGTAAAAACATGTAATGATAGCAGCAAAAATTGCAATATGAGCACTGGTAAAAAAAGTGGTGCTGAAAACATTAGGTTTATAATACCCAGAAATTCATACCCAGATATCCTCAAGGACACATGGCACAGTGGATAAAGGCGTTGGTTAGATCCAGTGACAGACCCAAAGAGTGAGTTCAATACCTGGTTAAGGCAGTTGAGAACTTTCAGAGGGAAAATTAGCAGGAGATAACTGATAACTGACATCCATCAAACATGGCACGTGGAACTAGAATCAAAATAAAGGGTTCAGTTCGAAATTCCAACCCCCTGAAGAAGGCCGGAGCGTACAACGGCCGAAACGTTGTGACAAAGATGAGGACAATAGTCCGACTAATGTAAATACTGTACATAAATGCTTTGTTGCAACTCTGACTGGGAAAATGCGGTTCCTACAATATTCTTAATATTTAGAAATCTCCAGAATGATCCTTAAAATAAATTCTGGCCGACTTGAGCTTGATGTTATGCTACCTTATCCTGTTTGAATAATTCATCATCAGTGGAGTAGTTGGTGTCATTGTATGGGTACAAATGATTATGAATCAGTGTAATATAGAGGAGTCACCAGTCAGTGATGTTTAGGTAGACCACCATTAGCCTGAATGGTGCCTTGTTCACAATTAGGGTGCATAGCCTCATGGAGTCTATACCATACTAAAATATACCATCAACTGTAACTCACTATAACAAAGTCTTATCAGACCATGCCACATTTTACCAGTTCTTTAGGGGTTAATTAGCGATATTATGAGCTCAGATAAGGCACTGTGTGATGTGATAGTAATAGGACCACCCGGACACACAGAAGATTCATTCTTATCATAGATTTTATTTGGCACAATAAAAGATTACCAACAATAACTAATATTAAAACAGAACAATGATATCTTATATATAAAGCTGTGTGTGTGTGTGTGTCTGTCTGTGTGATCTCGAGATCCATTCAACTGATTTTGATCAAACTTGGCACATACATTGAACAATGTAATAGATAGATTCTTAGGATAAAAGCTGATCAAAAATCGATAAATTCAACTTTTTTCCTCTGATTTCATACAAACTTGGTATGGAGGTTACTTTCAGCCTGACAAGCTCAATGATACCTCATTTTTATTTCTACACCACTGCATTTAGTGAAAAATTGTGATAAATGAAAAATCAATTTCAGCACAAATTTTAAACTAAAAACTCCCTCAATTTTCAAGCAATCTAATACAAACTTCACTCAATTGCAGCCAACAATAAGTTGATTGTTTAACAGTCATTTAACTTGATAATTTAGTCCACCCATATAGGGGAAACCTGCATAAATAGCAAAAAATGGCGATTTTCACTGGTTACTTTCTTATTTTTCGTTGATCTTTCAACCAATTTTCATCAAACTTAACAATTGCTTTATAAATCTATCCTCTTTTACATCCTTGGTTGCACACTGACCAATTGAATTTCAAAAACTCTAAAATAATTATGGTCTGAAGTGGGTCTTCATGTTGCCTGTTTTACCCTTTTATGCCCTCAGCTAAATTTGATTGAATAAATACAGACTACTTCTATTATATCAGTAACTGTATTAATTCAAAATGTTTTTTAATGAAAGTACTTTAAAGTAATTGAAGAAGATAGACTCTGTTACGTCTAAACATGACGTTTTCACTCCATTCTAATCAAATGCATTTTCTGATCAACCAGTGGGGGGTATGGCTGCTAGTATAAGATAACTTTGTACTGATGACTGCAGTTACTTCTAAATGAAGTAATAAAAGTTATGTGATGAATAAAAGATTTTTTTTTACTGTAGATCATATAAACTTCAACATAAAATTGTTTTTCTTTGCTTCTTCAGTGAAAAAAATCAGCTTTTCACTTAAGGGAAGAATTTTACAGCTTCTCTTAACAAATTGCCATTATCACTATTCTTGGACTCTTGGACAATGGAACCATTCTTAAGTAAAACTTCTGAATTGTTTATCTTCCTGATTAATCAGGTGGGACTGAAAGTGTAATAAGTGAAACAGATTAGCTGGAGAGAAATTTGCAGAATTAGGGCCGTTGTCAGCAGGTCTCAATTAACAACTGACATTTGACTGCATTTCTTGTCACATGTTTGCAAGACTCTGTACAAGGCATTTTAAGGTTTGATGTGCTGATCTGTAGGGCTTTTTTTGTTCCTTTATCTGCCCTTTCAGTCCCATGGATTACAATGTGGCTGGGTATTCCAACAGAAAATGATGGCTTTGTTTTTGGAGATTTTGCCAATTTTGCAGATGAATTTAGTGATTAAAGGGTTTTTAGTGTCTTTGTTTCGCAAAACTGTGAGTGCAGATTTAGATTCCGAGAATATGATAAATTTGTTGCACTTATTATCTTTTATTATGTCTAAGGCCAAACTAACAGCTACGACTTCAGCACTCGAGATGGGGGATCTATCAAGCAGTCATCTTAGCTACTCCCTGCCTTTATCTTCCTAATCAGTATCTTTCGATCCATTTGTGTATATGTTATTATATTCAGGGGAGTCATTGTATTCAACATATGAGAGTCAGCAACTCAGTTCCTAGGAACAGATAGCCAGACACCAGCACATATGACTTTATTATAGTGGTGAAGGTTTTGTGCAGAACCAACCATATTTTTTGAAGGGCTGAATACAGAGACCTGGTGCACTACATGCCACAAGGTCCCCAAACGACCCTCCGCAGGTTTTGAATTCAGAGTTATCCTTCACTTAGACCAGTTGCCATCCAAGGCTATAGAACCCAGTCTGTCCTGATAATTACCTATAGCTGGAGGGAGAAGAAGAGGATTCATACCTTTCCCAAAGGTATTAGCACATAAGTGAATGTAATGTATTCAACTGGAATTCGAACTCGGCTCTCTATCCAGTACTCCACCATGACTCCTCTCTCTCTCTCCCTCTCTATAATATATATATATATATATATATATATATATATATATATATATATATATATATGCCCATTAAGGAATTGTATTCCTGATCAATCAAAATTTGTAAATAATTATATAGGCGATACTACAACATGTTTGACATGAACATTCACTCTACACCTTTCTGACAATAGCTCAGTTAGATCTCATTTAAATATTCATGGAGACCTACTGGACACTATTCGTAACATACTTGTTGACAACACAAATATAATAGCATCATCTACATGCAAAAATAGGTTAAAATAATGGAAGGTTTATTAATAAAAACAAAAAAACAACACTCAATAATTTCAACTATAAACATGGACACAATATCTTGACCGTGTTTTGAAAAATGAAAACATTTTATAAAACAACAAACTATTTCTTATTTAACAGTTAAAATATTTAATCCTTGAAAATGGCTAAATGTATAGCCGAAAGTGCTCGGATAAAAAGAACATTCGGACAGTTTTTATAAAAATTTATAATCCGAAAAGAAAAAATATTATTAGATTGCATGAGAAATTGTATAAAAAACTAAATCCTTGTCTGTTATATTCAATGAAATGTGCATATATATATTTATGTGTGTATGTGTGTGTGTGTGTCTATGGTATAACGATATATAAATTTTTATATATCAAGGACAGTTTTAAAAGAAAAGATGTGTGACAAATTGGAAAAAGTTTTTGTGACGTGTTTCATCTGTTAGGACTTCATCGGACTGGGTTTGTTGACAATGAATTTTGAAACGACCAGTGTCTCTCATCATTCATGTGCATTAGTCACAACTGTGTCGACAGAATCAGTCCAATGTAGTACTAATGGAGGAAACGTGTCGCAAAAACTTTTTCCAATTCATCATACGTTTTCTTTCAAATATATATATATATATACACACACACACAAGCACACCCATATATATATTATAGCGATATTATCTAACACTGAGCAGTGTTTCAATAACACCAGCACTTTGTGCAATTCTTATATACATACATATATATATATATATATATATATATATATATATATATATATATATATATATATATATATATATATATTGGGTGATGGATAAATTTTCTCATAAGTTACAAAAAAATGAAACTAATACTGGTGTCTCATTTTAACAGATATATTTACCAAAATTACACAAAAATATCTTGAAATACTAGAGAGAGTAAATTTATTCAATAAAATCGCCATTGGCTTCAACTATGGCCTCCAGACGACTTTGGAATCTCCTGCAACTCTTCTGGACAGTCTCCTTGTTTAAATTGATAAATGCTGCCATAATTCTTAGCTTCAGTTCATCTTTGGCTTTACAAGGAGATTTGCTGGGGTCCCTCACTCAACTATGCATCATGCATAATAAAGGAGGTTGCAGTCTGGGGAGATATATGGCCAGATGTAAGGGGGGCGGGTAATATGGTCACAGGAATTGTTTGACTGCAATGACAGGGTTCTCCTGCTTGTGTGGCATGGTACAGGGTCTTCCAGAAGCCAGCCTCTTGACCCAGAGCAGCACTACCTCCTCAAGGCACTTGGTGTAGGCCTCTGTGTTGAGTTTGAGGCCCTCACAAACAAATTCAGGAGTTCTTTTCTTATCAAAATGATCAGAGTGAGTTTTCTGAGCTGCTGTACATTTGTAATCACTATTCGACTCATCCAACTCTTATCCAAATCATAAATTTAACTATATTTTTATAATCTCACATTTTCTTTCTTTATTATTAATTATCATTCTTATCTGTATTTTAAAGTAATTTTATTGCTTGACTTTTAATTTTTCTTTTATTAATAATTTTGGTTTCATACTCCTGCATTCTCTCATACTAAGGGTTAGAGGTTACTTAGGGATTTATTTGTTGCTATCACTACAGTTTCAAATGTTTTTAGGTAAGATTTCTTTGTTGACCTATAAATGAAATAATTATAATCTAATTTGGAGTCTATTAATGTCTAATATAGGACTTAGCAATGTTATTTTGTCTGCCCCCAACTCAGTATAGGCTACTGCTTCCAGCAGTTGGATGGCCTTGTTGTATTTGACTCTCACGTGATATGAATGTGATGTAATGAATATGCATACACCTTTGTTCCCCTTCACAGTAATATGGTTGGCTGGTGTCAGCCATAAATACAGACTGATGTGGAGGTACATCGCCTACACCTATTGCCTATTGCATAAGCCTAAGCATATTGCCTACGATTACGACGAGTACCAGTCCATTACGGCTACCTGCTAGTTTGTCCTACCTGGTTACAGTAGCCAAAACCACTTAGCTACTTCGAACAATATATATCCCTTTCCGGGACATATCAGAATGTTAGTTTTGAGTCAAAAATGTCATGTGAGAATTTATGCTGTTGTACTACTGGTATTTCAGTATCATCAGTTTTCAAGGTGGGGTCATTTTCCGGAGCTAGCAGAAATGAATACACTTTGTTTTGGTTTTTGAGAACTTAAAACCAGTTTCTAGGGTCCATGTATTTATTTTGTTAATGTGTTGCTGTAGCTGGTGGTTCAGTTATTTCTCTTTAGTAACTCACCTGTGGCCAGGTATTGAAGTCAAACCTCTTTGGCTCAAGTCACTGGATTACTTCAACCAACATTTTATCCCCTGGACCATGTGTCCTTGGGGACATCAATGTATGAATTTTTGGGACTTATAAACCTATGACACATGCCGCATAGTTTCAGGTAATTCCCTCTAGTAAGTCAACTCTCCAAGTTTTTGTTCACTACTGCTATGGCCAGGTATTGAACTCATAACTCTTTGGGTAAAGTCACTGGATTACTTCAACCAATGCTTTTATCTACATACATCAGTGTATGAATTTTGGGGACTTATAAACCTAATGTCTCTGTAAACCATTTTCTTTACCTGAGCTCATATTACAATTTGCTGTTGTTATTGTTTTTGTCTAGCACTCTGTATTACTGGTTCCCATATTGTATTCCTGCCTATGCTTGGCCGACTTAGAGGATTTTGGTGGCCCAACAAATTAAGATTTTGAACTTCTAGCCATAACTTCAAAAAGTGGCAAGGTAGGTGAAGGCAACACACCCTGTCGAATTAGTTTTCCAAACTTTCACCAGGGAAAAGGAGAGAAAGTGGATTGCATTTTTACACTCTAGCCTCTTGAAACCCAACTTACAGAATTTTGCATATTCTGCAAAAACAAGCTTGACAAAATTTAGGTTTTTGGTCCTTGTTGAAAGGGCAAATGCTGGCTAGGTTGTCATTCGTTTTTCTTAACAATTCCATATGTCTCTTAGTACATTGCTTTCCTCGGGCCGCTTGCTGGACTTGTAAATTTCCTACCTATTAAAAATTTAGCAGAAGATCATTTGCACGCTTTTAGGAACTTATAAACCTAATGTCTTAGTAAAAAAAATTTTTTTACCAGAGCTCATATTACAATTTGTTATTGATTTTCTCTATTTCTCTGTATTACTGGTTCCCATATTGTATTCATGTCTATGCTTGGCCCGCTTAGAGGATTTTTCTGGCCTAGCATATGTGCTGATTCCTTAAGGTTTTCCAGTGATGTTCTCTGTTATTTCAGGGAGCAGTTATCTCCCCTTTCCCTCCATATATGGTCCCCAGAAGAAGGCTGGAGTGTAGAACGTCCAAAACATTGTGAATATGACAATAAATATCAGGAAAACAGTCCAAATAATGTAAATAGTTAATAAAATTTGTTTGATTGTATTTTTAATGTCTAACTGCATATTATATAAACTCATATCTTCCATCTATTTCTTTAAGTTATTCCTTAGTAGCAGTAACTTGTTCAAATATTTTATAACAGCATAAAACTTAAAGATTGTTATAGAATTAAACATGCTTTCTATACAAATGTTGAAACAATAAAGATTAAATCAAGTCTGTCTTGGAGTATTTAAACATTCTGTGAAATCTGAAGAGAATAAATTATGACATTCCACATGAATTTCTTCTTGTTTTTAATTCCAGTTTGTTGCCAAGAGATGTTTTATATTGTCAAAAATCTTATTGATGTGATCCAAAATAATTGACATCACATTTTGGGTGCGGGTCACTTATCTTTAAAAAAAAAAAGAATGAATGAAAACGGCTTTGATTTTTTTAATAGATAGCATTTTTTTAACTTACAAATTATTTGAAAACTTTTCGTTCTTAAATTCATTTAGCTTCTAAAAGATTGAATCCAGCATTAATTTCTAAAAACAGTCCAAGGGCTTGATTTTTTATAATCATTTCATCCCAAATAAGGCAATAAAGTCACTAAGATGCAACGGGTTACTTATATGAGAAATAATACTTATATTCTCTAACACTCAGTCACTTATTTCTTTAAGCAATTATCTAAAATAATGATTAAGCCCATTCTGAATTGTGAACCCTGATTTTTCCTCTTTGAATATCTTTACAGAGGAAAATAAAAGAAATGAATTATTGAAATAAAAGAAATAGGATTGTCTTGGAGAAACGTTTCTTTACGTGAAGAGAACAGGCATAAAAAGGAAATAGATTCACCTATCGTCCAGTTCATATTCCTTCCCCTGTCTCTTAGACAGGAGTAGAGGTTTATCTGTTTAGGATTGGGTTTTTGGTTCCTACTAAAGTCTTCTCATTCTCTTTCATGCTCAGTAGCCTGTTGCGTCTTAGTGACATTATTGCCTTCATTGGGGTGAAACAGTTGCAAAAAAGACAAATGTAATTCTATCTAGAGAATGTCTGGGTAGTAGAACACATATCAATGCAGAAAGAGGAGCTGGCGAGCAGTGTTCAAATTCTGTGCTAGCCTCTGTTGCATTCACTTTCACACCAATGCCCTTGGGAAAAGCATGAATCAGTCTCTTCTCACCATCTATGGGATAAATAACAGAGTAGACTCTTTCCTTGAATTCTGTTCTTTTATTGCTCTCTCTGTTTCTTTCACATTCAGTAACCCCTTGCATCTTAGTGGCTTTATTGCCTTGCTTGGGGGTAAAATGATTTAAAAAAAGAAAAAGAATATTTGCAGTTTCCATTATCAGAAAATATTGTCCATTTCTCACATTGGTGACAGAAAGTGATAAATTGGTAGATTTATAGACTAAAGCTCATATTTAATATTAAAACATCATTATTAGTGACTATCTGTGTTTGGAGGGTTGAAAAATTTACAGATATTATGTTTGGAAAAGGAAAACCTTTTAATTTTACTTAAAAAAATGTCTAAATTTCTAATTAGTTGGGATAATTTTTTTCTTTAATTATTTGAATTTGGATAGACAAATATATTTTAAGTGACTAGTTGGTTGGAAAAGAATAAAAATAAAATTTTTTAAAGAAATAGAAAAGAAATAAAAACCGCTAGAGGAACATGGATGTGATTAAATAAGAAGTGAAGAAAGAAAGAAAAAATGGTGGAAAAAATTAAGAAAAGAAAGAGTGTGTAGCAATGAAAAGAGGAAGAGGACTTAAACGAAGCAAAGGGAGAAAAAGTAACTGATGGTGAAAAGAGAAGTTGAATGAGAAGTGATGAATAAAAACAATTGTTTAATGAGAGAAGAAGGAAAAATTAAGAAATAGAGAGAAGGAAGAATTAGGCAAGAGGAAGAAAAAGAAATTTAAGTAATAAATGAAGAAAAGAAAAATAGAAGATGAAATATGCCAAGGAAATATGCATTGGAGATATTAGCAGAATGAGAAAAAATAGAATTGGTTAGCAACAGAGGGAAAGAAAAAAGAAAGAAATATTAAGAGAAGAAAATAGTTGACAATAATTTAAAAGTTTTCCACACAATTTTATAGAAAATACTTGAAAATAAATGTTTCAAATGAAAGTCAAAAATGATTGAGTTTTGAGTTCTTTATCCCCCACCCTCAAAAAGTTAATTTACTGCTGATTACGTAGCAGTTTTTTCCTTTTTACATGAATTTTAGCAAAAACAACATTTTCCTTCTTAATTTGACTGATTAATTAACACCTCAGGTGATGTTTTTTTCAAAAGACTAAAATGTGTTCATATATACCTGGATATTATTTTTTTTATTATTCATTCTCAAGTAATAGCTATGGTTTTGCTTTGCAGTTAAAATAGTAAACTAGAAACTCTTGCATTTCAGTGAAATATTAAGTGAATAAAGTCCGTGTAATGTGTGACCTACACTTATTGTTACCTTTTATTTTTTTGGCAGACTTTTCTGGTCATTAGTCATCAATTTTGCATTTCTAAACAATCAGAAAAGTGACTTGCATTATTGACATTATTCGGAGTGTTATCCTCATCTTCATTGCCATATTCACAGTGTTGTATGCTCTGGCCTTCTTCAGGTGATTGGAATTTTGAACCAAATCCTTTATTTCGATCACCTGAAAAAGGCCAGTGTACAACGGCGGAAATGTGTCCCTAAATTCCAATGTATATCACCTAAAGAAGGTTGGATTGTACAAGGGCTGAAATATGACAATAAAGATGAGGATAACAATCTGAACAATGTAAATAGTGTAAATAGTTACAATACCTCATCTCAGAAATAGAGACAGATGTTGAAGGTGAATATGGCAATAAAGATGAGGATAACAGTCCAAACAATGTAAATAGTGTAAATAGTTACAATACCTCATCTGAGAAATAGAGACAGATGTTGAAGGTGAATATGGCAATAAAGATGAGGACAACAGTCCAAACAATGTAAATAGTGTAAATAGTTACAATACCTCATCTGAGAAATAGAGACAGATGTTGAAGGTGAATATGGCAATAAAGATGAGGACAACAGTCCAAACAATGTAAATAGTGTAAATAGTTACAATACCTCATCTCAGAAATAGAGACAGATCCTGAAGAAGGCTGGCGTGTACAACAGCCAAAACATCATGAATATGGCAACAAAGATGAGATCCGAATAATGTAAATAAAACAAGTCATCATGATACCTCATCTCAAAGATACAGACAGATAAATCAGAAAAGTTATAAATTAATGGGCAGAATATAGAAGGCTTTGTGCCACAACATGAATAAATTTAAATTTACATATAAAATTCTATGACCTCTGTTAGTCTGTCATACCCTCTATAATAGCCATACATTGATCAATTGAATCCAAATTTTTGGGAGAAGTGCAAACAGGTAAGGGGGTATGAAGTACATTTGGTTTTACTCAGGTGTATAGCTTAGTACAATAAATTTCCATTAATTATTTTGAAAAAATTAAAAATTTTACTATTTAACATACAAAATACTCCCATTATTTTAAAAACAATTTAATGATTAAAATAACAAATACTTATTTAATTAATATACAATATTGGATTTTTGCATATCTTTTCTTTATGTTTTTATATATACAAGAATCCAGTTTCCAATTCACCCAGCAAGAACTATAAACAAATCATAAATTCAAATGCTTGAAAAAGTTGGAATTTGGCTTCAGAAAGAAATATTTACACATGGCCAGTTGTATGTTGCATGATCAAGAGTAAGAAACGCTAAGAATTTATTCTTGTCTGTTAAAAAGGAAAAAGCAAAAAAAGAAATTTTCTTAAAAAAATATTGTTTACCATGAAGTCCTATAAATTAAATTAAAGAAATTATTAAACCATGAAGTAGGGTTTTTGTCAAAATATTTTTCCAAAGAAATCAGCTTATTCAAATTTCATTGATTGCAAAATTGAATGAAACGTGAAGTTTGTAAATCTCGACAACAAAAATGTTAGCGATAACTTCAGCAATACTAAATTCTGTGAGGATTTCAA
>OZ038491.1:23292430-23319930 GCA_964036315.1 Acanthosepion esculentum
TAAAAAAGAAATCAGTATTTATATGCAAAAGGGATACAGTCAAGTGGTTATAGCCTTCTGAGTTCAAGGCAAGAAAAAAAAGAATTATGTAGGGAAGACCAAGAATTGTTCATTTTCATTGGCTAAGAAGAAATCCCAGCATGCATCTGTAGGATTTGTATATAAATTTGATGAGGGGATGTTTTTAGCACTTGTTCCACCAAATTGGAGCCAACAAAAAGTGAGCCAAGTTTAAATACCAGCTGATATTGCTTATGACTGATTTGCATTAATGCTCTTGAAAAAGGCATGAATCCATCTCTCTCTGTTTTCTGTTTCTTTACCATTGTCAAAAATGTCTTGTCACTACTATACCATGATTTTTGACAGTGAAAAAAGGAGGTGAGTGAGTATATGAATAAACCTCTCTCTTGTATTTCTACCATGACAGAACAATAGCAACGAAGCTGTTACATCCATTTTCAACCTTTACTATTACTTCTCAGTTATAGATAATCAAGAGAAAATTTGATGATTCATAAACCAACTTTGAGTTGAGGAATATTGGCTTGACTTTCAAGTCACAATGGGATTCAAAATAGTTATGAAAAGAACTGTTATCTCAACACCTCATGTAAGACTGTCTAATCTACTCTGATCGCATCTGCTTTTAACCTTTAAATGATACTCAGAGCTGCCAATAAATAAGATAAAGCAAGTTTTATGAGCATAAAAAGGACTTCCTGATGATAGGGCACTTTGTGAAAGTTTGATGATGATGATGATGATGATGATTGTTACTGACCCCAAATTAGGGATATAATCTCAAGTTTTTCAACCACACCTCCTATGAATTAAAACTGGAGTACTCTGCTTAAGTTACACTATGTCAGCCTAGGATAAGTCGAGTGAATATATAACTCTAGTTGTTGAGGTTCCTTGATAAAAGTATGAGATCGATATGAACAAACTTAAGATATATATGAAGAGACGTAGATAGCTAGATAGATAGATATAAACAGACATAGATAGCTAGATAGATAGATATAAACAGACATAGATAGATAGATAGATAGATAAGAATAATGAGATAGATAGAGAGATAGATAAGAATAATGAGATAGATAGAGAGATAGATAAGAATAATGAGATAGATAGATAAGAATAATGAGATAGATAGATAAGAATAATGAGATAGATAGATAGATAAGAATAATGAGATAGATAGATAAGAATAATGAGATAGATAGATAAGAATAATGAGATAGATAGATAAGAATGAGATAGATAGATAGATAGATAAGAATAATGAGATAGATAGATAGATAAGAATAATGAGATAGATAGATAAGAATAATGAGATAGATAGATAGATAAGAATAATGAGATAGATAGATAGATACAAATAGATAAGATAGATATGACCAGACAAATATAGATAGATATAAACAGATGTAGATAACTAAATAGATAGATAGATAGATATGAACAGATGTAGACAGTGAGATAGATATGAACAGATGTAGACAGTGAGATAGATATAAACAGACTTAGATAAATAGATAGACATGAACAGACGTAGATAAATAGATAGACATGAACAGACGTAGATAAATAGATAGACATGAACAGACTTAGATAAATAGATAGACATGAACAGACGTAGATAAATAGATAGACATGAACAGACGTAGATAAATAGATAGACATGAACAGACGTAAATAAATAGATAGACATGAACAGACGTAGATAAATAGATAGACATGAACAGACGTAGATAAATAGATAGACATGAACAGACGTAGATAAATAGATAGACATGAACAGACGTAGATAAATAGATAGACATGAACAGACTTAGATAAATAGATAGACATGAACAGACGTAGATAAATAGATAGACATGAACAGACGTAGATAAATAGATAGACATGAACAGACGTAGATAAATAGATAGACATGAACAGACGTAGATAAATAGATAGACATGAACAGACTTAGATAAATAGATAGACATGAACAGACGTAGATAAATAGATAGACATGAACAGACGTAGATAAATAGATAGACATGAACAGACGTAGATAAATAGATAGACATGAACAGACGTAGATAAATAGATAGACATGAACAGACGTAGATAAATAGATAGACATGAACAGACGTAGATAAATAGATAGACATGAACAGACTTAGATAAATAGATAGACATGAACAGACGTAGATAAATAGATAGACATGAACAGACGTAGATAAATAGATAGACATGAACAGACGTAGATAAATAGATAGACATGAACAGACGTAGATAAATAGATAGACATGAACAGACGTAGATAAATAGATAGACATGAACAGACTTAGATAAATAGAGTGACATGAACAGACAGTGACATATATATGCTTTGTTATATGGAAATGCTGAACATTGAATGAGAGAGTAAAAATATTTTGATAGGTAGAGCGAGAAAGAGACATCCATTCATAATAGATAAATGAACAAGCTGAGATAAATAGATTAGTTTCAGATAGGAAAAAATGCATCATGATATCAATAGACACTTGTGTGTGTGTGTGTGTGTGTGTTTCTCTCACCTTTACTGACTCATTTACCTTGAAAAATGATGAAGATACATTTTTGCGGTTTCCCAATAGAAAACAATGTCTTTACAATCCCAAAGAAAATTTCAACTCGAATGTATCACATTATTTGACCAAACCCTTACAGCTTTTTTTTTATAAATTGCTTCTCTGTAGACATTTTGGTAATATGATAAGACTCTATTATATGTAATTATGTATTTTAAAATTTGGCCTTACAGAATTGATATTTATCTTGATGTTAGATCACATTTACCAACGCAGACCATTTCTATGGATTTCTTACTCGAAGTGAATTATCTCTTTTTTGTTTGTCTTCTCCTCAAATGTCCATTTCTTGGATAAATTTTTTTGCTTTTTGTTTTTCATCTCGTATTGCATGTTCTCTGGGTTAGCTTCCTAGTTAAATACTTTAAACTATCATGATAGCAACTGGTGAATGCCATTTTTATTTTTGTCTATTTGCATGTGTATATTTCTATCTAGATGTGTCTGTGTATCAGTGTACTTTTTTCTTTCAATCAGTATCACCCCAAGCAAGCCAGTACAGTCACTAACAAGCAAGGAGGGTGTGGAGGAATTAGGAACAGAAAAATTAGTAATGAGCAGATGAAGAAAAGAGCAATCAGGAGGACAGAAGATAGAAATTGATACTGCATTTCAATTTTTGCAGATTAAAGTTGGCTGGAAAGCATGGAGACTGGAAGTGAGTTCCATAGATGAGATGCGGGAAAAGAAACTGTTAGCATAGAACTTACATCTAGTTTCATCTAACCAGATCAACTGTAAATTGATGAGATTTCACTGCCAGTCTAGTATTGTGGTTAAAATTCATAAAAGTCTCGGTACCATAGTGAAGAGCTCATTCGAACAATTACCATGAAATTATTTATAAAAGGCACAGAGAGGCTTTACACACACACACACACACACACACACACATATATATATATATATATATATATATATATATATATATATATACGAGGGTCATTCAATAAATAATTCCGTATTCCCTCAGCATAAAAATCTTTGGACTGATGTCTCAGCCAGTCGCTCACAACACCTTTGACTTCATCGTCACTTTTAAACTTCTTGCCTCTCGTGAACGCTTTCAAGGGACCAAACAGGTGAAAGTCTGAAGGGGCAAGGTCTGGGCAGCTGACCTTGTGTGCTGTCCCAACAGATAAGCTCAAAGTCCTTGCAATGTCATCCACTGTCACCCTTCTGTCAGACTGAATGAGGTCATTGACTGATTCGATCACCTCAGGAGACCTCACTTCTGTAGGCCTCCCAGGCCTGTCTTCATCCTCAACACTGCTCTGTCCTTCTTTAAACAATTTAGCCCACTTGTAGACATTTTTGTGGCTGAAACATGTGGCACCATACACAGTTGACATTCTCCTATGAATTTCAACTGGTTTGCACCCTCCAGCAACCAAAACTTGATAACTGACCGCTGTTCAATCCTGGAGCATGCTTCTTGGTCGGCCATCTTTGTTAATCGCCAAAACTCTCAAAGTTTTTTTAATCTGCAAAAGAAATTAAATCCATGTGAAAAAGAAGTAAAACAAAAAAAAATAAAAAAGTGTAAGCTTCTATCTGTATTAGAAGTCCTTATACCGAAAAATTCAACTTATTCATTGAATGATCCTCGTATATATATATATATATATATATATATATATATAGATATATATATATATGTATATATATATATGTGTGTGTGTGTGTGTGTGTGTGTGTGTGTGTATATACATATATATATGCTTACTTTTGTGCATGTTTATATATATGTATGTTAGTGTGTGTTTTTGCATGTATGTTCCTATGGATATATATGTCTGCCTGTGTATTGTGTTCGTGAGAGTATGCATATCAGTGTGAATGTGCATATAAACAGATAGTGAGAAACAAGGATGAGAGGGAAAGCTCTCTTTTAAATTTTATTCCTCACCTTAAGGCCTTTCCTGTTCTTCTTTTTTCCATTACCCGTCTCTCTAGAGCTTTCTCTCTCACCCTTGTTTCTCACTCACACACTTTCACTGAAATTTTTTTTTTTTTATATCTGGAGATATATTTTCTGTTTTCTTTTCGAATTTTTGGGGCTGATGAACTGGATCCTGATTACGATTCCAATGTAATAAATTATAACCATGGAATATTAGTGTTTGAGCCTTATATATATATATATATTAAAAAGAAGAGAGGTACCGCAAACTTTTTTGGTTGTAATGTGGGTTTTTTTAAAAAAATATTATTCTTTATTTTTCATAGTTTTACATAGTTTTACAACACGTGTTTCTGGTCTTACGACCGTCTTCAGGTAAAGGGTGGAGATTTCCACATATTATTAAAAATAATTATTAAAAATAATTAATTTTTTTCCTTTATGCTTTTCAATGTTACATCTTCTCTATATGAGACATTCTCTGTGTTTGCGGTACCTCTCTTCTTTTTAATATACACACTTTTCTCTCGTTGGAACCATTATAACCTCTTCATTTCATTTTATATATATATATATATATATATATATATATATATCTCCAGAGACAGTCAGTTTTGCCATATCACAGCTCATCTGTGTGGCTAGACATCCGATTGCCTCAAGCCAGGATCAAAACCCGACCACTTTGGCATCAGTCAGAGGCTCTATCCCTAAGCTCTCAGTGCATGGCAGGGAAAGGGAATCTTTTAATGTATTATATACATGATGTATAAAAACGCTAGACCAGTAGGCAGAGTACTCAATTCTGGTGGAGAGCAATGCATTAAGCAGAAGCAGCAGCAGTTAAAAATTCCGTCTCCATATATATATATATATATATATATATATTATATATATATATATATATATATATATATATAATTGTGTATTTGGTCAGTAATCTCTCTCTTCTACACAAGTTTCATAAAAGATGACTGACAAGGTACTTGAAGTAAGTTTTTTATTTGATTTTTCTTGTGTTTGTATAAGTGATTTCTTTTCTGGACATAGAGTGTGTAAAATATCTTCAAATGTTCTAATATCTCACAGTGCTTTCAAATATTCTCTTAGGCATTATTGAGGATGGTTCATATTTTTTTAATTTTAACCGTATGTCTAGATTTTTTATGTTTCTATAATGATGGGAATGTTTTTATTATTTTTTTCATGTTTTATTTTATACATCATGTATTACATCTTTCAACTTGTGTATGTGAACAACCTTAAAAAAAAAAAGTGTTCCCTAGCAGGGTTCAAACCTGTGTTCTCCTTTGTAGGAGAAACCACCATCTGATCAAGCATGCTTTAGACTGCTTGGCCACAGAAGTGCCACAGCCCAGCAAGTTTCTATTTTCTCTTTTAAGGAATGCACACTCCCTCATTCAGAAATGTAAACAAAGCAATTTTGAAAGAATCAATGGATTTAGTTTTACTCCAACACATATATCATTGTTTTTGTTATTTTCTATTTGATACTTGGAGCACCTATTTTCTTTATTAAGATTTCTCAAGGGTGCAGTCCAAGCCAATGTGATACACTCTGTTTAAAATAAAAACATGAAATCTATTTCTAACATGGGTGTATATTTCAACCTATTTTTATATAATATAAAAATAGATTGAAATATACATGTATATATCCACTTTGATATTTTGTTCTTTCTGCAATAATAAAGACCACTTTTTGTAAAAATATTCCTTTTCAACATTAAAAAAAAGAAGAGCTGAAATGTGAAAATTTTGATGGTGACTCAATATTTTTGCAAGGCCTTATTTCCTGCATCACTATGCTTCAGATGCTCTATCACCTACTGTGCTGCATTAACGACAATGCAGTAACTTGTTTTCTGGCTCGCAAAGATCATAGAATGTACTGAGTAAAGCCCACTGCTAATCGCTCTTAATTTGGGGACAAAATTAACAAAAGTAATTAATTTAACCAAGGTGACCCAAAAGTTTTGCATGTCGGTGTGAGCATTAAATTCACATTGGCTGGGTGAGTATGCTCGTCATGTTTCACTCATGATATTATTTGTTCACCCCAGGTGCTAAGCACTTCTCTGTGATTTAGATCACTTCCCAAACTAAAATTGATATTGAAATACCTTAAACAAGATGAGGAAGTGATTTTCTGTTATTTTTTTTTTTTTAAATAAAAAGGATGCTTTCATAAAGTCCTAAGAGGGGTAATCTGAAGATGACAAGGGGTGCAATTGCCCCAGGTAGGTTACTATTCCTTAATATTAAATGGCTGGATCTTTTCAGGACAAATGTGGCACACGGGCCACACATAAATTGTAAAGAAGTAAATTCAGTAAAACATTATAGATGAAGTTTAATTAATTTTGCAGCAATTGCCTTATAAAAACAACAATTCCAATTTGATTCTCCCACGCTGAAGAATCAACAAATCCTTTTAATTAAATCTGTCAACTTTTAGTTCCTCCAAAATGTTCCAGTTATGTTTTGTTGTTCATTATTTATATAAAGTCTCTATAAATTAAATTTACTTTAATTTAAAAAGAATTCAGAAGAAATTAGGCCAAAATTTTAGAAACTGTATTCATTTTTTTTCTTTGCTGATCTAACTTTCTACTTTGGATGCTAAATATAAGCATCTTGTAAAAATTAAAATGTCATAATACCTACATTTTGCAGTATTTTTTGCATACTTTCATAATATATATATATTTACACAAAGATCACAGCTAATACATACACACACACACACACATATATATATATGTATATATATATATATATATATATATGTATGTATATATATATATATATATATGTATATATATATATACAATTGTGTATTTGGCAGCAAACCCTCTTTTATACAAGTTTCATTAAAATTGACTGACAAGGTACTGTGGTTAAGTTTTTAATTTAATTTTTCTAATTTAATTTTTTAAATTTTGTTTATAAATACCTGTTGCAAAGTAAAATCCTTACATTTGCCTGGATATAGTCTGTTGGAGGACAAAACATGTCATTTAAGATTAGGTTTTGTTGTCTTTATCATATATATATATATATATATATATATATATATATATCTCTGAATATCTGTCAGATTAATAAATATAAAATCTATTACTTCTTTAAAAAATTCCTTCATTTCATATTTGGATATGAAACTGAACAGATCATAAAATTTTGAGAATCTATGATGAGAAGGGTTTCCCTTAAAGACACAATTCAGCCTTGCTTGATTGGCAAAGCTTCTTTGTGGCCAAGTCAGTTAAAGCACATCAGATCTAATGCTAGCTGCCTCTGCTTAGATAGATGCAGGTTTATATCCTGCCAGAGACTGATGTTTAGTGTGATAAAATATATATAATATATTCCACGTATGAGGATCTGACAACTTAACCAATTGATTCAGTTATGAAATTTTGTGCGGTAATCTTAAGTGGCACTTAAGACCCACTAGTGATTTACAAAGGAGGCTGCATATGGAGCAAGAGTGAGGATGGTGGGATGATATCACTGTTAGATTGGCTGACCTTTTAGATCTTGCTCTTGCTTCTTGAAGACAATTCAGACTAGCAGATTGAAAACTGCTAAGTCCACTAAAACAAGTTGATCTCCATTCTACCCGCACTGAATAAATATACATTTTTTTCCTCAATGGTAGCACAACTTGAAGTTTCATGCACATTGCAATCATCAGATTGCTCATGAAACTCCGACTCATGCTACCAATGAGTAAAGAAATAGATATTTATTAATTTTCTCTCCTCATTCGTTATTTACTAATGTGTCTTTGATTGTCTCCTGCTGCTCGTCAACTATCACCTTTCGAGAAAGTGTTGGCCGAAAGGGTTCCCTCAAGGTAAAAAAAATAAAAATAATGATGTCCATTCTATTTAAATATTTATTAATATATATTTAATAGCTCTGCGATATTACAGTGAGCACTTTTTTATTAACACCAGCACTCAACTTATTTCTGATGAAAGATCGGGGCAGATCTGAAATATCAAATATATATATATAAAAAAATATAAATAACTACTTTCACAAAAAAAACATTCAATTTTTTTTAATTTGCAACTTTTCAGTTGTATTCTCCATATTATATACATATCAAGAATGTATACATGTCTTCTCATTATGCTATATATATATATATATATATATAGCGACAGAGAAAGAATGATTGAGTGAAAGATAGATAATGAACAGACTGAGATAGAGAGATAGATGGATGTATGATTCATAAACAAATAAGTCATAATAAACCTTCAGTAAACCACAAATAGAAGACAACTCAATATGATATTATATGGTATTCTCACTTTCAGATGTATCAGGTGCATTAACATGCCATGACAAGAAATAAAAAGGCTTTTTTATTCTTTCTGTTGTATACCTTTATAGTATAATTTGTTCTCAATTACCTAAAGTACACATTTTATATATATATTATATATATATATATATATGTGTCTGTTTCTTTGTATACAAACATGAGAAATTACATAAAAATTAAAAAATATGTTACTTGTTCATCTTATTAAATATGCATAAGTCTGTTTAAATATTTATATTTTATTTCTTAAGTAAGTAGAGCTAGTGGACAAAAAATATATGTATGTCATGTGGGGAAAATATATATATCAATAGACACTAGAAAAATCAATTTCTCACATTACCTATGGTAAGTGCTTACCTCAAAATTAGGCGACATATAAATTTCAACTTTGCAATGCTAAGATGGAGCAAATGTTTCAAAAATACAAGATACATTTAAAAAATACAGACCAAAAATGTATTCAGTATGCGAAACAAAATATGTTTTTGCATTTTAATTATATATATCTCTGTATATGCTTATGTGTGTAAGCTTGTCAGTTATATATTTGCATATATATATATATATATATATATATATATATATATATATATATATATCCATACAGACATACATATATACATACATACTGGTAAAAAACAGTTTATTGCCTGATTTACCTGCATATATAATAAGTATGTAAAATTACATGACATACATGTTTCATCAAACACAATAGTAAACAGGAGTATAAATTTTAAGAATATTTAAAAAGCATTCAATGTCTGATACAAAACAGAATCAAAGGGAATGCAAGATTTTGCAGAATAAGCTTTGTTCACAGCAATGGCTTCCATTTGCTTCCTGCAAATAGTTGTTGTCTTTGAATACTTTTCTGCTTGTATTTTGGATCACTCTTCACGGCAAATCTTCTTTCGTTCATTCAGATCACAAGGCTGATGAAGATGGACACAAATCTTTAATCAGGTTCAAATCAGGAGATTACATTTTTTGATCACTGACTTCATTGATGATATCCTTAGAATAATAGTTCAGCTCAAACACCTAATTGCAATTCATTTTTAAAACCTTCATGTTTTGGATGAGGTTTGGTAAGTTTGTGTCTGTATTTAAATTGGTTCTAATGGAGCTGTGGTCAGATAGATGTAGCGTAAGCTGTCTGGATAGGTATGTAGTAGTGTAACCGATGTAATTATTTATGAATTCAGTTTGATCAGGAACACATTTCCTTAAAGGACATTTGTGAAGGTGGCAAGAGTTTCCACTGGCAGAAACTAGTGGAAAATCTTGAATCTTCACTGTTATTATCAAGAGATTGGTGTATACATATTCAGTTATGACTGTAAGAATATCAGCAGTCATCTAGGCAAAATGGAAATCATCAGAGAGCAGATCATGGGAGGTGAGGTGCTTAACCACTTTCGCATTAATTAAAGCCTCAAAGACCAGAAGAATAGTAGGGGACTGATGAGACAGTAGTTAGAAAGGTCAGAAGGGTCTCCAGAGTTCTTAAATACTGGGATGACACTGGAGGATGTCCAGCAGTCTGGAAAGCAAGAATCATTGAGTTGTATAGTTTGGTGAGAACTGGAGTCAGCTGAGGGACACATTTCTTTAGGACTACGGCCGGTATCCCATCACCACCACTTGCTGTATGAGGGTCTAATTTAGAGATAATGTCTAATACCATCGACTGGGCTATGCAGATTTCACTCAGTATAGCCTCTAGGGGAAAATCAGGTGTGGGTACCCTGGATGAGTTGGATGAGAATTTTCGAGCAAAGCATCCAGTCTTATCTGCTGTAGGTGTTAGGACTGCGAATTGATTGAATAGAGGAGGGATTGAGGATTTGCTGTAGTTCAGCACACTCTTGCAGAGCTGCCAGTAATGTACTAAAGAAAAACCAACAGGTAACTTTCTGTAAGAAGATGTAACACCTTAGACAAGAAAAAATTTCAAACAAGAAAGAGAAAGAAACACCAAAAGGCAAAGACCTACCTACTCAGTAAAGTAGCTATTATGCTGACTGTGTTTGGAAAATAAAACATCTCTTTGACTCTAGAAACATACAACCCATACACCCAGTTAAAAAGCAAAAATAAACTCATCCTTGATAATGGCTAAAAGTCTTGCCGAAAGTGCTCAGAATTACAGAACATTTGGACAGTTTCTACACATTCTGTGTCCAGAAAAGAAAACACTTGTTTGAACACAAGAAAAATTAAATAAAAAGCTTAATTGCAGTACCTTAACTATCATCTTTAATGAAACATACACACACACACACACATATATCTTGTTGAATCAGAAACAATAATGTGTCCTGATCATTGCATTCAAGCATGAAACAGACTGTCACCTCTGAGTGTTGACTTCAATGTCCACTTCATGCTTGAATAAAATTATCAGGTCACTTTATTGCTTCAGATTCAATTTATATATAAATATATATATATATATATATATATAGTCTTAAAGTGTACTATATTTATGGGATAAAGTGCTCAATATCAGAGATAGAGCGTGTGTAAATATAAAAGTGAACATAGAAGTCAGCACTTAGAGGCGACAGTCTGTTTCATGCTAGTGCAATACAATTGCATCTAGCATGAAACAGACTGTTGCGTCTAAGTGTTGACTTCTATGTTCACTTTTATATTTATATATATATATATATATATATATATATATATATATATATATATATATTAAATTAGAAGCAATAATGTTCAAATACTTATGGCAATCAGAACTTTTGATCGGAATTATTTTATATATATATATACATACATATATATGTTTTCAAAATATCCACAGACAAAAATCATGTTTGTCAATGCAAATCTCTCAAGTAGTTCACGTTTTACACATACAACTTTATCAAAATATCTTAGGATTGCATCTAGGTTAAGTGTTCTTCGTCTCTTTTTGCATCTCCAAAATCACTTGAATATTTTGTCTATTTTAACTTCTTTGTGACTTAAGTGCCAGATTCAGTTCTTACCATTCTCAGAAACAACCACTTGAATTTGATACTTACTTACCTCCCTTGATTTCCCATTTACTTGCTAAATTTCAAGTTTTTGTTATTTTGTGTTATATAAATTCAGAACAAACATCGTCTGTTCAGAATTCAGTGCATCATCTATCTCCATGTGAATTTCTGATATGAAAAATTATAATTATTTACATTATTTACGAGCAGACGATTGTCCTCATCTTTGTTGTTGCTATCACAGTGTTTTGGCTATTATGCCTTCAGGTGTTTGTTGATCTGGGTAATGTATAGGGAATTTCAAACTGAACCCTTTATTTAATTTACAGGCATAGACTGTTCTTGTTCCATTGACCAGGTCTAGATATATCTTGGCTAGTTCTTATTTATAGTACTGCTCAGTTATTGCTTGACTTTCCAATTTCCACTGAGTAGACACTGCTCAGCTGCAAGGCTTTAACCCTGTCACATAATAGCATAAATGCTGAAACACCCACAGATCCCACCTGTTGTTTTATATTGCAAATATTCTGAGCAGACCTAAGTTATAGTTTCTCAGATAGAATGCATTATCTGGTATGGATAGCAGTCTGAGCAAGGACAACACTTTCAAACACTCGGTCGCGATGAATTGTGACTTTGTGCTAGCACAACTTTTGACGGCTGCTAGTGAGTTCTGTCCAACCCAATTTCACTTACAAGTCTTGGTACAAGTTACAGGCACTTTCCAAAGCTGTCACACCCTAGGATCACCTCCTCCCAGACCAATAGCATCAAGAAGATACCGTCCTGACAAATTGACCATAGTGAGATTTGAAACTGGGTCTCATTGGGTAAAATAATTTTTTTAAATATTTATCAGACACACATACACACTCCAGCACATACACACAAAAGGAAAAGGCAAAAATAATATATATATATATATATATATATATCAGTATGGCATAAATATTTACCCATTATTTAAAAATAAATTGAAACAAGCCTATTCATGATATCAGTTTCAAATTTTGCATTAGGCTTCTTCATATTATTTTTTTTTTTAAAGCTTTTCACCCCAAGCAAGGTGGGAGTGCCACTAGCATGCAAGGGGTTACAGGGAGTGGGAGCAAGAGTAAAGAGGCGTGAAAGAGGAAAGGATGAAGAGAAGGACAGGGAATAGATCAAGGCATCTGGAGATGTCGATTAACATTGCATTTGAATAGCTGGAGATTATAGCAGGCAAGCAAGTTAGAGGAAGGGAGTTCCACAGATGGGAAGTGCGAGGCATGAAGCTATTGGAGTAGAAGAGACAGCTACATTTAACCGTTTTGACAGTGAAAGGGTGGGACTGAGATGCCGACCTAGTGGCATGTTTAAATTCATACTGTTTGCGAACTAGCAAAAGTAGCTCATCAGAGCAGTTACTGTGAAAGTATTTGTAGAAAAGACAGAGAGAGGTGATGTGAGAGAGTGACTGTAAATGAGATGCCAGATCAGGGCCAACCACATTGCATATTTGTGTTATTCTTTACAGTTTGATTAAATATGGTGACTTAAACAAAACATGATGAAATAGTCACTTTAAAAATGATTGGTATGAAAAAATTGTGAAGCAATAAAACAGTTGAATGCTTGCAGAAAAATAGTTTTTAATGTGTGGAAAAATATATACACAGACAGGGTGCAATCGGATAAATTATCATCTAAATTACACAAAAATATGCTAAAATATTCTTTATTGGCTTCAAATGTGACCATTAACCTGGGAAAAACACATGTCTTATGAACTTATTCACATTCTTTTTCTTCTATATGTAGTGTCCCTTCAAGACATGATCAATCATGGCTCTCCACAATTTCCTGTCTTTTGTTGCTCTTACAAGTTTTGTCTTTTTGCTATCCCTTTGAATTCTTGTTCTGCCAACCATTTACACAAGCTTGTTATGTCGGTTATTCACTGCTTTCCTCTGTTCCTCTTGCCTTCAGTATTTCCTTTGAGTGTCAAATTCTCCAATCCCTCTTTCCTCATCATGCTTTCTCCATGGTATCCTCAAGCATCCTTCTGTAGAATCACATTTCTGTTGTTTCAAATCCTTCTTCATTGTTCAGTCACATTCGAGGACTGATATCATTGCTCCATATTAGGTTACCTTATAGGTATCTACTAAGATTGTCTTTTTAGTAAAAGACCACAATTATAAGCATCCCAATGGTGACTGTATTCACTACTCACCTTATGAATCATTGCTTCTTCAGTGAGCCTCATTATAATTTTTTTCAAATGCATACTTTCCAAAAGTCTTTTCATGATAATTGTTCAGTATAAAATCAAACATTTTGCACTTTTGGAAACAAAAAATAAAATATGCTGTAAATATACACTTTAAAGAAAAGTCTTTATAATTGAAAAATTGTTCAGATTACTGACCATCTTTGTATTACTCTCTTTTTCGTTTACCGTCTCATTTCAGCCATTTTGTCTACAACCTTCTTCATGTGTGAAATTCATAAGGAAAGAGGGGAGAGCAGTGAATATCAAAAATATTTCCATCTATTAATCAAACAGTACTTTTTTCAAGTGTTCCAGTTTTTTAAGCTAATGTAATGATCTACGTATCGGTTCAGCTTTGTCTTGTATTTTCAAGCAACGCCATTAATAACTGATTATCATCCACTTGCGGACTTTACTTTAGAAGACATCATTATTTTTAAAATGCTTAAACCATCTTTGAACAGCAATAGTCAGTTTATTTCCTTCTACTTCCAAAATGCTGTAAGCAACTTTAGTTTATTTGAAGCTGAGTTTTTAAAAAAATAACTCAAAATTATCAAAATCATAATACTTGTATTGGTCATTTGAAATAAAATATACAGTTGATGTGAACTGATAATTTCATATGTATATAAAAATAATATTAATAACATAATGGAGTTTTAGACAGTCTTTACATCTGTAGATTAAATAAGCTTTGGAATAAAGGTCTGTAAAAACGAAAATAATTTTGATACATCCCAATATACAGGGTGTTCCTAAAGTCTGGACACATGGGCAATCTTGTTAACTATATTTTTTTTTTTAACCTCTACAGATTAAACATGGTTTTGTTGAAAGAAGAAAGAACTGACTTCTTTTTCTGGGGTATGCTAAAGGAGAAGGTGTACTCAATGAAAATCACAGATGCTACACACTTGATTGAACGCATAAAGAGTGAATGTGGTAAAATTGAAGGCAATTTAGAGTTATTGCATCGCGCTAAGATGAATCTTGCAAAGCGCATCAACCTTTGCATCACAAATGATGGAAATCACATTGAAGATTTTATTTGTTAATATTCCAATTTAATAAAATGTTGTTGAAAATTTAATTTCTTGAAAATATGCATTTTTGTCTATGGGATCAGATTTGAGGGACATACCCTGTAGAATGATAATGTCAATAATATAACAGTAGTCTTTAAATGTGTATATGTAATAAACTTTGGAGTCAAGGTATATAAAAAAAAACAAAAATGATTTTGATACACCTTAATATATAACAATAATAATAATGAATATGGTGGAGTCATAGGTTGTCTTTAAGCTTTGGAGTGAAGGTCTTTAAAATAAAAAGACTTTTGATACATTGCCATCCCATGAAAGCAAGATTTAAGCCCTTTTTAAAGTGGTGACACACACATATTTGTTTGTGAATGTGTCCAGTAAATGTCCAGTTTTATCAGCTTTTACCAAAAACATTATACTGTGTAATAGAAAATGGATATTTGGGTGATGAATTCCAAGGAACCAGATCTTGAGTTCATTTTTTGGTTGCCTTGTCCTTTGGCAAAGACAAAGACTGAGAAGAATCAGTGATACAAAAAATAAAGAAATGATCACAGATAGACTGACCAGTTAATTTGGTTGTGCCAGGAACTTTCCAAGCTGATTAATTCATTAAACACAGGGTATTCCATAATATTTGACATTTGGGGTTCACTTCTTTTCCATGTAGAAATGTAGACTGAATTTTCATTTTGTTTGATATTATTTGAAGCAAACAGAGGAAATGACTGTTGCTATTCTTAGAGATTTATACACCTGAGGAAACTTAGAGAATGAATCAACTAAAACACCAGAGTAACAACAAAAGCAACACAAAGAATGACTACAATAGGCTAAACCTCCTCCTCTCCCCACTCCTTAATGCCATTAAACGCATCTGAGGGGAATTGGGGTCACAGTCTCATCGTACTAGGTGCGGCTGCAATTGTTTTTGTAGTGAGTAGGCTTTTTTTATGGGATGGAGTTGCCAGCTTAATTCAACAACTGGTTTTGAATTCACACTAGAAAGCTTATTTCTGCCTTGCTATTTAACCCATAGATGGGAAGAGAAGAGATGGATTAATAACATTCCCCAGGGTAGTTGTGTGAAAGTGAATGCAGTAAACTTGACCTGAATTTGGACTCTGCAGGCCAATTCCACTTTCCGTGCAGATAATACATTACGTACACATGCCTATCCATCTGAAGAATGATGTTCGTTTTACATTTGGATAATGAAAATGATAGAAATCAGATTTTACTAAGCTTAGCTTAAGTGTTCAACTGATTAACTAGAGAATTAGCAATTTGTCCATGAGATCTGATTTCTAATCTTGTCATGGTTGATTTGTCAAAAAACTGACTTCTTGATAATATCAGGCTGTGGAAATAATTCCAGTGTGTGAAACCCTGTTGGGAAGTGTGCATGAAAATGATATCCTGGGTTGACACAAGCCTTGTAAGTGAAACTGGGTATAGATGGAACTTTTCTGTAGCCGTCAGTGGTTGTCCTTGCACAAAGTTACCAGTTATTGTGACTGAGCGTTTGAGCCTACTGATTTTTACCAGATTAAATGCACTCTCCCAGAAACTGTAACAAATGTCTACTCAGAATAATTGCAGTATAAACCACAGGTTGGCTATGAGGGTGCTATAGAAAATACAAATGTGCCAGAGCAGGCATCTGCAACAGGGATTAGCTAGCTGTCCTAGCAGATGAGAATATTCAGAAATGAGCATCCATTGTTATTACCATTATTACTTCTTAGTACATTTAGTATAACATAATACCAAAAGAAAAGGTGGAGTAATGGAGGCAGGAAGATTGTGTTGTGTCAGTTTTAAAATAAAAATAATTATTCAAAAGTTAACCATTTATTTTGGCTATAACACTGAACTCTGACACTGGTGAGAAATAGCCAAATATCTCACGCACAAGGCAGATCTGCCAATTTGATATTTACTATATTTAGTCAGTATGGCACAAGGCCATTTTGATTATGTTTCACTCATCTTTCAGTTTAATATGGTATGTTTGCCTAGAAAATTAAAATTTAAAATTTTTAATTTTACTTATTAATAAAGTACAGAGATATTTGGTTATTCTTGGTGCTAAATAATCAGAGAAGTTGCTTCAAAGCCTCAGAAGTTTAATAGTTATTGGCTATAACTCAGGTGCAAATAAACATATGAACTTGCGGTTTTGCTTGTCAGGGTTGGGCAGGAGGTGATCAGGTAGGAAGAAGACCTGAATAACAGCTGGGGTGACAGTTTATTGATGCCTAAAATTAACCCAAGCCTAAAAAGAGTTGTCATTTTATTTTCAAGTTTCAGGTGGATCAAGTTTTTATCTCCTCAGGGAAAACAGGGGAAAAGGTTGAAAAGGTGAGATTAAAGAGAAAGAAAAAAGAGAATGAAGGAAAGGAAGAGGAAAGAAAAGAGAAGAATGATGGGAAAGGAGAGGAAAGGAAAGAAAAGAATGAAGGTGAGATTAAAGAGAAAGAAAAAAAGAGAATGAAGGAAAGGAAGAGGAAAGAAAAGAGAAGAATGATGGAAAAGGAGAGGAAAGGAAAGAAAAGAATGAAGGTGAGATTAAAGAGAAAGAAAAAAAGAGAATGAAGGAAAGGAAGAGGAAAGAAAAGAGAAGAATGATGGAAAAGGAGAGGAAAAGAAAGAAAAGAATGAAGGTGAGATTAAAGAGAAAGAAAAAAGAGAATTAAGGAAAGGAAGAGGAAAGAAAAGAGAAGAATGATGGAAAAGGAGAGGAAAGGAAAGAAAAGAATGAAGGTGAGATTAAAGAGAAAGAAAAAAAGAGAATGAAGGAAAGGAAGAGGAAAAAAGAGAAGAATGATGGAAAAGGAGAGGAAAGGAAAGAAAAGAATGAAGGTGAGATTAAAGAGAAAGAAAAAAGAGAATGAAGGAAAGGAAGAAGAAAGAAAAGAGAAGAATGATGGAAAAGGAGAGGAAAGGAAAGAAAAGAATGAAGGTGAGATTAAAGAGAAAGAAAAAAGAAAATTAAGGAAAGGAAGAGGAAAGAAAAGAGAAGAATGATGGAAAAGGAGAGGAAAGGAAAGAAAAGAATGAAGGTGAGATTAAAGTGAAAGAAAAAAAGAGAATGAAGGAAAGGAAGAGGAAAGAAAAGAGAAGAATGATGGAAAAGGAGAGTAAAGGAAAGAAAAGAATGAAGGTGAGATTAAAGAGAAAGAAAAAAAGAGAATGAAGGAAAGGAAGAGGAAAGAAAAGAGAAGAATGATGGAAAAGGAGAGGAAAGGAAAGAAAAGAATGAAGGTGAGATTAAAGAGAAAGAAAAAAGAGAATGAAGGAAAGGAAGAGGAAAGAAAAGAGAAGAATGATGGGAAAGGAGAGGAAAGGAAAGAAAAGAATGAAGGTGAGATTAAAGAGAAAGAAAAAAGAGAATGAAGGAAAGGAAGAGGAAAGAAAAGAGAAGATGGTGGAAAAGGAGAGGAAAGGAAAGAAAAGAATGAAGGTGAGATTAAAGAGAAAGAAAAAAAGAGAATGAATGAAAGGAAGAGGAAAGAAAAGAGAAGAATGATGGAAAAGGAGAGGAAAGGAAAGAAAAGAATGAAGGTGAGATTAAAGAGAAAGAAAAAAGAGAATGAAGGAAAGGAAGAGGAAAGAAAAGAGAAGAATGATGGAAAAGGAGAGGAAAGGAAAGAAAAGAATGAAGGTGAGATTAAAGAGAAAGAAAAAAGAGAATTAAGGAAAGGAAGAGGAAAGAAAAGAGAAGAATGATGGAAAAGGAGAGGAAAGGAAAGAAAAGAATGAAAGTGAGATTAAAGTGAAAGAAAAAAAGAGAATGAAGGAAAGGAAGAGGAAAGAAAAGAGAAGAATGATGGAAAAGGAGAGTAAAGGAAAGAAAAGAATGAAGGTGAGATTAAAGAGAAAGAAAAAAAGAGAACGAAGGAAAGGAAGAGGAAAGTGAAAGGAGGAGGAGGAAAGGAGAGAAAATATGAAATAAATGAAGAGGAAAGGAAAGAAAAAATGGAAGAAAAAGGAAAAGAAAGAAAAGAATGAAGGAAAGCAAGAGGAAAAGAAAGAAAAGAATGAAGGAAAGCAAGAGCAAAGGAAAGAAAAGAATGAAGGAAAGCAAGAGGAAAGGAAAGAAAAGAATGAAGGAAAGGAAGAGGAAAAGAAAGAAAAGAATGAAGGAAAGGAAGTGGAAAGGAGAGAAAAAAATGAAATTAATGAAGAGGAAAGCAAAGGAAAGAAAAGAATGAAGGGAAGGAAGAGGATAGGAGAGAAGAGAATGAAGGAAAGGAAGAGGAAAGGAGAGAAGAGAATGAAGGGAAGGAAGAGGAAAGGAGAGAAGAGAATGAAGGAAAGGAAGAGGAAAGGAGAGAAAAGAATGAAGGAAAGGATGTGTAAAGAAGAGAAAAGAATGAAGGGAAGGAAGAGGAAAGGAGAGAAGAGAATGAAGGGAAGGAAGAGGAAAGGAGAGAAGAGAATGAAGGAAAATTAGAAGAAAGGAGAGAAAAGAATGAAGGGAAGGAAGAGGAAAGGAGAGAAAAGAATGAAGGGAAGGAAGAGGAAAGGAGAGAAGAGAATGAAGGAAAATTAGAAGAAAGGAGAGAAAAGAATGAAGGGAAGGAAGAGGAAAGGAGAGAAGAGAATGAAGGAAAGGAAGAGGAAAGGAGAGAAAAGAATGAAGGAAAGGAAGAGGAAAGGAGAGAAGAGAATGAAGGAAAGGAAGAGGAAAGGAGAGAAAAGAATGAAGGGAAGGAAGAGGAAAGGAGAGAAAAGAATGAAGGAAAGGAAGTGGAAAGAAGAGAAAAGAATGAAGGGAAGGAAGAGGAAAGGAGAGAAAAGAATGATGGAAAGGAAGAGGAAAGGAGAGAAAAGAATGAAGGAAAGGAAGTGGAAAGGAGAGAAAAAAATGAAATAAATGAAGAGGAAAGCAAAGGAAAGAAAAAGGAAAGAAAAGAATGAAGGAAAGGAAGTGGAAAGAAGAGAAAAGAATAAAGGGAAGGAAGAGGAAAGGAGAGAAAAGAATGAAGGGAAGGAAGTGGAAAGAAGAGAAAAGAATGAAGGGAAGGAAGAGGAAAGGAGAGAAAAGAATGAAGGAAAGGAAGTGGAAAGGAGAGAAAAGAATGAAGGAAAGGAAGAGGAAAGGAGAGAAGAGAATGAAGGAAAGGAAGAGGAAAGGAGAGAAAAGAATGAAATAAATGAAGAGGAAAGCAAAGGAAAGAAAAAGGAAAGAAAAGAATGAAGGAAAGGAAGAGGAAAGAAGAGAAAAGAATAAAGGGAAGGAAGAGGAAAGGAGAGAAAAGAATGAAGGAAAGGAAGTGGAAAGGAGAGAAAAGAATAAAGGGAAGGAAGAGGAAAGGAGAGAAAAGAATGAAGGAAAGGAAGAGGAAGGAGAGAAGAGAATGAAGGAAAGGAAGAGGAAAGGAGAGAAGAGAATGAAGGAAAGGAAGAGGAAAGGAGAGAAAAGAATGAAGGAAAGGAAGAGGAAAGGAGAGAAGAGAATGAAGGAAAGGAAGAGGAAAGGAGAGAAGAGAATGAAGGAAAGGAAGAGGAAAGGAGAGAAAAGAATGAAGGGAAGGAAGAGGAAAGGAGAGAAAAGAATGAAGGAAAGGAAGTGGAAAGAAGAGAAAAGAATGAAGGGAAGGAAGAGGAAAGGAGAGAAAAGAATGAAGGAAAGGAAGAGGAAAGGAGAGAAAAGAATGAAGGAAAGGAAGTGGAAAGGAGAGAAAAAAATGAAATAAATGAAGAGGAAAGCAAAGGAAAGAAAAAGGAAAGAAAAGAATGAAGGAAAGGAAGTGGAAAGAAGAGAAAAGAATAAAGGGAAGGAAGAGGAAAGGAGAGAAAAGAATGAAGGAAAGGAAGTGGAAAGGAGAGAAAAAAATGAAATAAATGAAGAGGAAAGCAAAGGAAAGAAAAAGGAAAGAAAAGAATGAAGGAAAGGAAGTGGAAAGGAGAGAAAAGAATAAAGGGAAGGAAGAGGAAAGGAGAGAAGAGAATGAAGGAAAGGAAGAGGAAAGGAGAGAAAAAAATGAAATAAATGAAGAGGAAAGCAAAGGAAAGAAAAAGGAAAGAAAAGAATGAAGGAAAGGAAGAGGAAAGAAGAGAAAAGAATAAAGGAAAGGAAGAGGAAAGGAGAGAAGAGAATGAAGGAAAGGAAGAGGAAAGGAGAGAAAAGAATGAAGGAAAGGAAGAGGAAAGGAGAGAAGAGAATGAAGGAAAGGAAGAGGAAAGGAGAGAAGAGAATGAAGGAAAGGAAGAGGAAAGGAGAGAAGAGAATGAAGGAAAGGAAGAGGAAAGGAGAGAAGAGAATGAAGGAAAGGAAGAGGAAAGGAGAGAAAAGAATGAAGGGAAGGAAGAGGAAAGGAGATCAAAGAATGAAGGGAAGGAAGAGGAAAGGAGAGAAAAGAATGAAGGGAAAGAATAGGAAAGAAAAGTGCAATAGTGTGCCCAGGTGCACAAGTTGAGAATCACTGATCCAGACAGCCACAAATTTTCCAAACATTTCAACTCATACATTATTTCTGTTTGAATTTCTGACATGAGCAGATATCATTATATACGTTATTTACGCACAGACTAATGTCCCCATTTTCCTTGTTGTATTCACATTGTAGCCATCGACATTCTTCCGCTTGTGTTCAAGCAGCAGCTGCAGCAGCAGGCAGGTAATAAGAACCTTAGTTTTAAGGTTCCCAGTTCTATATTGGTTCATGAATATGTTAACATAGTAATTGCAAGTTCAATCCCTGGCCTGGGTTTGTACAGACTTCGACTCTGTAATAAATGAGCAATATGAAAATAAAAGAACAAGATTTGATATTCCTAGACATGGGAAGTGGAATGGGAAAGTTGCTGTGATAAACTAGTTCCTGTATCAAGGCCTCTGATCAAGAGATTGGAGGTATGAGGAGCATGGAACTACCTCTTCATTACTGTTGTTCTCAAGTTCAATTTGACCTGTGGTGGTAGCACCAGTTAGGGTCCCAGCTATGGGAAAATAGTGAACTTCCTCCAAAAAATAAATAAATAAATAAATAAAAAACATCATGAAATTACTAAATACATTTTTTTAGTAAAAATACCAGCAATACATTTTTATATAAAGTTACCAAAAATACCTATTTATAGTAAAATTAACAGCAATACATTTTGTAGTAGAATGACTAACAATATATTTTCTGTAGTTGATGGCATACAGTTGTGTAGATTCCGGCATTAAATTTGGTATGTTGCAATATAAAATCAACCAACCAACCAATACGTTTTTACTCAACTAACTCTATACATAAAATCAAGTGATGTGAACTACACATTTTTGAGGGCACGGTTTCAGACCAGGTTAAAAAAAAAAAAAATTGAAATTTCTCTCCATCTTTTCATCTCCATCTTTTAGCAATAGTAAAATATATCACTCAGCCAATTGCAGACCAAATTCTAGTCTCAATCTGCTACAAAATGACTTGAATGAAAATAAGAGTTGGTATTAAACAGTTATTCATAACATCTGTTATATGGAACTGAATGATGGACAATTTCCTCACAGATGAAGAGGAGTCTTGAGGTCCACAGAGATATGGGTATACAGAAGGATGCTGAGAATTCCATGACCCGAACATGGAAGTAGAAAGGAAGTTTTTCAGGAAAATGGAAACAAAAGGATACATGTGCTCAGGATCAGAAAGAGACAGTTGGAATTTCTGGGTCACATAATGAAGAAAGAGGAATTGGAGAATTTGAAACTCACAGGGCAGGTAATGAAAGTAAGTGGAACAGAGTGAAACAGCAAGTAACCTACCTAATGAGCTTGTATAAATGGATGACAGAACATGGACTGAGAGGGATGTACAAGGCCTGGGAGCGACTCAAGGTAAATGATTACAGAATAAAGGCAGAATTTATGTGGGGGAGATAATGGTTAACTCTAGATTTGAGCAGGTTAATATTGTAATCTTCTTGGGAGTCAGTTCCACAAAACAGCTGCTCAAGTGGAACTTACATCTAAACAATGAAACTCGAAAGGAATGAAGGTGGTTCTTTTTAATATGTGTAGCATGGTGGGTCTTAGCCATGAAGGTTAGAACTGGTGGAATTAAGGAATTTGTCTGAGCATTTTCCATGGAAATAGCTATCGAGCAGTGAAAGGCTTGCAATGTTTTGGCTGTAAGAAAATGGTTGTAGAGTGGAAAGGAATTTGTCACTCACAAGAATGAGGAGGCACTTTTGGCCTCTATCGAGATTGGAAAGTGAAGACTTGGCAGCTCCAGTCTATATATGGTAATGGTACACCATTTTAGACCTGATCTGCTAGAGGATAGCACAAGGAGTCAGGTACTAACTGGAGTGGTACAGAGAACTAACCATTTATCCAGCCTCTTTAGTGATGGATCTAAGAGGTATAAGAAGCTGTGGAGAACCATGTTTGCCCACATACTGAACAGACACAACACATAAAAGAAGATGAATTAGACAAGAAGTAAAAAGAACTCTGGATGCATAACAACTGGTCTTGTGATATGAGTGACTAAAAATCTAATAACAAAGCATAAAAAAATTGATTCAGTTTTTATGGTTTATCAACCCTTTGCAGGTTGCTTAAAGAAAGATAATATTTTTAGATTGTAAGAATTTTTTTTGAGATAATAATGATCTAGTGATACAAGTTTTACTAATTAACCTATAACTGGGAGAAAGAGCATGGATTTTTCAAGTGTATTTGCATGTATGTGAATATAATGAACCCAACTGGAATTGGAACTCGGCTCTCTGATTAAAAATTCTGAGCTATTATCCATTACACCACCTGCACATCCAAGCCAACAACACTGATTCACAAGTGGTCATTCATCTAGGTACTGACTAGGCTTGACGCTACTTATCTTCGGTGAGCGTACAGGAGAGATACTGTTGCAACGCTATATGTCTGTAAGACATTCCACAAGTGGCTGACGATGACACAACAATGGTGATGACAAAATTTAACTTATTAATTATTTCTTTCTTTGTTAATACGTATTGGATGGCCTGCAAATATGCATTTTTATATTACTTCTCAACTTGAATGGATGACGGACAAGTTCGTAAGTTGTATCAATGATACTTGAGTAAAGCTGAATGGATTTGAATCGGAGAGAAAATGCACCTGATGAAAAACAGGCAAATACGTTTGACAAAATGTAAGAAAATTCACATGTCAGAGAAAAGATAATCATATTTATTCTGTTGAACCTTAAGACCTGACAACACTTAAAGCCTAAAATTTGGCAACATCAAAATAGCAAGAAGACAGACTATATGTTTGTTAGCAAAATGGACAACCCACCATGCAAATTACAAACTGGAGATGCCAAAGATAAGCAAGTACAACAATTTGAATATCTCAACACTTCAAGTAAAAACTGAGATATCCGAAATAGGCATGGCATGTGGAACTTGAACAATCTATCCTAATGGACTAAATAAAGGGTTTGGTTTGAAATTCCAACGCATATCACCTGAAGGTGGTTGGAGCATACAACGACTGAAAAGTTATGAGCATAACAATAAAGATGAGGACAACAGTCCAAACAATGTAAATAGTATAAATAGTTACAATACCTCATCTCAGAAATATAGGCTGATATTGAAATATTAACAAACAGGAAAATTTCATTAGAAACAAAGAAAAGAGTACTGAACTCTTATGTAATATCAGTTCTTCTATATGCCAGTGAATACTGGGCAATCTTCCAACAGATGAAGAAAGGCCTTGAAGCAAGAAAAATGTTGAGAAGAAGGATGCTGAGAATAACAGTGGTTGAACATGTGAACAACAACAAAGTTTTAGAGAAAAGGAAAGCAGCAGTGGTACTTATACTTAATATCAGAAAGAGTTAGTTCAAATTTCTCATGCACAGAATGAGGAAACAGAGCTTGGAAAAGTTGCTACTTACAGGACAAATTGGCAACAATAGGGACTGAGGCAAATAATGAATAACCTATGTAGTGAGCTTGAGTAAATGGATGGCGGAACAAGGTTTAGGAGAGATAACAAAGAGACAAAATTTATTAAGAGCTACAAAGGAGTGGAAATTGTGGAGAGCCATGATTACCAACATCCTGAAGGAATACAGCACATAGAAGGAAATGTCATAAAACAATTGGCATGATTATTTCATTTTCTGATTGTTTTTCTGACAGGAAGACCATTGTTTCATTTTACCAAAATCTTGCATTGATTGTAATGCAAAGAATAATTGACAACTGTTAACTCTCTTATTAGTATTTCCTGAAATTTGGTCAAAAAATAAAAGAAACAATTTATGAAACTGTTAGGATTGTAAATCTGCATGCAGCCATCTTTGGATTTGTAGAGATTTTCTAAGCTTATCTTAAACTTGGTACAAGGTCATCATTGTAGAGGACTTACTGGGCCTACAATCAGCATGTGAGATATTTACTGTTTTGCAGCAGGTAACGGCTGATTTGGATGTTTATGTGAGGAGACTTAATTCACTTTAAAAGGTCTTCTAAGAGGAAATTTATTGGTAGGGGGTGCAGTTTATTGGTAGGAGGGTACAAAGTTTATTTCAACATCTAATTTTCTTCTCCATTAGTCATTCTGTTTTTGTCCATTAAGATTTATGCCAGGAGTTGTAAGGGTTCCACAAAAGTTAATGTTTGTTTTTAATACATACAAACAAAAACATTTTTTAAATTTCCAGGAAATTTCTGAGCCATCTTTGGATGTCAATTCCAGGGTAAGATGTCCTCTCTGTGGGGATTGAACTATTATTACCTTGTATGACTAGCTTGTTAACCTTTGGTTCCTGAAACTAATGGTGTTTCAGAGATCCTTTAGCTTTTAGCTGTTTTTATAAATTAGGGAATCAGATATGAGGTGCATTATTATCCTGTAGAACTCTCAGCTTCCTATGGAATTTTTATAAATAAGAAACTATAGAACTTCATGCATAAGAAATGTCGAGATAAGTCCATTTAGCTAAAGTTGGATATGATAAGAGATATACAACTTTACATTTGCTTGATAGTTAAAATATTAAAAAGATCTATATAATTAAAAGCACTGAACTTCTACAATTCATTGGTGTATTTAATGCTAATGAACTATTTTCATAGTCTCCTGAGAATTTAGGAAATTTAGCAAAGCTTGGCAGTTTTTCCTTTCGTCAAAGAGTTGTTTAGAAATTTTTATAAACCATTGGGAACTGTTATTTTGGATGATAGCAGATGCGTTTGAACAAAAGGAAGATGAAAGAAAGAAGGAAAAATAGGATAATTAAAAAAAAAATGTTAGCTTCTCAGAAAAGATAAAGATGTGCTTTGAATTTTTGAAAACATCTGTGGATATAAAATGCACTAGTTTGCAAGCAACAATTTGGTTACATTATTTTTTTTACCTAGCTTTATATTGTGAAATTCTCAGTTTCTAAATTTTTCATTATATAATTTGGCTCTGAAAGTGAACAACAAAAAAGTTAAAACATTATCATTAAATAAGAAATAATAAACATAATGTTATATTTTATAAATGCCACTCTAACTAGAAAAGAAAAATTCATTACATAGGAAATACTTAGAGGGATTTCTGATAAATATTTTGCCATCTATAAACACATGTAAAATACACTTTATTACACTATTTACATTATTCGGAATATTGTTCTCATCTTTGTTGCCATATTTATTAAAACGTTTCGGCCGTTCTACACTTCGGCCTTCTTCAGGTGGTTGGAATGTCAAACTGAATCCTTTATTTCGCTCACTGGGTTAAACTGTTTTAGTTCTATGTGCCATGTCTAATGGATGTCAGTTATCAGTTATCTCCTGTTAATTTCCCTCTCCAAGTTCTCCACTGCCTTAACCAAGTATAAAACTAACACTCTTTGGGTCCTGTCACTGGATCTAACTAATGCCTTTATCCACTGTGCCATGTATCATTTATTACATCACCAACTTTTATAAAATGATTACTTAAAGAATCTAGAATATGTCTACCTACAATTAGAACTGGTGTAACTTGTATTCTTTCACTTTCACACAAAACAACCCCCAATCAACATCTGGACAACCTTCAGACATAGATGAAAATGCCTATTAGATGTACACACACACATACATACATATTATCATCTAAATCCAGTATAGATAAACTAGAATTATGATACACATACGCACATGAATTATATATACAAATGCTCTTTGACAGGACAGATAAATGTGTGGTCTGCTTCACCAATGAGAAACAAGACAAAAATAAAAAATACTCGGCTTTTCTCTTCTCCTTCATAATTCTTCTTCTGATGAAGCTTGGATGGAGACAAAACACGTTAAATTTA
>OZ038491.1:23324930-23344930 GCA_964036315.1 Acanthosepion esculentum
TATTCTTTTGGTTAAAATGGCCCAAGACAAAATAAATAAATAAAAATAAAAAACAGGTAAAAGAAAAGAAGGAAAATAAATTGTACAGCCATTAGTCTTTTAACTCAGTTTCACAGAGTAACACAAATTTTTACAGTGCTGCTGTAATTATTAGTGGTTCAAGTAGTTGTGGCAATTCTTTTTACAGGCAGCCATCTTAGGGAGGCAGAATGTCCAAATCCAGAAATCTTAGCCTCACTTTCAAAACTACGAAGATACACTCATAGCAACAATATTACTTCCTACTTATTTTACATCCTCTGGTCCTGCTGTCAATATCTCACCCCACTTTACAATGTCCAGAAATTCCTTAGGCAGAAATATCCATTTGCTTTCGTAAGTTCTTCTCTTACAGAATACTCCAAGATTCTGAGCTCTAAATGGCTAAATAGTAAGACAGTGCCAGGCATTATATGAAGGTTGAGTATCATTCAAGATTTCTTTTCTACTAATATGTGTGTGTGCGTCTCTACATTGTCTCTATGTGTGTGGGTAAACAGGACTTTTTTTTTGGCTTTTTGGTTTCACTTTGTTTTATTTCTTTAAAGAAGACAAAACTTTAAAGATTTCCATAAAACACTTTTATCGAGAAGTCATTTCCACAAAGGTCATGAAAACTTTAACCTTTCTGGCTAAGTGGTTTTTGAAAGGGAAGTAAGGATCGAAACCTTGGAAGATTAAAATAGAATTTTGACAAATCTACATTTAATGTATAATTACATACATATATATGTCCCTGAAAATGTACACGTGGCACACAAACACACACACACACATTTATATTTAAATTTAAGATAATGCACAAAATATGTAGAAGTAATCAAAGTGTTCAGTGCACAGCACAGAGCTAATATAAATATATATTTTCCTATATTTCTCAGATGAGGTATTTACATTATTTACACTATTTACATTGTTTGGACTGTTGTCCTCATCTTTATTGCCATATTCACCTTCAACATCTGTCTCTATTTCTCAGATGAGGTATTGTAACTATTTACACTATTTACATTGTTTGGACTGTTGTCCTCATCTTTATTGCCATATTCACCTTCAACATCTGTCTCTATTTCTCAGATGAGGTATTGTAACTATTTACACTATTTACATTGTTTGGACTGTTGTCCTCATCTTTATTGCCATATTCACCTTCAACATCCGTCTCTATTTCTCAGATGAGGTATTGTAACTATTTACACTATTTACATTGTTTGGACTGTTGTCCTCATCTTTATTGCCATATTCACCTTCAACATCTGTCTCTATTTCTCAGATGAGGTATTGTAACTATTTACACTATTTACATTGTTTGGACTGTTGTCCTCATCTTTATTGCCATATTCACCTTCAACATCCGTCTCTATTTCTCAGATGAGGTATTGTAACTATTTACACTATTTACATTGTTTGGACTGTTGTCCTCATCTTTATTGCCATATTCACCTTCAACATCTGTCTCTATTTCTCAGATGAGGTATTGTAACTATTTACACTATTTACATTGTTTGGACTGTTGTCCTCATCTTTATTGCCATATTCACCTTCAACATCCGTCTCTATTTCTCAGATGAGGTATTGTAACTATTTACACTATTTACATTGTTTGGACTGTTGTCCTCATCTTTATTGCCATATTCACCTTCAACATCTGTCTCTATTTCTCAGATGAGGTATTGTAACTATTTACACTATTTACATTGTTTGGACTGTTGTCCTCATCTTTATTGCCATATTCACCTTCAACATCTGTCTCTATTTCTCAGATGAGGTATTGTAACTATTTACACTATTTACATTGTTTGGACTGTTGTCCTCATCTTTATTGCCATATTCACCTTCAACATCTGTCTCTATTTCTCTGATGAGGTATTGTAACTATTTACACTATTTACATTGTTTGGACTGTTGTCCTCATCTTTATTGCCATATTCACCTTCAACATCTGTCTCTATTTCTCAGATGAGGTATTGTAACTATTTACACTATTTACATTGTTTGGACTGTTGTCCTCATCTTTATTGCCATATTCACCTTCAACATCCGTCTCTATTTCTCAGATGAGGTATTGTAACTATTTACACTATTTACATTGTTTGGACTGTTGTCCTCATCTTTATTGCCATATTCACCTTCAACATCTGTCTCTATTTCTCAGATGAGGTATTGTAACTATTTACACTATTTACATTGTTCGGACTATTGTCCTCATCTTTATTGCCATATTCACCTTCAACATCTGTCCCTATTTCTCAGATGAGGTATTGTAACTATTTACACTATTTACATTGTTTGGACTGTTGTCCTCATCTTTATTGCCATATTCACCTTCAACATCCGTCTCTATTTCTCAGATGAGGTATTGTAACTATTTACATTATTTACATTGTTTGGATTGTTGTCCTCATCTTTATTGCCACATTCACAACATTTAACCCATTGTACACTCTGGCCTTCTTCAGGATCTGTCTATATTTCTGAGAGGCGGTTTTGTAACTGTTTACACTGTTTACACTATCTAGTTCCATGTGCCATGTTTAATGGATGTCAGTTATCAGTTATCTCCTGTTAATTCCCTACTCCAAGTTCTCCACTGCCTAAAGCGGGTATTGAACTCCCACTCTTTGGGTCCTGTCACTGGATCTAACTAACGTATTTATCCACTGTGCCATGTGTCCTTGATAAATATGGCAACAAAGATGAGGACAATAGTCCGAATAATGTTAATACTGGACATAATACCTCATCTCAGAAATATAGACAGATACTGAAGGGCTGAAACGTTGTAATAAATATGGTGACAAAGGTGAAGACAATAGTCTGAATAATGTAAATACTGGACATAATACCTCATCTCAGAAATATAGACAGATACTGAAGGGCTGAAACGTTGTAATAAATATGGTGACAAAGGTGAAGACAATAGTCTGAATAATGTAAATACTGGACATAATACCTCATCTCAGAAATATAGACAGATACTGAAGGGCTGAAACGTTGTAATAAATATGGTGACAAAGGTGAAGACAATAGTCTGAATAATGTAAATACTGGACATAATAACTCATCTCAGAAATATAGACAGATACTGAAGGGCTGAAACGTTGTAATAAATATGGTGACAAAGGTGAAGACAATAGTCCGAATAATGTAAATACTGGACATAATACCTCATCTCAGAAATATAGACAGATACTGAAGGGCTGAAACGTTGTAATAAATATGGTGACAAAGGTGAAGACAATAGTCTGAATAATGTAAATACTGGACATAATACCTCATCTCAGAAATATAGACAGATACTGAAGGGCTGAAACGTTGTAATAAATATGGTGACAAAGGTGAAGACAATAGTCTGAATAATGTAAATACTGGACATAATACCTCATCTCAGAAATATAGACAGATACTGAAGGGCTGAAACGTTGTAATAAATATGGTGACAAAGGTGAAGACAATAGTCTGAATAATGTAAATACTGGACATAATAACTCATCTCAGAAATATAGACAGATACTGAAGGGCTGAAACGTTGTAATAAATATGGTGACAAAGGTGAAGACAATAGTCTGAATAATGTAAATACTGGACATAATACCTCATCTCAGAAATATAGACAGATACTGAAAGGCCGAAACGTTGTAATAAATATGGCAACAAAGATGAGGACAATAGTCCGAATAATGTAAATAGTGTTCTTTAGCTACATATCTTCATTGTCAAATTATAGTGATTTTCAGCAGTGACAAATGATTCTTAATTTATTTGTGTTTATTTTTAGTTTTGTTCCTGAACTAATGAGATAATGGCCTCTTGTCTAGCATGGCTTCAATTATTAAAGAGTAGAAATATAGTAGTATAAATTCACAATTATGTTTGTTTTTAAGGCTATCGAACGAGTCTCTGGTTGTTTTTGTGTTTTTCCACTGGTTTACTTCTTTCTCGTATTATTTTACTCATATTACTTCATTCACTTTTTGTTGGGTTTATGAGTCTGCATGTTGGGGTTTCTTTGGGATTTTTCTTTTTCGTCTTTTACTGTAATGAATACATTTGATTTAATGATGCAATTTATTCAGCCATCTTCGTCTAATGTTTGGGTGATGTGATCGTGCTTTCTGGTGCTTTTCTCTAATGTTTAGTCTTTCCTTCTTTGCCTTTCTTCATTAACTTTTTTTAAGAGTTCTTGTAGTTTCCTTTGTCTGCTATCAAAACTGTGTCATTTGCATATCTTATGTCAAGATTATGGCCACCAATATTAAATCCTAGGAAGACTTCTAATTCTCTCAGAATCCCTTCACTCTATCGGCTGAATAAGTCTGGTGAGAAAACATATCTTTGACTTACCCCTTTTTTATTTTTGTATATTTACTGAATTCATTTTCTATCCATATGAAGCACGTAGATTGAGGTTCCAAGTTTGGAATTTACGAACACGCCTGTGTTCTTCATCAGCGAATGCACGAAATAAACAGAGGGACGATGGAGACTATCCAACATTAGTAGGTAGATTTTGCTTGTAGGTGGAATTATTAGAAACAAAATTTGTTCCCTGTTTGATTTCTTGCCCAGATGATAAACATTCTTGACATATGGGCAGCTCAGAATGGAGCAATAACAAACCCGGATGTCTTTCCTTGATTCCATCCAATCACACTAATATTATACAGTTACTAATGAGCCAATTTCTTGGGGGACAACAAAGAAGAAGGGCCTCTTTTGACAGAATGACATATTCACCTTCTCTCAAATCGAAGTTCTACATGCCAGACATAGACAAACTCTCTTTTGTCGAGAATAAGGCAAGTCCTTTTTCACCATTTCTGCCATTCGACTCTGGTTCTGGTTTACTATGTTTGCCACAGACGTAAAGTGACAAAATAGAAAAAAAGTTTTGTCATGTAACAACACATTTCACTATTAATAACTGACTACTTGATGAAAGAATTATTGCTTTAATTTGAAATTATAGTTTGTTTTTTTTTCTTGATTCTGGTCATAAACTTTAAACTTCTATTTATCAGTACATCATGCTAACGACCAAGTTCAACTTCAAGTGAAGTGGTCTTTCATTTTTATTAGGGTTGTTTTGGAACTTAAAGATGAAAGAAGATGAAGAAGTAAAAACAAAATAATCATCTGGTCTCAGGTGTGGGGCTCAAACATTTTAGGATTTCAAAAATAAGAAGGAAAAAAAATGAATCAAATTTTTTTGTCATCATTATTTTAGCCAATTTTATGGCTTGAGTTTTTCTAAATGGATAATTTTATGAAAATAAAAGAATCTGCTGGTAAAAATAGTCTTTTGTTCTTTCTTTTTCCTTTGTCAAGGGTATCACTGGAACAAGAATTTATTTGGCAAGAGGATTCTATTTAAATGGAATGAATGGAAATTTATGTCACCAATTTCTGAATATGGTGGAAGTTTCTTTCATTTCCTTTTGAATGCTACTAGTGTTTCATTCCCTTGTTTCAGGCTCATTACCATTCTTTGTTTTGCCATTATTCATCTTCTTTTCCAGATAAAAAAATAAAGATTCTTGATTTGAAATTTTATGGGAAAAATCTAAAATAGTTTCCGATATAATAAAAAGGCCTCCCTAAATCTTTTTCTAATTTTTTTTACATTTCTTTAAATTTTTTTCATTGCTTCTATGAAAAAGTTCTCTGTAACGGTTTTTAATGAGTTTTACCATTTTCTAAAAGAATTTTATATTTTATTTATAAGAATTTCAAGGCTGCTTTAGCTTTTTCATATATATTTTTCTTTTAAATTTCAGTGTTGTTATATTTTTATTTATTCTTCAAAGGCTCGGTTTCATTGCTTCCTCAAGATCTGATCAATGCTTTTAATTTAAATTTAAATTTATCATCTTCATTTTCCAGTTACTCGTTTTGTCCATTCTTGGATGCAGAGACGTTATTTTGCTGTCTTCATTCAAAAGTGAAGTCTTACGGAGTTTGTTCAAAAAATATACACCAGAATGGTTTGAAATTTAAGAATAATTTCCCAAAACTAATGTATCTCCTCTGTGCCTTTTCTATAAATACTTTCATCATAATTGTTCTGATGAACTTTCATCATATAATATTCATTGCGGTTTCATTTTAAAAAATTATTATATTCATCCCCCCCACCAGACAAATTGTACATATGGGAACTAGTTAGAACTTTATAGAGACTTGAGATATTACGATGGCTGTAGTAAGAATGGTTAGTAAGAATGTGTTGTTTTGGTGTAACAAATACTGTGGTATGTTTGGGTGAATAATCATGGCTAGCTAAATTTAAGATAAGACAGACTGAAGACCAGCCTTCCCCCTATGCCTCCTTTTGGCCTTGTGCCACACTTTTGTATTTTCAAAATAAACATTACTTTCCTCTATGGTACCTAAACTTAATGAATTTTAATTCAATACAAAACAAGCATCTAGGGCTCATCATTTTACAATTGAAATGGCTGCGAGATGTAACAATAAATTCTATACTAACAATTTCTTCTATAACACATCTCAAACTCTCTTCTGGCTCCTTGCTTCCCTTAGAAACTAATTATAGAGCTACCTTATATAAGGACATAGGATAAAGCCTTATAGAGCTACCTTATATATAGGATAAAGCCTTACAGAGCTACCTTATATATAGGATAAAGCCTTACAGAGCTACCTTATATATAGGATAAAGCCTTACAGAGCTACCTTATATATAGGATAAAGCCTTACAGAGCTACCTTATATATAGGATAAAGCCTTACAGAGCTACGTCATACATGGATAGAGGATAAAGCCTATAGATACTCCCTCTGCATACTGTCTTACTTCCATATATCTGTTTATACAGAAAAATGTGTTCACATACATAAACACATGCATTCAAATTTCATTGATATATGTGATAATTGTATAGACTCTACAAAATATTATTATTATATATATATATATATATATATATATATATAAATATAATATAAAAGGTTCAAACACTAATATTCCATGGTTATTATTTATTACATTGGAATCGTAATCATGATCCAAATCATCATTGTATCGTGATTACAATTCCAATGTTTATATTATATTCTTACTCTGTCCTGGACATTGAGTTCTACCTGGATTCTATCCTCTTGGGACTATATATATATATATATATATATATATATATATAGAGAGAGAGAGAGAGAGAGAGAGAGAGAGAGAGAGAAAGAGAGATAGATATAGATATGCACATTTCATTGAATATTACAGATAAGGTGCTTTTTAGTTTTTTATACAATTTCTCATGCAATCTAATAATTTTTTTCTTTTCACATGATATGTATGTATTTATTTTTTATAAAATTGACCGTGTTTTGAAAAATGAAAATGTTTTATAAAACATACATGCAACAAACTATTTCTTATTTAACAGTTAAAATATTTAATCCTTGAAAATTGCTAAATGTATTGCTGAAAGTGCTCGGAATAAAAGAACATTCGGACAGTTTTTATATAATTTATCATCTGAAAAGAAAAAATATTATTAGATTGCATGAGAAATTGTATAAAAAAACTAAATAAAAGAACCTTGTCTGTTGTATTCAATGAAATGTGAATGAAAGAAGGATTGCTGCCTAAATACACAAATATATATATATATATATATATATATATATATATATGTTGACCACTAATATTATCATATATATATATATATATATATATATATATATATATATATGTTGACCACTAATATTATCATATATATATATATATATATATGTTGACCACTAATATTATCATATATATATATATATATATATATATATATATATATATATATATGTTGACCACTAATATTATCATATATATATATATATATATATATATATATATATATATATGTTGACCACTAATATTATCATATATATATATATATGTTGACCACTAATATTATCATATATATATATATATGTTGACCACTAATATTATCATATATATATATATATATATAATGTTGACCACTAATATTATCATATATATATATATATATATATGTTGACCACTAATATTATCATATATATATATATATATGTTGACGACTAATATTATCATATATATATATATATATATATATGTTGACGACTAATATTATCATATATATAGATATATATATATAGACCACTAATATTATCATATATATATATATATATGTATACATTGACCACTAATATTATCATATATATATATATATATATGTATACATTGACCACTAATATTATCATATATATATATATATATATATATATATATATATATATATATGTATGTATGTATACATTGACCACTAATATTATCATATATATATATAATTATATATATATGTATACATTGACCACTAATATTATCATATATATATATATATATATATATATATATATATATATATGTATACATTGACCACTAATATTATCATATATATATATATATATATATGTGTGTGTATACATTGACCACTAATATTATCATATATATATTGACCACTAACATTATCAATTATCTATATATATATATATATATATATATATATATATAGATAGATAGATAGATAGATAGATAGATAGATATACTATAATATATATATAATATAAAAATATAGTTGTTATATCTTCTGTTACATTTCAAATGTCAATGTTGGTAGCCTTCATGACCAATAACCTTTGTTTTTTTATCTCTCTGGCCATTGATTAGCTTTAATCTGTGTTCACTGACTTTTCCTGATCTGATAGAAAATTTATTGACCCTCTTATATGATGGCTTGTCAATCAGTACACACACACACACACACACACACACACACACACACACACACACACACACACAAGGATGATTAGTGTCAGTAAATACAATCGATAGATGTCTGTTCCCCATGAGACATCCATTGGCATGAAGCCATGCAATCTCATCCCTATTGTTGATTTAAGGATTGAAAATTATTTACTGCATGAAACTTCCTGGAAATGAATTGTCAGATGTAATTGTTAACAACTAATTTGTTGACAAAGATTTGATAAATAACTGCTGGACTTTATCAAGTTTTATTTCTTTATTTTATTTTATTTTCAAAAGTTTCCTACAAACTAAAAGTGAGCTTTTCAAAACTTAGCAAAATGATTGGGTAACATGCTTACACCTACATCATCCAGGGATTTACTTCTGCTATATTTTCTCCTAAGACACGAAGAGTCAAGAATGATGAATATTTATTTTATATTGATAAAATAGACACACAATCAAAACTCACTGAGTGGGGAAGGCTTCTATGGCCATGAAGGAAATTATGTAATTAAATTTGAAACATGGTAATTCCTGTGTAGTAAAGAAACCATATTTTAAATAAGTTAATTTATAATATTTATGCTCTGTAAATTTACATTGAGCACTGTCTTGTAAAAATAAATATAAAAATGAAAATATCAATAAGAACACCGGATTATATATCTTACTATTCTTTCTTTTTATTATAATATATATATATATATATATATATATATATTGGCTCCTGAAAAATTAATTTTGGTTGAGCTCTTTGGTTTGAGGTGTGAGTTTGTAAACAGTGACTATTTAAGCTAATATTGCACGACTCTTCGGCAGAATTGAGTCACTGTCAGTCACTGTGTGTTTATCTAAATCTAAAAATAAACACGCTAAAATTCACCTTCATCCCTGTCGTGCGCCGACGGCTTAGTGGTAGAAGTTCCAACTGACGCCAATTCAGTCGGGTTTTGATCCTAGCTAGAGGCAACTGGACGTCTAACCACACTGATGAGCTGTGAAACAGCGAAAGTCTGTCTGTGGATGACAAAAATATATATTTTGACATTTTCATGATTACACTGATTTTGAGATGAAATGTGTCAATTTACAAATTGTCTTATATGGTAAATATATATGTGTATACTAACGTTATATATATATATATATATATATATATATAAAGTAGAGTAGATAAGTTTGTCAATAAAACAAAGTCAAACGAAAGGGTATCGATGAAATCAGTATGAAAAACATTTATTAATATTAACCAGGTGACGAAAATGAAGCACGTAGATTGAGATTCCAAGTTCAGAATTTTTGAACACGCCTGTGTTCTTCATCAGCGGATGCGAGAAATAAACAGAGGGATGATGGCGACTATCCAACTATTAGTTCTTGAGGCTGGGTAGAGTCCGCTTGTAGGTGGAATTGTTGGTAAAAATCCGTTCCCCGTTTGATTTCTTGCTGTGCGAAACTTAATGCGCAAATAATCTCAGATTTAAAAATTGTGATTGGTGGAAGGCGGGACGAGATGTTGAACATAGGAGGAAAAAGGGTTGCAGGACCAGGGGTGGGGGCGGTATTAGTGTGGAAAGTTTTATTAATAAATAATAAATGTTTTTTGTACTGATTTTATCAGTACCCTTTTTTTTTACTTTGTTTTATTGATTATCTTATCTACTTTACTTTATAAACTATATGAAGCATGCATGAACTCTTTTTCCAAATTATATAAATATGTATATATATATATATATATATATATTAGAGTGTGCAGCTTATATATTACATCATAAAGAAGTAATTTATACAAAGAATTAATAAGCAATGTTAATGTGATTAATGAGGAAATCACTTCACTAACAAGACGTAATGAGACATTAACTTACTATCAATTCCTTGAATAATATCATCCATGTATCTTTGTTGTCAGATGGAACTGACAAGCTAAGTACTTTCAACAATTTCAAAAACAATTCCTTTAGACCAACTTAGAATTAAAAAGAAACATAACGTCAAACTCTAGCATATATTTCAACGTGCAACAAGAAAAATCCAGAACTATTTACAGAAATTACAAAAAATCTAGACCTACTTAGCAAGAATGGCAAACTGAAAAATATACTAAAAACAACCAAAATAATTAAAAGCAAATGCCAATCTAAAAACCTAAAATACATACTAATCTCATCCAAAATTAACTAACACACAATACAGGGAGTCACAAAATGCAGCAAAAAAGATGTGGGTTTTGTGACTTCATTATAGAAGGAAACTCCTACACTTTTGAAAATGGCAAAAAGTCATTCATAACAAATAGAAATTTAAACTGCAAACTTTTTCTGGAGAGAACGTGTAGCATATTATTTTCAAGAGGTTATGTGAGATATGATAGCTGCACTTTGTATTGAAGGAAGTTTTTAAAAAAGTCTCAATATAAATATTTTCTCAAAGAATGCTTTTAATTATTATCTTCCAATTAACCGACTCTTGCAAAGGAATTAGTCTCAATTAATATTAATGTCAATTGGATTTTCAATAGGCTGGGCCTCAAAACAAACACAAGATGTATTCTGATATTTGGGTGTCTTAAGTTCTATAAACATATCTAAGAAAAACATGATGAGAAATGACATTGTGGACCAATTTCAAGAAACTACCCACCTCTTTGACGTTCTTAGGACATTTATTTTCATCTTCAAAATGCCTAACAAATGTTCTTTCTCTTCTTTGTAGTTTGAAAGGCCTGAATTCTCACATGGGGATCTTTGAGAATAATATGAGGAATTGGCTAATTCAACCATATGCATACCTACATACATATCTGCAACCGGATTTTGATTAATGGTATTGCTTGATTTATCAGATTTGGTCAGCGGGAAAATGACTTTTAAAGTCCTGCCAGGATCTTACATTCCCTTGTGCAGATGTGGCAATCGTGTTAAACATGTAGAATGAGAGAACAAATGAAACTACAAGTGCAGCTAGTGAGAAAAAAAAGACAAGAATTGTTAAAATAAAAGTACTTTGAATTGCTAATATAGCAGATCAAAGTGGAAAGTCTCTGTGAGCAAGAGTTGATAGGAACTGAAGTTGATTTTTGTGCCACATCTGAGTTCTCTGGTGGTGATGTCGATAGTTTATCTGATCACTGTGATGTTCAACAGTGTTCTTAAAAGCAGATGTGGTGGATCAAGACTCAGCATTTTTTATCATGCGTTTTGCTTTCATGGCAATGTTCATGATTGGGTCCTTTTATATTGGATTTTATATTTTTTTTCTTGAGGGGATTCAGTTTATGATTCGGATGTGATGCTTGGAGCCTCTGTAGAGAGAGCGACTTTTTATTTTTACTTTCACTTTCTTAGCATCCACATCCAGTCAACATCTTTTGATGTTGATTGAATCAGAAAGAGATCTAATTCGAAATAGAATATAACAGGAGCCACTTGCAGCAATTATTACATTAATATTTTGGTGACTATTCAATTGTTTTAGGTCAACATCTGAGGAACATTGTTTTTTTATACTGTTTCCAAGTAGAAATACTGAATAACATGCAGTGAATGACTCTTCTCTCTGCATGTGTGCATATGTGTGTACACAAAGCGGTCTTGTACATTAAACAAATTCATGTACATCACAAAAATAAATTTATTTTATTAAATTTACATAAAAAAGAAATTACTATTTATAAATTGAAATAATATACTCCAAAATCAAAAATAAATATCAAAGATGTTGTTAGAATGTAATAAAAACTTGAATAAAATCAGTAAAATATTTCCAAACGACCTATAAATTATGTGATCTACAATGACTCTTAAGCCTTGAAAACACAACATGGAATCTCTTTTGTTTTGAGTGTGTGTTGGATTGTACATTGATATTGTTAAATTTCACATGTCTACCTAATTAGGACCAATTTCTACATACTTTATTACAAAATTGCAAATTGAGGACTATATATCTGGAGCAATTAGTTGTGTGTAACCAGTTGGGAGTTTTAGTGTAAGCCTACAAATATGGATGGTTGAACCAGCTTGAGAGAAGCAAACACAGTGACAAATATCACAAATATATGAATGAACTGCCTTTCCAGAAAAATAGAGACAACAATAATTTTATGATTATTGTCAGAGGTTTGATAATATGGTTATTGTATTGCAGTCATTACTTCAAGCTCAACTAAAAACAATGGCAATCAAAATGTTTACATGCAAATAAGAAACAAATAAACAATAGTGTTTGTTAAAAATGAAAACAATGTCGTTCCATAAAAATAACAATATTTGGAAACAAAGAATAAGTGTTTGCGTGTGTGTGCTTTTAAGTGCGCTTTATGGTTGTGGCAGAATTACATGCTGGGAAGCAACTTTTCAGGGATGAGAAAAATTGGAAATTTTACTCCTACAACATGATCCTAGTCACTTGACTACATGTCTAAGGGAAGTAATCCACCACATATTCCTATTGATTTTATCTTTTAGTTTTTGGTAATTTTGGTTCCTACATCTGTAATCTATGCATGTATGTTTGCATTATTATTATTATTGGAAAGACATTTTTTAAGTAGACAAGTGAATTCCTAACTAGTTACTAGGAAAGTTGGTTTGCTGTGTTGTGCTAGACAATTTTTCTTGACACAAATCTATCTTACATCTTCATAAGTCTACCATTTATCCAGGCATTGAATATTGCTGCCACATCCAGTCTGGTTCTTTTACTATGTTTTAGAAATTCTTCACAAAATCCAAATAATCTGCAATTTTATCTTTCCTGCCCTGGCATCTCAGATTCAGTCTCTATCCAACTGCTATAATGTAGTTTCCTTGTGCCTTTTCTATAAATATTTTCATGGTAATTGTTTGAATGAGCTTTCTTTTATGGTACCTTGACTTTACAAATTTCAGTTCAGTACTTGATTGGTGGCAAGGTCTCACTTGTGGAACGCTCTTCCAGCTTCTTGCTTTCCAGTCAAATTCAGTCTTCAAAAATTCAAATGTAATGTCAAACATCATCTTCTGTCTCCTTGACCCTTGTTCTTTTATTATTCTCCATTGTTAATGTGTTTTTTTTTAGATACTTTCACTCTCAGTAACTTCTTGCATCTTAGTGACTTTATTACCTTGCATGGGGTGAAATGATTTAAAATAACAAAAACAAATTTTGTTGATTTTTTTTTTGTATTTTATTGTTGGTGGTGATCACATTCAAGGTTTTATCGTAAATGATGAGTTTAAATTTTAACTGATAGTTTATATGTATCATTATATTAGATTTGTTACAAACTTTTCCTCTTTGTTGTGGTTATCGTGTAGTTAATGTCTGTAGCAAAATATGTTTATATTATTATCTTTTATTTTTTTTGATAGATTTGTTTAATTTGTTTACATGCTTAGGGAACTTGATTACATTATCACCACATTATCATGCTGATTAACATGTCATTTGCCTGATATTATCTCAATTAAATAGCATATCACCACAATAACACAAGAAGACACAATAAGATATCTGACAAATAATATCAAAAAAATAATATATTATATAAACTGTAAAAAAAAGCTAATTGCAAAAAGCCTTAATTATATAAAGAAACATGTTGGCATCAATAATTCACTTTAGTAACAAACATAAAAAATGTATTGCATAATTTTAAAAAAATGACACCACAACAAATTGAAAAAAATCTGATACGATAATCATGAATATGTGAAAAGATAACACTCTAAAACACAATTCAGAAGACATTGGACAATTTATGTTCAAACTCTCCCAGGAAACCAGAAAGAGAAAATGAAAAAAAAAATTAAACAAGAACTGTCATTGATCTTCAACAATAGATGCACAAATGAAAAACTGATATATTCATTGCACAAATATGCACATATATGGTGGTGGCTGGTCACTTGTATCAGAATATGTCTGTCTACACCTGCTCAGGTACATTTGTGTTTGTTCAACACCCACAGAGCACACTTTGTGGTTTATACTGTATTTACAGTTTCTGGGAGAGAGGGCATCACTTGGCATGATCAACAGTCAGTTACAAGGCCAGCACACTCAGATTCTCAGTCACAATGACTTGTGACTTCATGCTATTACAACGGCTCCCAAATAGTTCTGTCTATATAATTTCACTTACAAGGCTTGTGTTAACCAGTGGTGTGTTTTCAGGCAATTTGCAAAGGTGCCGCTCACTGGGATCACCTCCCCAGGCCCATAACATCAAGAAGTCACCTTCCTGACTATGGTGAGAAGTGAACCTGGATCTCACAGTTGGAAAGCAAACCTAACCACTGGGTCATGTGCCCATCATATATATATATATATATATATATATATATATATATATATATATATATATATATATATATATATATATATGTATGTATGTATGTATGCATGTATGTTCATGTCTGCCTCAACTCCAAACAAGTTACTCTATCAAAAACAGCAGTCAAAATTACATGGTTGTCAATTCATGAGAATGACAATAATGTGTAGACAATATTTTCGGCTTGTCCAATATTCAAATCATTTCTTTGCCAACATTTTATGGTTGACTGCCCTTTGCCATACCCTATAAAATGTCTTTCATTTGCAAAGAACAACCACGTGTTGATTCATCATCCAGCAGATAAGCAGAAATGTTTTCTGGAAATTGTTTCCAAATTTGGTGCAATTCTGATGGAATTCTCATGTTTCGGTGCACATCACTATGACTTCATATATCAATGTTTGAACATATTTGCATGAAAGGCAAATCAATAAATGCATATGCATGTTCAATGCAGAGATAAAACATGACATTATGGAGAGCCATGATCACTAACATCCTGAAGAAGCATGGTAGGAAGAAGAAGATATTCAGAGTTCAGATGTCAATTCAATGAGTTTGAATAGTTACTTAATTTCTTAAAATGAAGTTTGAAAATTTACTGATTTTTTTAGTCTGAATATTGCATATAATAATTGTTATGGGAACTTACCGAGAATATTAATAGACTGTTCCGTACCTCATAAATACTGCGCCTCAAGAGGAAGCAGTAGTGTGAGTCAGTCAGAGACAGAGTCGCGTCAGACAATTACTGTAAGACATTGGAATAGTGATACTTCGAGACAACATAGTTCTCTCTAACCAAACCTGATTGTTATTACTAACACTTCTACTTCTTTTGTACATATTCTGTTTGTAATATATCTGTGTTATTCCATACCTGTGTTCGAGTTATTCTTCAGTGGTTCTACCTTGGACCATCACTGTGGTACAAGGAACCTGGACCATAACAATAATTTATGTTTCAATATATAAGAGGAGGTGCTGAAAAAATATTACCTTGAGCCACCTGTCAAAATTTGACAAAATGACAAAACATTAACGTTTTTTTTCTCCTTCTAACTAATTTTTATGCTAATACTTCCTTCTCTCACACTTCTCACCTGTGGAACTCTGTTCTGTCTTATTTCCTGTCACCTACAATCTTAAAAAAATTTTTAATTCAATGTCAGTTGTTTACTTCTATCTCTTTGAATGCTCTTTGTTTATTGTCCTTTCACTCTCCCTAAACCCTTGCACTTTTTTTTAACCATTTCACCCCAAGCAAGAACTATATATATATATATATATATATATATATATAATAAAAGTTGCAAAATAAAATCTTCACATTTTTCTTGATAAAGGCCATCATGGAATGAAACATGATGGTAAAGAAAAGTTTTCCTTTTGTCTTTATTTATTTTGTCTTTTATCACTTTTTTTTCTTGGCTTCTGAAAAATTAATTTCTGTTGAGCTCTTTGGTTTGAGGTGTGAGTTTGTAAACAGTGACTATTTAAGCTAATACTGCACGACTCTTCGGCAGAATTGAGTCTCTGTCAGTCACTGTGTGTTTATCTAAATCTAAAAATAAACACGCTAAAATTCACCTTCATCCCTGACCGTGTGCCGACGGCTTAGTGGGAGAAGTTCGGACTGACGCAAATTCAGTCGGGTTTTGATCCTAGCTAGAGGCAACCGGACGTCTAGCCACACTGATGAGCTGTGAAACAGCAAAACAGTCTGTCTGTGGATGACAAAAATATATATATATATATATATATATATATATATATATATATATATATATATATATATATATATATATATATATATATATATATATATAGACACAATCTGCTGGTTGGATTATTGCATTTAAGGTTGATTTTATATTTATATCCATGCTTTTCCTGATACTTAAGACATTAATCCATAAATATAGCATATTTAAAAGTATATATATATATATATATATATATATATATATATATATATATATATATATACTTGCACAATTATTCATAATTAAGCCAAATGTATTTTGGACAGATGAACCCAAATTTGAAATTTTTCATCATATGATGAACCTGGAAAAAGCCTGAAATATAAAAACAAATACACTGTAGTTAATGAAATTTTATCTTTTAATTAGAAAAATCTCATTTTAAGGTGTTTTCTAAAGAAATGCAGGATTGTCTGTAACTTTTTGCCTGTATGTTATACACACACACACACACACATATATATGATAGAAATTGTTAGGAGGATTTTATAATTATAATTAAGTAATTCATTGAGTCTGAAAGAAACGTCAACAGAATGCAGAAAGGACTGGACGGCCGTTTCGTCCTATATTTGGGACTCATCAGCAGTGCGCATCCACTACCAAGAATTGAAACCTGGACAGTTAGGTTATCAAGCAAACGTCATACCAACTGTTCAATGTTTGCTTGATAACCTAACTGTTGATTTCCATAATCCACAGTATCTCTCTCTCTCTCTCTCTCTATATATATATATATATATCACTGTTGATTTCCATAATCCACAGTATCTCTCTCTCTCTCTCTCTCTATATATATATATATATATATCACTGTTGATTTCCATAATCCACAGTATCTCTCTCTCTCTCTCTCTCTATATATATATATATATATATATAGAGAGAGAGAGAGAGAGAGATACTGTGGATTATGGAAATCAACAGTACATGTTGACTCATAGTTTCAAACTTTAAGTGATCATCAGGTACTTCACTGTGTAGGATCTCTCTCTCTCTCTCTCTCTCTCTCTCTCTCTATATATATATATATATATATATATATATATATATATATATATATATATATATAAAAAGAGGGAAACAGAAAATATTCAAGATGCATATAAAATAAGAACAATACATAAAATATTTAATGTTCTTTTCTGGTGCCGATGATCTTTAGGAAACCATTTTACATATAACATCACTTATATAATATGGACATATTTAAATTAATTTGAATTCTTGCATTTCAAACAAAATGTAGCCAACAAAATCTTGTCTACCATACTGACAACAACCAGTTCTTGATAATTACTTAGAACGAAACAGGTACAGATATATATACATATATATATAAAACAGGAACAGATATATATACATATATATATATAAAACAGGAACAGATATATACAAAGAATTTCAATGTGGTTGACAATGTATTTTCACGAAAATTCATTCAGTATTTTAGTTGCATGATGATAGGCAGATCTGAATTCACCTCACATATCTCAAAACCTTTTATGTTATACTGGGCTGCTTCATCAGTGATGTTTATTTCTGGTCTCATTGGAGGATTTGGGCCTCTACAAAATATCCCACCCACCTTCAGAGGCAACCCAACCAGGAGCAATCACCTTCTGGTCAGCTGCTTTACCTTTCTTTCGTTGAATCTGCAGCATTTTGGTTTGACTCATTTTTGGAATTCAACCAATGAAAATTGGTTTTACAGTTACTGTAGCCTTTGTCTGCCTATTTAATGTTACTGAATTTTTCTTGCCAATTTTTCCTAATTGGTCAGTAAATTGCTTGGTCTTATGTTGATTTGTCTTCATGTTATTTTCCTTAGGTATTTTTTAATTACAATAATTATGTGCAAGCAATAACTTTAGGGTGATTTGCATTTATTAATGTACATTTAAAAAAAATAATAAAATAAATAGAAAGAAAAATTCAGTAACTACGTTCATGTTGTTTTTGTTGTTTTTAGCAAATTATTGTTTGCTATACCATTTGCAATGGTAGTGAATATAAAAAAATAAGTCAAAAAGTCAAAAAGAAAAAAAATGGTAATTGTGTATTAGTAACTTTACAAGTTGTTTATGCTTGGTGGAATTTGTGATTTACTAAGAGTAAGTTGCAGCCCAAGGCTAAAATTATGAGGCACCTAGTGTAGATCAAACTCACTATTCAATTGTAAGTGATCTAACAAGATAAGCCTACTAACCATTACATCATATTAAAGTACCACCATCCCCATATAATTTTCTAAGAGTTGCAGAGATGTGGCAGAAAGCTGAAAGTATGAAGTACCCAGTGAGAATCAAACTCACTACTCAGTTGTAATTGATCTAGCAAGACAAGTTTGCTAGTCATTACACACTACATTGACGTACACAATGCCTGGCAGAGATAAAATACTAAAATTTGTATTTAATGCAAATATTATAAACTAATAAAACATTGCTAGAAAGGCGGTTCATTATTTCCTGTATCTCATGAGACATAGAAAACACTGTTCAAATTTTTAAATTTTGTGTTAGCACTCCATTTGTGTGATGTGAGTGTCCACAAAGATTTCATTGTTCATAGAATATAAAAGCAAATGATCTTCAGGAGTTCATATTTGATTCTCAGGTGGAAAAAATAGCAAAATGTCACCTTCCGAGGGAAGAAGACTTCAGATTCGACCCTAATAGCTTATTTTTGTGACACTGGAAGATAAAGAGAGTTTGAATCTAAATACTAAGACCTTCCTCTCTGCCTCATTCTTCCTCCACACATCTCCATCAAGGTCATACCACCCAGTGGTAGCATTTTCTGAAAATTTCCCCTCCAGCCACAACTCTTGTCAAATGAAGCAGCTGAAGTGAATATAATATTTACACCTGTTGAAATGCCTAGAATATGGCAGCCTTTTGTCATTTTATTTAGAATTGGGCTTAAAGAGAAATAGTGGTCTCAGGTAAATTTTCTTTATAATTTGGGTGTGTAACAACATCGAAGACATCCTTTGTCCCAATCTCTTCTCCTCCCTATGCAAAACCACCTTTGACACCCACTACAACTAAAAACAACTT
>OZ038491.1:23349930-23355852 GCA_964036315.1 Acanthosepion esculentum
AACACATTTGATAAGACACCGGAAGTGTTGAAACAAAATGCTTATTTTTGTAGTGATGTTATAACATGTTTATGGTATAATTTTTTAATAAATAATATTTGCTCTACTGTATATTGAGCACTCTTTTAATAATAGTATTTTTGGTTATTGGAAAATATATATATATATATATATATATATATATACACACACACACACACACAGGGTGATTGAAAAGTAACTCCTCATTTTAAAATACTTATAATTTATTTATTGATTATAATTTCTACAAGTAATTGATATGAGAGAATAACGTTTAGCATAATGTTTTATTTAAAATTCTGTATGGGGACCAGATTTCATGGCCATGAAACATGTCAACTGATTTCATAAGGAACTCTTGTGGTATGGAAGATATAACTTGTATTCAACCCTTCAAATGCTTTCAAAGTCTTGGTTTGGTATAGTAGACTTGCTCGTTTAACCAACCCCAAGATCAAAGGGTGTTAAGTCAGGACTCCTGGCTGGCCATTCATACATAAAATAGGGAGATACTTTTCAATCAATTTGTGTGTGTGTGTGTGTGTGTGGTGTTATCTTTCAGGTGTTGATTATCACAGACAGATATTGCCAATTAATACCTGAATTTTAATTGCACATCAATTTACAGAAAGTTAAATTTTAATTGACATTGTCTCAGATATTTGGAGTTGCCTGAAAATGTCATCTGTAAGTAATGCTTAAAATCCATCAAAATTTTCAGTGTGTAACATAAGGAGGTAGTGATAGGAACATGAAAAAGTGCGGGGGGGGGGGTGTCTGCTGGATGATAAATCATTATATAAAAAGATAATGTTTTTGTTGTTTCTGATCAATGAGAGACTGACAGAAGAAAGAAAAGATAATATGAGAAAAAGACAGACACGTTGACCTAAGACTAAGCTTGTAATTCACACAATTTACGATTATTATGCTGCAATTCAACATGTCTCTCTTGATTGATAATAAAAACAAGAGATTACCAAATATGTTTGGCATGTTCTTTAAAACTCAGCTTCTGTAATGTTTTAGTACTTGATTTAGTATCACGTTAGTGGTTCTTCAAAACTTTGGGAACATTTCAAATTCTGGAGAGATTTCAGATTCTCTTTTACAGGAACTGAAAGATATTGTATTCTGCAACTCTTGTGTAGCATTCACCAAAACTCTTGGAGATGGCCTAAGAAAAAGGAAAGTGACAGAAAAACATTGTGCATTGTTTTTCTTTACCCCTTCTGGGTTAAAATCATAAAGAAAAAAAAATAGTATCACCTAATTTTATTCTGTATCAGTCAGGATCCACTTATTTTAAAAACAAGTATCATGACTTGGAGCAAGACTTATTACTGGTATTAGAAAAGTTTGGGTCAGTTTTCTTATATACATGTGATGGGAGAGAAAGATCTCATTGTTACAAATTTAAAGTCAACCCCAACTCTAATTAGTCTCTCTTTCTCTGTTCGGTTAACTGTTATACAAATATCTACTATTTATTTCTCATTGCTCAGTTTTATTTAGTTACCCATTTTGCCTTAGTGACTTGTTGGGTGGGGCCAGATAGAAGGTCTTATTAAGTTAACAGCATCGTTTACTGTTGTGGCCTATGTGCCATTAAATAAACCATGAAAGAGTTGACAGAATTAAATAATTTAGAAAAATATTACCATTTTTATGAAAATAAAAATGTTTCTGTTATATTGTGAGAAAAGGCTTTGTTAATCTTGTATAGATGTGACTGGGTGGGGAGATTACATGTCTTGAATTCAAACTTATCTCCAATGGGTGACGTCTCTCTCCCTCCCTCTCTTGTTCTCTCCCTCCCTCTCTCTCCCCTCTCCCTCCCCTCTCCCTCCTCTCCCTCCCCCTCTCTCTCCCTCCCCTCCCCTCTCCCTCCCCCCCATCTCTCCCCTCTCCCTCCCCCTCTCCCTCCCTCTCTCCCCCTCTCCCCCTCTCCCTCCCCTCTCCCCCTCCCTCCCTCTCCCTCCCCTCTCCCCCTCTCACTCCCCCTCTCCCCCTCTCACTCCCCCTCCACTTAATGACTTCACCACAAACATGGCTTGACACCACAAAAAAGATAATCCCAATGATTTATATTTTAAATATCATTCTCTGTCCTCTGACATGCAAGATTAAAGATTAAAGGTCTTATTTAGTTGACAGTATGGTCTGATGTTGTAGACCAGTGATTCTCAAAGTGGGCGGGTACTGCACCTCCTGGGTGTGGTGGAAAGATCCAGGGTGTGGCAGTGAGAAGAGGACTGGGCAGCCAGAGGGTGGCAGTGATATATCTGAACCTTAAAATACACCAAACCCACACATTGTACCTGAAGTGTATCATACCTTAGCCTTTATAATCTCTCCCATTTATATAACAATTATTATGGGAAATACTTCATTCTTCTTCTATGTGCTGTGTCCCTTCAGGACTTAGCAATCATGGCTCTCCAAAATTTCCCATCCTGTGTAGGCCTACATAAATTTTGTTTTTTGTTATCTCTCTTAAACCTTGTTCTGCCACCCGTTTACTGAAGCTCTCTAGGTAGGTTATGCATTGTTTTCCTCTGTTCCTCTTGCCTACAATCCTTAGCAATGCATATCAGATTTTCCAAGCCCTCCTTTTTCAATATATGCCCCAGAAACCTTGACTGTCTCTTCCTGATTTAAGTATAAATTTCCTTTTTGTTTTCATTTTCTCTAAACCTATGTCATTGCCCACATGTTCAGTCCATCATATCTTCAATATCCATTTGTAGAAATACATTTCTGCTGCCTCAAGTTGCCTCTTCATCTGTGATAAGGTTGTCCATTGCACAAAGACTGATATTACATAACAGTTCAGTACCCTTTTCTTCGTTTCTAATAAAATTTTTCGGTTTCTTAATACTTTGCTTAGCTTTTAAAAGGCATCTTTTTCTATCTCAATGTACCTTTGGATTTCAGTGTCACACCTTCCATCCTATATTAAAATACTTTCTAGGTATTTAAATTTTTGTACTTGTTTGATTTCACACCTTCCATCCTATATTAAAATACTTTCTAGGTATTTAAATTTTTGTACTTGTTTGATTTTAGTGTCCCCAATTTGCAATTTGAATGTTGGGCTCTGTCCCTTTTGCTAACAACCAGGCATTCCATCTTCTTGCAGTTGATGTTTCATCATTTCTTATTTAATTTCATTACGTTCTCTAGGAGTTCTTGTAGTTTTCTTCCTGTCTACTATCAACACTATGTTATCTGCATATCTTACATTAAGATTGTGGCTGCCAGCAGTGAATCCTGTTAGGACTTCTAATTCTCTGAGAATCACTTCACTCTATAGGTTGAATAAGTCCAGTGAGAAGTCACATCTTTGTCTTATTCTCCTTTCTATTTTTGCTTATTTACTGAATTCATTTTCTATCCTTATGCAGGTAAATTCTTTTAATATCCTTCCCAAATATGTCAAAGTTACCAATCAGGTCAAGCAGTTCTTTGTGATGTACTTTATCAAACTCTTTTGCATAATCTACACGGCACAAATACACATCATTCTGCATTTGTATTGCTATTTCTGATATCATTCTGAGCATAAATATTGCATTTCTTGTTCCAGTGTTTTTCATAAACCTGCACTGATTTTGTTCTATTTCCAGTCTGATTCTGATGCATGCTCTATTGATCAGAATTCAGAAGTGAAATATTTTTACATTGCTCATTGGGCCGATTGTCCAGTGGGGTTCCCATTCATTTGCACCTGGTTTCTTAGACAGTGCGCTATGAAAATAGATCTGCTTAGGTCTTCCAGTGTATCGCCTTTGTTGTATATTTTATTTATTATATCTGCAATCTTATCAATTCAATCTTGTCCTGCTGCTTTGTTTCAAGTGCGGATTTCACTTCAGATTTCAATATTTCTGGCCCTTCAATATTTCTGTACCTTGGTAGTTGTTCTCTTTCGTTGTGGAAGAGTTCTCCAAAGTACTCATTTGACATGCAATACTATCAAGTAAATTCACTAAAAGGTTGATGATACATTGTGGTGGGGGGGGTGTCAGGGTTGTGTTTGGTACATAAGGTGGGCAGCAACTCCAAAAAGTTTGGGAACCACTGTTGTCGCCTATATTCCATTAAATGAACAAAGAAGATGAAAGAATTTAATAATCGAAAAATATTACCATTTTTATAAAAAAGAAAGAAAAAAAAACTAAATTTTCTGATTTGGGTTGACATTGGTTATTTGTCCAAATACAGCTGAAGTGACTGTGACACGATCATTTTTCAGTTGGTCCTATAAGGCAAAAACCTAAAAATTCATGTATTTGTCATATATATTTATATATGTTCAAATTTTGAGTATATCTGAATTAAATTGTTGTAACATGAATTTGAGTATATATATATATATATATGTAGTATTAAATGTTAAAGACAACATAGTCTTGCATGTTTTCTTTTGAATTTTCTCATATTCTCTAATGAGACTTTTTATTTGAAAATGATTTTGAAATATGTATTGTCCATACGATGACCTAGCGCTTTCGAACATCATTGTTCATCTTCAGGGTCAATATTTTTAGTCAAAAAAAGATGAACAATGATGTTCGAAAGCGCTAGGTCATCATACGGACAATAGATATTTCAAAATCATTTTCAAATAAAAAGTCTCATTAGAGAATATGAGAAAATTCAAAAGAAAATATGCAAGACTTTGTTGTCTTTAACATTCAATACTACATGTTTAAAAGAAAAGTTGCTGCCAAATTATACATATATATATATATATATATATATGTAAAATATATTATAATAGTATATTTTATATATATATATATATTATAATAGTATATAATAGTATATTTTATATATATATATATATATATTATAATAGTATATAATAGTATATTTTATATATATATATATATATATATATTATAATAGTATATAATAGTATATTTTATATATATATATATATATATATATTATAATAGTATATAATAGTATATTTTATATATATATATATATATATATTATAATAGTATATAATAGTATATTTTATATATATATATATATATATATATATATATGTAAAATATTATATTATAATAGTATATTTTATATATATATATATATTATAATAGTATATAATAGTATATTTTATATATATATATATATATATATGTAAAATATTATATTATAATAGTATATTTTATATATATATATATTATAATAGTATATAATAGTATATTTTATATATATATATATTTGTCACTTATACATATATGTGTGCGTATATATATATATATATATAGTCATGAACACTGAAAATTTGCTGACTAACAAAGTGATGTGTGTATATCTTGTGATCTAAATCAGTGCTTAAGACGCGAGTAATTAATCATTTCAGTGGCAGGCGTGGGTGGGGAGGGAGGATATTTGTGCATTAAAATTGAATGAAAATAAAACAGCCAAAATGGAAGATTGAAAGATAAAGTTAGCGTGTTGATCTGAAATGGAGGGGAAACACACACAAACACATGCACACACATGGACCCCCTCCCACACACAGACATGCATATACTCCCTCAACATGCATATACATACACACACACACACACACACACACACTACACAAACACTCCCCTCACACTCACACAGACACACACAAAGACATCCCCCACACCCATATACACTTGCATGCACACACACACACGCAATAGCATATACTCACACACTACTCACGGAAACACTGCAACACACACACATACAGATATCCTCCTCACACTCACACACAAATTAATGCATGCACACACGCACACACCCCATATATTCAAAAGGCAAAGATAAGAAAGAATGAAAAGAGAGAGGGAGGCAAACATACTGGAGAGAGAGAGAGAGAGAGAGAGAGAGAGAGAGAGAGAGATAAAA
>OZ038491.1:23363552-23383552 GCA_964036315.1 Acanthosepion esculentum
GGAGACTTGAAGCAAACAGAAATGGAGTCCTACAGTAGGATGCTGAGAATACCATGGATGGAACATGTGAGCAATGAGGAAGTTAAAGAAAATGGGAATGAAATGGACGTTTGTGTTTAGAATCAGAAAGACACTGTTGAAATGTCTGGAACACATAATGAAGAAAGAGAGCTTGGAAAATTTGACACTCACATGACACAATAAAAGTGAGAGGGACAGAGGAAAACAGTGAGTAAACTGTTTAATGAGGAAGGATTGTAAGGAGACAAACATTGCTTAGAGTTACAAGGAATAGGAAGTTGTGGAGAGCCTGATAATCACATTCCAAAAAGACATAGTACATAATAAAGGTGATATAGAATTAAGAAAAAGCACACTCATACAGCCCCCCCCACATATGTACATGGGTACGCATGAGTGTATTTGGAGTAAACTAGTACAGCAAACAGTCCTCGCAGTATGATTGTGATTCTATACAAAAGTAAAATGGTAAATGGTGAATAATAGCCGTTTCTATACAAGAAACATGAATCATTCATTGGCTGCACATTTAGTGTTAATGTCGGTTGCATTTTATAAAACCTTTCTCTTAAAACAGTTCTTCAGGAAAATAGGCTTTTCAAGTTCACTAACATATTTGCTATTTCTAATGATGATGGGAGATTCTTCTTAACGCTTTAAGAATTCTGATTATGTCTTTATTTCCTCTTTGAGTTACATGTGCTATCCATTTTAGTTGTTGCTGTTATTGGAAATCTTCAAGTCATGTGTCTTTTGTTTTCTTTGGAGTACAATTCTTTGTGATTCTTTCGTGTTATTCTATAAGATCTGATGGGTGTCTATAAGGGCTTCTTTAAAACCTAAAGAATTCATGTGGTTACAGCCATTTTTAATTACTGATCTGAGAAAATGGCTGCTAGCTTAGAAATTTCTGAATGAGTTGGATGTCATGCACGACATCCACATGAAAGCCTTGATCTGATGAGGTGTAACCTAAAAAGCCAAGTTATATTCTTAAGTAAAGTATGATTTGAGTTCTTATATTACCAAGGATATTGGTTGTAGTACAATAGTTGAGCAACTACTACTATAGACTATTTTCTTGTATTGTGAGTTTGATCCAATGCTGGATTACTAACCAACATCAAAATTGTTCAATCTGTTTATGAAGAATCGAAGTAAAATAATCCTGACTAACTTCCAATTCATTATTTTAAAGTTGCAAAGAAACAAAACCTTTGAGTAGAACTTAAATGTATAAAGTTACTGGCAGAAATATTTAGAAATAACAAGAATAAAAGTTAGAATATTTTGGAGGAGTTATGAAATCATTTTGATCTTTAATCAGATTTTGTGGAGGTAAAGAAAAGTTCCTTTTGATGTTACATTAGTCAAAGTGATCAGCAATTGATTTTCTCTTGATCTTTTTTTATGTATTTATCTTCGGATTTCATCTCTATTTTCTTGTTATGTTCTGTCTTAATGAACAAAGATCCCATTTGTAAAGTCACCACCTCTTCAAACTTGCTTATTGTGTCACATTTTTGATTTCATCAACTCACCATCTAAGTATACAAAGCAAAATCAATCATCATTTTACCAACAGCCATAGGTAATTAAAACTCACTAGTATTATTAATGGACTAGTAAGATAGCTTGTCATAGTAGAATTGAAATGTATTGTAGAAAGGTTGGCAAAAAGAGATGGGAAAGGGGGAATTATAATCAACTTAATTTATATATTTGTTTATAGATCCCATTTATCTGTTGGAAATATTTTTCAAGACCCTAGTGGATGTTTAGAAGTATGCAAAGTAAAGGTAATAGTAATATTAACTATATCCTGAGAAGCAAACATTCATTGACCAATTATCCAGTACCGCTGTCGGCTGAAATTTATAAGATTTTTCTCTTAAGACAAAATTTTGGGAAAATAGATTTCTCATGTTTAGTAATTGTTATTGATCTTTCCAATATTGATGGGGATTTCTATCCTAACCTTTTGTTTGAAGTAGTGTGGAACATCAGCCCCATGATATCCATAGTGAATCCCATATATATATATATATATATATATATATATATATATATATATATATATATATATACTTTTTCGATTCATAAATATAATGACATGCAATTTATAAACATGCCACAATAAGAGATTAATGCCAATAAGAAATCATAAAATAAAACAATTATAACAATATAAGAAAAGTTATGAGAGGAATAAAATATAGAAGGGAAAATGGCTTACCTCGTGGAACAAAACAGGCTCATACATGTCTTGTGTGCAAAATACATGACAGAAAATATAGCCAATCCCAAATCTGCAATTTAAGAACAATTTGATCTTGGAGCTCAGATTTTGTGAGATAAATTTGTGGTTTATGCAGATATCGAAGCCTCAGCCACTCCATAAAATCATCATGAGTGAAAGACCATCAAAATGGCTGCAGATGTCCATGAGTCGAGTGGTTGTGCTCAGTGTGGGGAGTTTTGCAGTAGTCTCACTGATTGAGATTGGAAAGAAGACAGGCCTTAACTGGTACTCCAAACGGCCATACCTTTTTGGCTACAGTTAAAAAAGGTATTTATTACTGTAGATATTAGAAGCTTCATCCAATGATGTTTTTTTTTTAATTTTATGACTTGAAAAATTTCAGCTTTTCACTTAAAATAAAAAAAAAAGATGGACTTTATGGCTTCTCTTTGACATATCTGAATTACCGTCATCACAATTTTTACACTTTGTGTTGATCTCATCTAATATAACTTCACCAAGCAAATAGATTGATAAATCTCCAGTGGAGAAAAAAAAAAGAAACCCTAAGTTTATATACAACTGAATGGGTAGAACCCATTTCAACTGCAGGTGGAACAGGTCAACTTATTAAAGCACAAGTTTACATTAGCTGAAGGCTATGAGTTCAATACTTGTGATGGGTAGCAAATCTACATTTGAGCTATTTAACACCTTAACAGAAATTGTCCAAGATTCATTGCCATATTGAAAATTGATACCACATGGCAGTTCAACATTCTTTTCTTTGTTTCTAACAACATTTTCTTTTCTCCTGATATTTAACTGAGTTTCTGGAAGACATCTTGTGCTGTCCCTATGTATGTATGTATGTATGTTGCGGCATTCACCCTGGATCGGTTAAGCCGGCTCCTTCCAAGTAATTCACCGCGTCCGGAACGAAGGCCGACCAAACACGGCGATCCGTCACCAAATGCTGAAACGAGCAACAGCCATTCCCGATTCCAAAGGCGGTGAATTCTTGAAACGGAGTAACAAGGGAGTTTGAACTTCACACGCGGTCCCCACACCTCACATGCTATCCCAGTGGAGGGAGGAATATGCTCTTACTTGCCGCAGAATTTCCACAGATGCAGAGGCAGGAGTAACCAAGAGGCCGCCGGATGCCGGTGCAGATGCCGAATGGTTTTGAATTCAGAGTTGACCTTCTCCTAGACCAGTTGCCATCCAAGGCTATAGAACCCAGTCTGTCCTGCTATTTACCCATAGTTGGAGGGAGAAGAAGAGGATTCACACCTTTCCCAAGGGTGTTAGCACGTAAGTGAATGTAACGGATTCGACTGGAATTCGAACTCGGCTCTACGATTCCTCAATCCGAGCTGTTATCCATTACTCCACCGTGCCTCCTATGTGCCTTTCTATGTCAGCTTAAATATTAGTGGATCAGAAAGTTCACCTTATAATTTTTCAATCATTAGTTGTTTATAAGAAGAAATGCTGAAAAATTTTCAACCTGAGAAACTTGTTCTGATTACCTGACCTTTGTTAATATAATATAATATAATATAACTTCACCAGACAAATGGATTTCTGTTCCTCCCAGTTGGGGTGGGGGCAACTTGGGTTATATAAAACTGTAGGGGCAGAACCCATTTTAACTGCAGGTGGAATATGTCAAATTATTAAAGCACTAGTTTACATTAGCTGAAGGCTATGAGTTCAATACTTGTGCTGGTTAGTAAATATATATTTGAGCGATTTAACAATTTAACAGGCAGCCATCTTGAATTAAAAGATGGGTCTTGCCTTCATAAAATACATTTTATTAAAGGATATTATATACAAATATAAAGTGTATTATATGCAAATATAAAGGATATTATATACAAATATAAAGGGTATTATATGCAAATATAAAGGGTATTATATGCAAATATAAAGGGTATTATATGCAAATATAAAGGGTATTATATGCAAATATAAAGGATATATACAAAATAATGGTTGTATCTAAGAAAGGAAAAGTATCTACACTTATATAAATATTTGGGGAACTACTTTTTTAAGTCACTCTTAACTTTCTATCATCTGTTAATGTGTTGGATGTAAGTTTGAAATGCTCAAGATGGTATTGACCAAAATGTTGTAAAAGAAAATGAAAGATAAATCCCTAGTTGGAAAAATGGTTAGATGAAGGAACAATTATGATGAGTGAGAGCATTTGATAGAAAAGGTCCCCAAACAACCCTCCTCAGACTTTGAATTCAAATCGGCTGTTTCCCAAGGCAAGGACACCGTCTGTCCTGCTATTTATCCATATTTAGGGAGAAAAGGGATGAATTCATACCCACATTAAGAGTATTAGTATGTAAATGAATGTAATGAACTCGAATGGAATTTGAACTCGGCTCTTTGATTCCTCAATCTGAGCCACTATCAGTTACTTCACTGTGTCTTCATATATATATATATATATATATATAAGTAAATATGTGTGGTTTTAATGTATGTGTATAAAGTGATAGGAATGTTTTATTTTCTGTATATGGAGAGCACATTGTGGCTGTGTTCATAGTTAATGTTATTAAGTGTTGACTTTTCATTTTTTATTATTAGGACTTCCATTATAAAACTAACAAAAAAAAAATTGTCCTTGCTAATGGCTAAAAGAATAGCAGAAAGTGCTCGGAAATGCAGAACTTTTGGTCAGTTTTTTCACACTTTGTGTCCAGAAAAGAAAACACTTGTACGAACAGAAGAAAAATAAATAAAAAGCTTAATTGCACTACCTTGTCAGCTGTCTTTAATAAAACATGTATAAAAGAGGGATTTCTGCCTAAATGCACAATATATATATATATATATATATATATATATGTGTGTGTGTGTGTGTGTGATAAAAATATAGGTTGATGTTTTTAAGTTATGTTATATTTTGTAGGGTAAAGTGCACAAAATCAGGGATAAAGTGTATGTAAATTTGAAAGTGGACATTGAGGTCAACACCCAGTAGTGACAGTCTGTTTTATGCGTAAACACAATATTCAGGCCAAAGATTGCCTTATATATAGATATATATGGAATATTTAAATCATACCAGATTCTCAGGTTGCATTTAAATCTTTAGTTTATGTTATGCAAGTTTTTGTTATAACAATGAACCTCACCAACGTGGCTCTAGTTAGACAAGTATGATTTTCCATTAGGCTTTTGTTTTTTATACCTCTCAGGAATTTCACTCATGGGATCCAATTATATTCCAGAATGAATCATTACAATTTATGAATTAAGAATAAAGGAATCCAAATATTTTAATTAAATATAATGAATTGATATAAATTATAGTTTTAAACAATGGCTTTTCATTTAAAATTTATATCTTGCCACCCCCTAAGAAAACATTAGCCATGAAAGACTATAACATGAAGAGTGTTCCTTTCCTTCTTTGTATCTCATATTGATGTGTTTATTTAACCACGATTTTCCTTTTTTATTTGGGAAATAAGCAAAACATATATTCATTTATATTATTCAGACTGTTATCTTCATCTTGATAGATATATTCACAATGTTTTAGCCATTGTAAGCTTCAGCCTTCTTCAGGTGATTGGAATTTCAAACCGTACCCTTTATTTCATCCACAGGGGTAGATTGTTCTAGTTCCACATGCCATGTCTCTTCCAGATGCCTCAGTTTTTTCCCTTTAACTAAACTCTTTAAGTTTTGGTTCACCACTGCTGTGGCCTGGTGTTGAACTCACGACTCTTTGGGTCTAGTCACTGGATCTAACCAATCTCTTGATCCACTGTGCTATGTGTCCTTGAGGACATCTGTGTATGAATTTCTAGGACTTATAAACTTAATGCCTCAGTAACCATTTTTTACCAGAACTTATATTGCAATTTTTGTTGTTATTCATTGCTTTTCTCTAGCACTTTTTATTACTCGTTCTCATATTGTATTCATTTCTATGCTTGGTCAGCTCAGGAGATTTTTGTGGCCTAGCATATGTGCTGATTCTTTAACTTTTCTCATTTTCCAGTGTTGCTCTCTGTCTATTATTTATTTTTCCTATCCATGCCTGATTTTTCCACTTCTCCTTGTGTTACAGCTTTCTGGTGTTCTTGAAGCCTTACCTTAAGGGGGCGGCCTGTTTCCCCTTTATATTTCTTTCCGCAGCTGCATGGGATGGCGTATACACAGTCTTTAGTCATGTTCTCTTCTATGGGGGGATCTTACTCGAGGGAGGTATCTGCGAAGTGTCGTCAAGCTTTTGAAGGTTGTCCTGATGTTATATGGACCAACATGAATGGAAATTATATTTTTGACTAATTTTATGTAATTTAACATTTTAAGACCATGACAATAAAACATTTTGAAAACTGCTCATGACTTATTCCCCATCTCAATAGATTGCTTAAAGGGTTCCATCATAAAAGGTTACAATTTATCTAATAAAGGGAGAAATGGATTCATGCCTGTCCTAAGAACATTGGCACAAAGTGAATGCAAATTAAGTGAGAGTTAGAATTTGGTTCCCAGGTTCCATTTTCCATGCCATTAAACATGAGGACATCCAATGTTCCTCAGACAAAATGTCAATAGTATTTAAAAATGATTCTGAATTCTTTTTCAACAGGTGCAATATTGGATTACCTTGCTTACTAGTTCACTAGAAAGCAAAGCAAAAATAATTTCAAAAAGTATTTATTTTAAGATCTAAAGCTTAAATTGAATAAAATATTTTTAATGAAATAATTTCTTCAGGTTGAGGTAATTCTTGTAAGCATTACTGATTCTGTCTATTTTCCATACCCAGCATGAAAGGAATTGGTAAAGTCTCTTTTGGCAGATTAGGAATGACAGATTTAAAAAAATAATTTTTTCCCCCTAAGAACTGGCAGTATGGTGCCATTGTTCTGGTAGCAGCTACCAAACCCACAGAATTAATTTCCAATATTTTTTCTTCGATTTTGTTTATGTAATAGTAAAATTGCATGTGCCATAAGAAAAATAATGGACATCTTTATTCTTCTGGTTAAAAAAAAAACGTTTATTTTAACTTATTGTATTTAATACGTTACGATTTAAAAGAAAAGAAAAATAAGCAAAATGCATTATGCCCCTTAGGCCATATATGAAACATACCAGGGATAAATTATTAAAACTAATATTATTTACATTGGGATTAATGGCTTCATATTTGTTGCCATTGTCACAATGTTTTGGGCCAGTTGTGCCTTTCAGTCCTTTTCTGGTGTCCAGGGAATTTAAACTGGAGGCTTTATTTAATCTACAGAGGTAGACGGTTCTCTAAGTCCGTGTCGAGCGATTTCTTATCTTGTTCTTTTTAGTACTACAAAATCAATGCTTTAATATAATGCACTATTCTATGAAGGGTTCAGTTCGAAAGTAACGTAGCTTCCCTGTGCTTTTTCTGTAAATATTTTCATAGAAATTGATCTGATGAAGTTTCTTCACTGGTACCTTGACTTCATGAATTTAAGTGCAGTACTAGATTGGCAGCTAGGTCTCATCATTTTACTGTTGAAATTGCTAAGTACGATCTATCCTAATACTCTCTTCTTATTGATTTTCTGTCAACTACAATCTTCAAAAATTTAAATGCAACATCATTTCTGTCTATTTAAATCCTGTTCTTTTTATTGTTCTTTTTATTGTCCTTTCTCTCAATATTTTCTCAGTTTCTTTCACTCTCAGTAAACCCTTGTTTCTTAGTGGCTTTATCACCTTGTTTGGGATGAAATGTTTAAAAAAATAATATAAGTTCCCAGAAATTCAGACATGAATTAAAATTTTAAGTTGGTCTCAACTGTAAGTTACCCTGTGAATATTAAAATCGCAATAGTAGTTTTGTGGGTGGTATGCAAGACAGGAATATATCCTATTTTCAGTTCCTCATTATGTGCCTTATTACATGCATGATATAATAACACCTTCACACATGGATGGAACAGAATACTTGAAAGGAAAGACAATCATTTTTTGTTCTCAAAGTTTAACATAAAATTATTTAGAAATATTTGCTCTTGTCCTACACAGAGAAACTATAACACATGTATACCACAACAAGCAATGTGAAAATAATGATGAAAGCTAAGTTCTTACTTGTAATAATCAGTTTCCTCCCCCATCAACATTTGAGCTAAATTTACCACTAATACACCAATAACTATTATTACCAATTAGAATATCAGTTGTTAGCATTATCAATATAATTGCAATCATAGATAATATAATGGTAATCAGAGTTAAAAATAAAGCCATCATCAGTGCCATATTCACACACAGAACCAAATTAAACAATATGATGCAGGTCCCAGACAGATAGAAATATATGTGCACGTATATATGTGTGTGTGAAGTAGTTTGAAAATATATTTTCAATTGAGCACTGTTGGATGACAAGCTAATTTTAAAAACAATGGTCACCTGTGTAAATGCAAAGCTCTTCAGTAAAACGAATGGAGCACTATGGCTGTTTGGCATTTGTTTACATTTGTAAAAACAATATACTAGATTTGGCTGACTCATTCTATCAAGTGAAGATGGCTCAGTGGTAGAAGCTCTGACTGACACCAAATCAGTTGGGTTTCGATACGGATTTGAGATTCATTCGGTTGTCTAGTCGCACTGAGGAGCTGTGATACAGTGAAACAGTACTGTCTGAGAATGACATTATATATATATATATAATGATACTCAAATATTGCTACCTTTCCATGACTTAAAGTTTCCTGGGGACTCTCAGTTTTTGCTGTCTTACAATCTTCATGTGCTTCAAAGAACAAGATGTTCAATTGTGTGTGCATATATATATATATATATATATATATATATATATATATATATAATGGATAAAAGTAAGTGTCACTTGTAATTTAAGATTTAGAAAACTAAAAACTAAATAAGTAATAAATGGTAATAAAAAAGATAAAAAGCACCATTTATTTTAATTGCCTTGGGACAAACATATAAATACTTTTATCGATCTGATGAAAAAAGGGAATATGTAATCAAAACTACTTGCTTTTTTGCAAGTTAAGGAATTTATTGTGAAGAAACTTTTACATCTCATTTTAACTTTACTTATGTTTAATCTTGGTTTTATTTTTATTTTTATTTAAATTGTTTTGACTGCTCCAATCTTCCATCAAAGTAACACAAAAGAATGAACCCATAAAATATTTGGGGAAAAAAAAGAAACAAAACAGTAACCCAAATAAGGTTATATAAAAACAAAAATGCAAAAAGGTCAACAATAATAATATCAATGAACATAAGTAAAACACAAACAGAAAGAACTCTTCACAATAACTCATCTCAGAATCTCAGATAAAAAAGGATTTTAAATACTTATATTTTTCTTGCTTTCAGTTTTCACATGAAGATGAAACAGAAATGAAATTTGTTGAAACTTGAGTTGAAACTGAATTTCTTTTTGTTTTTTTAGAGATCATTTATCTTCGGCATTGTGTCTTTTTTGCTGCTGCTGTTGATACTTTTATTCCCCCCCGACCTTGTATACATAATGACATCACCTCAGCAGAAAGTTTTAATCAGAAGACAAAAATTTTCTTTTAGCCAAAATATTTTCATAAACACAAATCTTATATTCATCACCTAATATCTCTAATTCTGTAATTCAACTTTGTAAATGATAAAAAATTATTATGAAATAATATTTCAATATGAATATATGGTATTTGATAAAGTTTCAATGTGTCTTTCTCTTATGATTCAGTATGATTTTCTATATTAATTGAATATGACTTTTGATCACAATTCAGCAAGTTTTTTATAATTTAACATAATTTTGGTTACTGAATTAATGACTTTCTATAATGATTCAGTGTGATTTTTTATAATAATTTTACATGATTTTCTCTTTTGATAGAGAATCAAATATGATTTTTACCCTGATTCAGTATTATTTTACAATAATCCAAATGTAGTTTCTGTTACTTAAATATGATTTTTCATAAAGATTCAGTAAAATTTTAATAAGTATTCAGTATAAATGTGACCTGAGTGCTATTCTTTTCCATTACGAAAAATTTTATTAAGTCACCTTGAGTTAAAGCCTCCAAGACTTTTATTATCATTTACCAGCAGAACACAATGGTTTTCTGCCTCCTCTTACATTCTTGAAAAGGATTCATAAAGACGTTGTTTCAAATTGTTCCATCTATGCCTCGAAGACGAAAGCCTGCAGAAATCTTCAATGTTCCTGGGAGAGAAATCAACACGTGTATGAAAGTAATAACTTAATAAGCCACCGACTTTTGTTCTGTTTACAGATTTTTTTCATTTATTTGTTTGGATGTTTGAATACTTTTGATAAAATGAATTATTACAAGTTTTCTTGATATTTAATGAAACAGCATATAAAATGTTTCCAGAGAAAAACTTGGAAACCATATTAATGCTAAGACTAATGAGTTCTCTCCCCTGTTTTCTTTTACAAATTTTTTATGAACAAATTGAAAATGGCTACAGTAGTTGTTTGAAACTAAATTAATTAACCTGGACTCTTTTGTTTAGAGGAAAATTGAAGGAACGACTGACATCAATTCAAGAAGAAATAAGGCAGAATCTTTTCAAATGTTTCTGATGCAATGATTTTCGAAGAAACATGCTTCTAAAGAAAGTGACTTTGTACACAAAAGCAAATAAATACTTCCTTAAATTTAATTTCTACAAATTAACTTTTACACAAATTTCTGCTTCCAAAACATTTCTTGTGTGATGTTAAAGTAGCCAACTTAAAAGCAATTAAACTATTTCTTGTTTTCACAAAAATCATTAAATAGATATGTACATCATTTTACAGGAATGTATCTTAATTATTTAACTCAAAGAATGTTAGTGGTAAGAGTATAAAACTGGAGCCCTAAAGTTTGTGGTACTTTCATCTTCTCATATATAGGGTCTAAAATTGTGGTAGTAGTTTAACCTTTTCATTCATAAGGACTAAAGCTGTAGAAATTGAATATTCTCATTTATAGGGCCTAAAGCTTGTGGTAATTTAACTTTGTCATTCATAGGGTTTAATGTTTGTGGTAGTTAAACTTTTTAAATTATAGGGCCTAAACCTTGTGGTATGAAACTGGAACCCTAAAGTCCTATGCTTATGGTAGTTTAATATTCTCATTCATAAAACCTAAAGATTCAACTTTAACCTTCTTATTCATAGAATCTGGAATTTGTGGTAATTTAACATTCTTATTTATAGGGCTTCAAGTTTGTGGTAGGTTAACCTTCTCATTCATAAGGCCTAAAGCTTGTAGTAGTTTAATCGTCTCATTCATAGAGCCTAAACCTTGTGGTAGCTTAATCTTCCTATTTATAGGGCCTAAAGTTAGGGTAACTTAACCATCACATTTATAGGGCCTAAAATTTGTGATACTTTAACCTTCTTATTTATAGGGTTTCAAGTTTGTGGTAGGTTAACCGTCTCATTCAAAGGGCCTAAAGCTTGAAGGAGTTTAATCTCATTCATAGCATCTAAAGCTTGTGGTAGCTTAACCTTCTCATTTATAGGGCCTAAAGTTTATGGTAGTTTGACCTTATTTATAGGGCCTCAGGTTTGTGGTAGGTTAACCTTCTCATTTATAAGGCCTAAAGCTTGTAGCAGTTTAATCTTCTCATTCATAGAGCCTAAAGCTTGTAGTAGCTTAATCTGCTCATTTATAGGGCCTAAAGTTAGAGTAACTTAACCTTCATATTTATAGGACCTAAAGTTTGTCATAATTTAACCTTCTTATTTATAGGGCCTAAAGTTTATGGTAGCTTAACCTTATTTATAGGGCCTAAAGTTTGTCATAATTTAACCTTCTTATTTATATGGCCTAAAGTCTGTGGTAGTTAAACCTTCTCATTCATAGGAACTAATGTTTGCAGTATTTTAACCTTCTCATTTAGATACAAAAATCTTCATTAACTTTGTGTATAGCATGTATTGTAGGCTATGCGTATGGGTGTGTTTTTCTGTGTGTGTATTTGTATGTCTTTTGTGGTTGTTATTTGTATATATGCTAATGAGTGTGTGCGAGGCATGTATGTGTATGTGTATATGTGTAAAGGGAGTATGTGTATGTGTATGTGCCAAGGATTAATCTAATATCTTTCCCAGAAAGAAAACTGCAGGAACTCTTTTTATTTTAACTCCTTTCAGAACTGACAGAATCTCTTACAACATGATCTGCTGGATTTGATATTAAAGACAAAAGTATTCAATTATAAAATATCTGAAAATGATCGTGAAATTTTTTAAAATTTCATTATTACATCAAAATTGGTTCACCTCTCGTTATTTCCTTGTTTGTGTACAATCTAAAAATCTTATAAAAACCCAATACTTTTTAACCAAATTCCGACAGCAAACTCATCTTGTGTCACTTTTTCTTTGGAATCTTACCAATGACCAGAAGATAAATAACATCCTAAACTTACACTGAACATGAAAGTAAATAGTGTTTGTGTTAATTAATACCTTGATTCTCATAAAGAAACATTGGAAGGGGTTTGTAGATAAGTACTTCCGGAGTTTTTATTGCAAAAACCAGGTGCTTTCCTTTTTGATTGGTGATTAATTATTAATTATTGTTGTGCATTGACAAATAGAGAAAGAAAAAAAATGAACATTGGCAGATGTTGCTAGAGATAAAGACAAGGTTATTTCACTGCGGCAACAAACTGCATCCCAGAGACAAAAGATAAGTAATAATTGTTACATTTTATCATGACTGTTTTCTATTTAGAATAATTTAATGGATATAGATCTGTTTAATGTTGAGAAAATAAGGAACTGTTTAAGAATTCAGACGACAACTAGCTGAACTCATGGTAATACAAATAGAAACAAAAACAAATGTTGGTAATACTCACAGATGCTGAGAATAACATGGATGGAACATGTGAGTAGTAAGGAAGTTTTAAGGAAAATGAAAATAAAAAGGACAATTGAAAATTTTAGAATGCATTGAGGAAAGATGCTTAGAAAGTTTGACACTCACTGGACATATTGAAAGTAAAAGGAACAGAGAGAAACATTGAGTAATTTATCTAATAAGCTTTTATAAATGAATAGCAGAACACGGTCTGAATAGTAGAGTAAAAAAAGGCAAACAGTGCTAAGGGAACTACCAATGGTCATGCACATCTTCAAGAATTTGTTGACTAGTGACATCCATTAACTCATATTTCAGCTTTTCTCTCCCTTTCACTGCCCCCAATTTTTTTTATTGAAATGTTAGACAAATATGAATTTGTTTCATTTTGTACTGTATCCACTCATAAAGATGAAAAATTTTGACACTTTTCTGCTTAATACAAGAGAAAAAGATGTATACAAGTATACAGGAGAAAAAAAGGCTCCTAAACATGTATATGTGAGTATATATGTATACACAGATATATCTGTGTGGCATATATCTATGTATACATGTGCAAAAGTATACCTAATAAAGGCTCTAATATATGTATATGTCTAGGTGAGTGTGTATGTATGTACACATATGTACAAGTATATACATAAAAAACACTCTCTAGATTCAGTGGACTGTTTTAAAATCCAACAGACAACAAATGACTCTAATTTCTCCTCTCCCCCTTCTATATTCCGTTAAGTTAATCGATTTAATGTGTCAATGTCTTGACTTCCTCAAACAATATTAAATTTGAAAGAATAGAAATTTTACATCTGACTCAATCATGTCTCTCTCCCCCCTCACTTCCTCAATTTACATATGCTTAGTCCTGCCCGTCATAAATGTGTAAATTTCTTTTCATTTTTCGTTTCAACCTTTGGAAGTAAAGCCTGATGATCCTCAGTCCTTTAAAAGGGCTGTGGTGAAATAATTTATTACACGGAACCTTAAAGTGGTCTGTTTGTATTTTTATTTAAATTATTAGCTCTGATTTACATTGAGCTCTCTGGATTTTATCCTCCTTGGGTCTACCCATACGGATTACCTAGTTTTTCGTACACTAAATATATATATATATATATGTGTGTGTGTGGGGGGGTGTATAATTGCATATTTGGGCAATCCCTCTTTTATGCAAGTTCCTGTGTTTAGGTTTTTTTACATAATTTTCCATGCGTTATTATAGTTTTTTCTTTTCAGGACATAAATTATATTAAAATTGTTTCAGCTATAGTTTTAGCCATTATCAAGAATGAACTTTATTTTACTTTTAACTGAATATATGGATTGCTTTATGTATGCATCTAGAGTTATAGGAATGTTTTATTTTCCAAACATGGTCAGCATATTATGGCCGTGTTCATACTTGATATTATTCCGTCTTGTTTTTTTCTTTTTTCTTAATAATGCTTCCATTATGTTTTTAATGACTGGAGTTGTGTATTTTTTGTTTGATCTTTCTAAGTGAAGAATCGTCTTGCTTATAGTTGCCATGCATTTGTTATTGTTTTTCTATGTTTGGTGTTGCTATTGGTTACCTTAGAAAAAGTCTAATATGATAATCTATAAGATGGTTTGGAAAGTCGATACTAACAAGCATTTCTTTCATGTTGTTAAGTTCTTTAAAGAAAGTGAACAAGAGGATGAATTCTCATGTGCTCTCATAAGGAAATGCCTATTTTATATATTTTCTTTCCAAATCACTATGGCCATGGACCCAAACCCTACATCAGGAACAGGTTTGTCTTGCAGGCTACCATTCCATTTCCAGAATGCATTAATGCATGACAGACCCCCATTTTTGGGGAATGCATTTCTGATTCCAGACTTCTTTCATAAAATAGAAGAATTTGTTATTGAATTCAGAGAGAAAGGAAGCTATTTTCAAAAGTTCAGCGTCCATGTCGATTGATGCTTTATTATTTCTTAGTTTTTTAATAACTTCCTTAATTTTGTCATCACTAGGTTCATTATTGTTTATGTTTGGGGACGGGATTTGTAATGGTTGGAGAAATATCGTTATATGTTCTTTTGCTGCAGGCATCTTAAGTTTAGTTGAAGTACAAAGAATATTTTTAACATAGTTGCAGCTTTAACAGAAAAAATTGTGCCTGATGAGGCAAATGCAACATGGATTATCTACCCATCCTCTTTAGACTAAAGGATGTCTACATATTAGAATACTGGGTGGAGACATGGCAATTTATTCCTCTTCATAGTATATCTCAACATCTCGGCAGTAAACATCTTCTCTTCAAGCTGGGTTATGTTATATGATAACTGGCCTATTATCAAATATTCAAGATAGACATACAAGCCTAAAGGATTCTGACTCTTCTGCTATTTACTTATAACCACCAGAAAAGCTGATTTAGGCCTTTCCCAAGGCAAACTATACCAGCTGGACATTGGTACAGCAATTCCAGTTAGACATCAGCCTGCCTACAGCACCAAGTTCTAATGTATTACAAAGCAAATGAGTTTTCTCTTAAAAGATGCTTCATTTCAAAGAGGATAAATTAATAATAAAACATCAAATTGGCTTATGTGTAGGAAGTGAAATGATTATATTGGGTCAGAACAAAAGTAGGAAGGAAGATGATGGCATAGTGGCAGCGGTAGATTTATATTGGGTCATACAAAAATTCATAGCATTTTTTTAAGGGGATTTCAAAGACAATATTTAGATATATGTACATTGACTTTTTCAACCACCATTTTGTTCCACTATCTTTTGCCATCTTTGAGGCAGCTTCAATATTGCATTAAATTAGGTCATAAACTGATCTAAGTGGTTTTTTATCCCAGTTTGTTGGGATGAACAAAAATGAATGAAACTAAAAGACAAGTGTATTTTAACATAATAAAATAACTTTTATTCGTTTACTGCCTGAGAAAAGCAAGGATTGTTTGGATTTAAACCATATGACTTCTGCATGCGTGTCAGGTTATCACCATATTGAATTCAGTAGTACTGCAGTCTAACTAGCGGACAAGGGACACAACTCCATTGTATTTTGAGTTATTGTCTTTATAGGGGGAAGTAACACTCCTTAACACCTCTCCTTTTTAGCCTTGTGCTCGTATGATTTTGGTCAGGGATTTAATTGCGGTGGGTATGGCTTACTTCATAGTCAATGGGAATTCCTTGGTGCACATTTTGCTGGAATCCTATCTTTGTCCTTGGCATTACTTGTGAACTTTGTTGAGTTAGTTCAAAGGTGTCCAATAGAAGACCCATTGGTAAAGTGGCATTTAATTTGCTCTCTGGAGGGTTTGGTTGTTATAATTGGTGTCCATGTTGAACCCAGACTGAAAACAGAATAATGTGTCCTTGGATCCATTTTTCTTTATTGTTGCGGTAATCTTTTGCAAGTACTGGTTGCCCTGGTACATATTTGCATTTCACCGCTCCATGAAGACGGTTAAGTTGTTCTTCTATCATGTTCCTTTTTAGAGAATGGTTTGTAGTTTGATATCTCTGTATAAACAAACTTTACAGTTCATCAGTGCTTCTGCTGGTGAATTTCCATTAGGTGCATTTAGATTGGGTGTAGCTCTGTAAATTAGGAGGAATATTTCTAATATTTCTTGTGTGGTTCCCTCCCTTTCAAGTTTGAGGAGTCCATCTTAAATCTATCTACAAAAGGTTGTCTATTTGATTGTGGATGCAAAGGTGGTGTCCTAATGTGTTGAATAGCATTCTCTGCACAGAAAGTTGAAAATGCAGCTAAAGTGAAAGCAGTGCTATTATCAGAAACTAGCATCTGTGGGACTTCAAATTGACTGAAGATTTGCTTTAACTTAAGAATTGTCTCATTCGAGATGATGAGATTCATCTGAAAAATTTCTGGCTATTTGCTGTAAGCATCAATGAGGATAAAATAATATTTTGCCTTGATGGGTCCAGGAACTGAGTATTAGACTGGGAGATTTTGCTGCCAGTTGGCAATTAGAACATGTGCATACCAATTTCTCCAACTGCTTTGCCATGTTTGGCCAATAAACATAGCTGCGTGCTAAGGATTTCATCTGGCTAATACCTTGATGACCATAATGGAATTGCTTCATCATTCTTTCATGAAATGAAGATCAGACAATCACATGTTCCACAAAAAGAAGACAACTGTTGACTTCTGACAATGAAGATCAATGCTGAAATAATGGCTGAATTCTTTTGTTAGTGACTATTTCTGGCCATGATGAAAACATTACGATTTTTAACACTGGATCAGAATCTCTGACTTCACAGATCATTGTAGAAGTGATTGGTAATGCTCTTATAGTGGATGTAAGCACTGAATTGACTTATGGCTCTACTGATAATGTTGCAATGACTGAGTCTTCTGGTACTTTATTTTGTGTCATCATGAGCCTAGATAATGCATTGGCATGACCAATTGTATTTATTGAATTATATTTTATAAAAAGATTATAATCTAAAAGCATAGTAGCCTATCTTTGCAGACAGTTTGCTGTATACACTGGTATGCCTCTTTTACATCCAAAAATACTAACAAGAGGCGCTTATGATCTGTGATTAGAAGAAAATGACGTCCATACTAATGTTTTTTTTCAAGTTGGCTATAATTACGCTCTGCTGATGTCAGTGAATCTGGATGTGTGAGCTGTTGCCTTTTGAATGGGTTGTAGTGTGTTAGCAGAAGATTGGAAGCTGAAGTCCAGCTAAAAAAAGCACTGTAGCTGCTAACCAAACTAAGGAAAGAATGTAATTTTATTACATTTGTTGACGCTGGCATATTTTTTATTGCTGAGATATTTTACAGGTTTGGTTGTCTAGCATTTTTGTCAAAATTAAACCCAAGATATCTGATTTTTTCCTGGAAAAATTTCACAGAATCCATATTGTTGGATTCGGCTGAAAGCAGAAAATAAAAGTCGCAAAAGTTCATCTTAATTTATTCCTGCAATGATGATGTCGTCGATGAATGCTGCAACTCCTGTCAATCCAGTCAGCATGGCATCTATATTGTCTGTTGGAAAATGGCTGGTGCTGGTTGGACACCTGAAGCTAAAATGGTTAAAACTGAGTAATCCCTTGTGCATGTTGATAGAAAGGAGCTCTTTGTAGTCTTCATCAACTTCCAGTTGGAGAAATGCATCAGAAAGATTAACCTTTGCAAGCAAATTCTTCCGCTTGCTGATGACGTTGCATTCTTTTTCAACCATATTCAAAGCAGTATAGGGTACCTACGATTTTTTTTAATCAAAATTGGCTTAGAATTTGGTGTTAATTTTCAGAGTAGCTTTAATTTTTGTACAGCACCCGAGTCCATCTTGATGAATATCACTAAACTTATTTTTAAGTTCGTCTGTGAAATGATTTTCAATATCAGAAACCAACGTGAGGTTAAATGTATTGAACACAAATTTGAGAGGAAGGTTAAATTGTTCTATCCAATCAAGAGCAATTAAATTTAATTTCAAATTATCTGCAACTTAACACTTACTAGAAAATGTTCTTTTTCAAAGGGAAACATCGTAAGTTAACTCACCAGTTAAACAAATTGTACTTCAAGATGCTATCTGTTTCAGAAACATGAGACTTTTCAGTTGATTCTACAGTTAAATGTAATATTAATGTTTATGTCTGATGCTGTATCAAATCGAAAATGAAATTGTTTGTTGTTTACACAAACAATATATTTTCTGTTTTAATTCGTAATCCACTTTGAACATCCCAAACACTGTGTTTGTTTCAGACATTTTCTTGTTTCATTTTTTAATTTTTTCGAGTTGCATTTTTGTGTGAATTTGGATTGAAAAAATGTCCGTTTTGGTGACAATTATTAGACTTGTGTTTTTTGAATGGACAAAAACATGCATAATGTCAATTGCCACAGTGCCAACACGAGCCTGTAATAAGCAATACTCTTCTAATTCCACCAGATCTTGTAGTGAAAGAGATAATCACCTACCTCGAAAAAGAGTGTCTTTTGTGTGTGGTCTGCTGAAGAAAAATTCATGAAAGTAGTTAGCAAAAATCTACTACTTTAAGTATCAGAATCTATGCTAATGTTATTTCCTCCCCTGAATGATGTGGCCAATCAGAAAAATCACTCGGTGAATAAATAAATTGTTTTTCATTTACGGCAGAAGGATTGTTTCTGAGCTTGGTGGTCAGAAGTGAAGGTTGGATTTGTGACCCCATTTTGTCGTTTCTATGTTGCCTGTGAAACATGGCACGTGGAACTAGAACAGTCTACCCAAGTGAGTGAAATAAGGGGTTCAGTTTGACATTCCAACCACCTAAAGAAGGCCAGAGCGTACAATGGCTGAAACATTGTAGTAAATATGGCGACAAACATGAAGACAATAGTCCAGATAATGTAAATAATGTACATAATACCTCATCTCAGAAATATAGACAGATATTGAAGGATCGGTATGGACCCGATATACCAAAAATATGGAGACAAATTGAAAAATCCTACCAGAAACTGGCACGAGTATCGAACCATCTGACATTCCTACACTGATGCAGAGACCTACAGCGCATCCCTTCCGGCCTGGCACCAAGACTTCCCATCAATTCAAGAGAGCCCGTCTGGTCACAGAGAAAGCAGGACACGCCCTTGTCCGAGAGAGAATCCAGTACAATTGTTGGATAAAACAGAGACTACAAACTCATATCTCCCAGAGGCTCAAGGATTTCTTCAACAGAATTACCAATGAAGAAGACCAGAGAAGGATCCAAAATGACCCGAATAAATCCTTCAGACATGAATTCAATGTAGTTAAGGCTTGCCAAGTACAAAAATTAA
>OZ038491.1:23386052-23511052 GCA_964036315.1 Acanthosepion esculentum
TTATTCATTTAATTTATTTTATTTATTTATTTAATTTTATTTAGTGTGAGGACATAAAAGAATAATGTAGCTCCAGGTAACATCATCCAGAATTGAATGGCTAAAAAGAAAAAAGAAAAAAAAAAAGAACCTTTTCGGTCTTCCATCAGCAGGGTTGATGATATCCTCCAGGAAAACAACTCATTGAGCTTTTGTCAGTCACAAGTTTTCCACTGATATGAATTTCAACACAGCTAGCTTTCCTCATTTTACAACTGAAATGACTAATTGTAACTATAAAAGCTCTAAGTTAATAATTTCTTCTCTTGCAGAGTCTGTCTATATTTCTGAGATGAGGTATTATGTACAGTATTTACATTAGTCGGACTACTGTCCTCATCTTCGTCGCCATATTTGTCACAACGTTTCGGCCGTTGTACGCTCCGGCCTTCTTCAGGTGTTTGGAATTTCGAACTGAACCCTTTATTTCGATCACTGGGGTAGACTGTTCTAGTTCCACGAGCCATGTTTGATGGATGTCAGTTATCAGTTATCTCCTGCTAATTTTCCCTGTGAAAGTTCTCCACTGCCTTAACCGGGTATTGAACTCACACTCTTTGGGTCTGTCACTGGATCTAACCAACGCCTTTATCCACTGCGCCATGTGTCCTTGAGGATCGAAATAAAGGGTTCAGTTCGAAATTCCAAACACCTGAAGAAGGCCGGAGCGTACAACGGCCGAAATGTAAATACTGTTCTTCTCTTGCATTTTTCACTTTTGGAACACTTTTCCAGTTTTTTACTTTCCTGTCAACTATGATCTTCAAAAATTTAAACACAATGTAAGCCATCATTGCCTGTCTCCTTGAACCTTGTTCTTTTATTGTCCTCTCTGTTTCTTTCACACTCAGTAACCGCTTTCATCTTAGTGGCTTTATTGCTTTGCTTATGATAAGGTATAATAAAAGTCTTTCATCTCAGAATCTCAGACAACTTCTGTTAATATTCTCAACAGAAATAATTAAAAATATTAATTTAGAAAAAACAGAAATTTAGTGACACTACTAAAGTGTCGGGGTGAGAAATTAATGGAGGTTTTACCAAATATATTTGGCTTTAATAGAACCCCTGCTATAGGTAAAGATATATTTTGACAAGCAAGAAATAAAGAATAAACAAGAAATAAATAGTCTCTAAGGAAAAGTCAGAAAAACAGGAATTAAAGTTTTATTTTATACAAACAGAACATGCTTACAAAGTTTTCACATACCTCTCAGACTCTGAAAAGTAAAGCCGGCAAATATTACAAACGTCTGACAATCCTAAAAAATCTACTATGTCATATCACATGAGGTAGTGTTTTTTTACATGTTCAGGGAATATCTTCTCTTCTCAAAACTAAACTATTTTGTGCAAAGAGTAGACTTCACACTGATTGAACTCAATATTAATGACCAAATTTGGTGCATCCTATTTTTTTTGGTTCCCGCTGTACAAGTCCTGGAGGACACTCTAAATAGAGGGTTATGTTAAGGAGCAGTTCATATGGATAGGAGGGGAAGTTAATGGTTAAGATTGCCGTGATTGGGGAAAGATCCTCTTGGGAGTCGGTTCCACTTAGAGTTTGACGAACTGATTGATTGATTTTTACAGGTTATCAACCCCTTTTGTGGGTCATTTAAAGGCAAAACATATTTTGGGTTGTAAGAATAATTCTTTTTTTTTTACGAGTGAATATTATGTTAACACTTCATTTGGAGAATAACAATAATTTTTCCATGTTTTACTATATAACCCATAGCTGGGGGTGAAGAGATGGATTCATACCTTTCCCAAGAATACAATGAACGAATCTAGAATTTGAACTCAGCTGTTTGATTTCTTAATTCAAACAGCCATCTATTGCACCACCTGCACATCCACTACTAATTAAGGTAGAGGTAGAAAAGTTAACCCAACACAACCATTCAATGAAAATTGGCCAACATGTGAATAAAAGTTGTAAAAATATGACTGAAAAGTAATGATGTCATTGTTGCTGCCATTATAGTTTTTATTGCTATTGTTGTTGGTTGTTGCTTTTCTTTTAATTGTTGTTTCTTTTGTTGCTATTGTCGTTGTTGCTGCTGCTGTTATAGTTTTTATTGCTATTGCTGTTGGTTGTTGCTATTCCTTTCATTGTTGTTTCTTTTGTTGCTATTGTCGTTGTTGCTGCTGCTGTTATAGTTTTTATTGCTATTGCTGTTGGTTGTTGCTATTCCTTTCATTGTTGTTTCTTTTGTTGCTATTCCTTTCATTGTTGTTTCTTTTGTTGCTATTGTCGTTGTTGCTGTTATGTTTAATCATTTTGTTATTGTTTCTGTTGCTTCCATTATTTTTATTACCATTGTTGTTGTTTCTGTCATTATTATTGTTGCATTTGTTATTCTTACTCTGGTCATTGTTGCAGGTGCCGTTGTAGCCGTTGCAATCTTTGTTATCCTTGCCATTTCTCTCATTATTGTTACTTCTGTTGCCAATGTTTCTCTTAGTATTTTTGCTGTTACTAATGATGTTGCAATTTTGGTTGTTGTTTTTGTTATTGTTGTTTCTGCTGCCATTGTCTTTTATTATTGGTAATGCTTTGTCTTTTTATTGTTGCTAATGCTATTGTTGTTTTATTGTTGTTATTGTTATTCTTGTTGTTATTGTTGCTGCTATTGCTGTAGTTGTTATTTTTTTACCAGTGATGATGTTTTTTGTGGGGGGGTTGTTATCAATAATTTTGTTGTGCTGTTCGTGTTGCAACTATTATTGTTGTTAGTTATTCTTTTTTTATTATTGGTGTTGTTATGTTTGCCAGTGTTCATTTTGTTTATAACGTCCTTGCTGTTATTGTTGTTATTTTTGCTGCTGGTGGTGGTGTTTGTGGTGGTGGTGCTAGTATTTTTGTTGTTGTTGTTGTTGTGTCTCTGCTACTGGTAATTGTTTACTTGTTTCCTTGGAGGCTCATTCAGCTGCCACTTTGGGACATACTTGATGGAAAAGCAAATATCAATTACATATGTGTCGGGCTAAAATGATTTATAAGCAAAGCAAAATTGCAAATCAAAGTTGTCCTACCTGGATGCAAAGAGTCGCTCACCTACAAACTGAGACTGCAACTAACAAAATTAATTGTCTGATGTCCAGATAAATGCAGTCATTGTATTTATTGCTTTTATACACGTTAGGAAATGTAAGACAAACAGGTTAATAACTGCATTACAAGGTGACGGAATAATTGAGCCAATGAGAAAAGAAAGAAAACATTCTTGCAAAAATTTAAACATGGGACAATCTGAAATATATAAATTAAATTTTTTCAATAGGAAGGTACATTAGGCAATTGAAATTTATTTATTAAGATTTAAGAGAATAAAAACTTGTTATGTCTAAAAAAAAATTCAGAAGACTGGTGGTTGAGATAGTTGTATATTTGTCATTGATGGCAGAGTCTCATGTTCCAGCTTCAGATAAAAATCTAGGAATTTGAATGCTTAATTTCTAGGTAGGCATGAACTTCTGAACTTGGAAGATTGGGTTAACACACACTTCCTATCCAAGTTTTCTCCAATCTGGTTCTGTGATAAACTAAACAAATCTTAGTGAATAGCGACATTTTTGATAGAATTTATTATGTGCGAAGAAGATGCTGCTATAAGAGAATATTGTTTTCCTACCTCAAAAGAAATACATTTCACCTTTAGATTTAAATGACATTTTAAGTTTTAGCGTCAATATATTTTACAAGTATTTACATTGTTCAGGCTGTTGTCCTCATCTTTATTGTCATGTTCACAATGTTTTGCTCATAGTATGTTCCGACCTTCTTCAGGGGATACACATTGTAATTTCAAACCAAACCCTTTATTTAGTCCACTGGGGAAGATTGTTCTAATTCCACATGCCATGCCTTTTCTGGATATCTCAGTTTCAGTTATTTTCCCTTTAGTAACTCAATTCTCCAAGTTTTTTGTTCACCTCTGCTGTGATCAAAAGTATTGAGTTAAGTCAGTGGAAAGAGAAGAAGGAAAGAAAAAAGAATGAATAAGAGAATCAAAATAAGTAAGAAAAAAGGAGCAAAATACTGAAGAGAGAGAGAAAGAAAGAATGGTGAAAATGGAAGACGAGAGAAAGAACAAGAAAAAAAGAGGAAAAGCAACGAAAAATAGAGACTAGTTGAGAAACTAAAAGTGAGAGAAAAAGCAGGAAAAAAGAGGAAAAGAAGAGGAATAAGAAAGAAAGAAAGACAAATTGAGAGAATGACAGAATAAAGAAAAATGGAGAACAGAAAAAGAAAGATAGGCGAAGAAAGAAAGAAAGAAAGAAAGAAAGAAAGAAAGAAGGATTAATTAGGACAGAAAAAAAAGAAAGAAAGAATCCACTGGGCCACATGTTCTGTGGGACAATATCTCATCTCAGAAATAGAGACAAATTTTACAAGGCTTTCAAATGATAAAATGTAGAGGATATTTTCTTTTATTCAAAGAGAATTCTCTCACACTTGGTGTTTATAAAAATATTCCTCATCATGAAAATGTTTAATTAACATTCAGGTGATATCTTTTGCCAGTACATGTCGGATAACTTTGGTAATGTCACATTGTTAGAACAAATAATTATCTCTCTCTCTATAATGTTCATGGCAAGGACACACCCTGCCGCATACATAGTAGCAAACCACCCACATTCCCTTAGTATTCCATCAATGAGAATTAAGTTCCCCTCAAACATCTTCTTCCCATGAAACACTGCTCTGTGGAACCACGCCCAAGAGGATATTTCTTCAATCACTAAACTCTTAATTTGTTCCAGTCTAGAGTTAACCATTATCTTCCACTCTTATCTGCACAAATTGCCTCCTAACATAACACTCTGCCTCAAGTGGCCTCCGGGCCTTGCAAAGAGTAAACTTTCCCATAAAATATATATATATATATATATATATATATATATATATATATAGCTGGCCACTCGTATTCGAGGATCCCCTTCTACTAGAGTGGCTAGCCAATCCCTATTGCAGACCCTTGTTTAGGTGCATTTGTGTTTATTCAACACATGGACAGAGCCCACCTGTGGTTTATACTGCAACTATGCTGAGCAGACCTTAGTTACAGTTTCTGGGAAAGCGCATGTTATCTAGCATGGTCAGCAATTTGAACAAGGCCAGCATACTCAAGTCCTCAGCCATGATGACTTTTGACTGTGCAAGCACATTTATTGACAGCACCCAAAGGTTCCGTCAACTTAATTTCACTCACAAGGCTTGGGTCAACCTGTGGTATGGTTTTCGGGCACTTTCCAAAGGTGGTGAACGTTGGGATCGACCTCTCCAGTTTGATAACATCAAGAAATTCCTTCTTGACAAATCGACCATATATATATATATATATATGATAGTAAGGAAAGATTGTCCATGTCTGTTTCTTATAATATGTAGATATAGTAGGTCAATGAAAGAAATTCAAGAGATAAAAAAAAGAACAAAAATAAGATAAAGATACAAGATAAGATAAAGATAAGATAAAGATAAAGATAAAGATACAAGATAAGATAAAGATACAAGATAAGATAAAGATACAAGATAAGATAAAGATACAAGATAAGATAAAGATACAAGATAAGATAAAGATACAAGATAAGATGATAAGATCAAAAAAGAACAAAAATAAGACTAATAATATTTATTATGTATCAGTAGACTTTTTGACCAAATGAGGAAAATTGTTATAAATCGGAATTTTCTAGTACATCTGTGTCCTTTATCAACAAAAAATAAAAAATGGAGTTGAACATTTTTTTTGGCAGTTGATTTTTTTTCTGCATGTGTTATATTACTGATGAAATCTAGTAGTTTTGGTGTAGTTTGTCACAATTAGTGTTGTAGAGTATTTTAGATGGATTTTTGTAGAAACTGTATTCATTTGTTGAAAGTGGTATATTGGACTGCAAGCAGATATTGAATGACGGAAGACAACAAGAAGCAAAAGGAAGAATTGAATAAAAATAAATATTGCCAAGTTTATACATGAACAAAAATAAAATTAGTGCAAACCAGGCAAGGCTCACGTAGAGGGTGAGAAATAGCATTGTCCTGGGAAGGACAGTTTTGCAGTCACTAGAGAGAAGATGTCAGAAAAAGACATTTTCGTGGTTACTAGAGGGTGTTACCCTGAAAAGGACAGTTTATTGCATATTGTTGGCAAGTAGATGGCTGAAGCTGAAGGCCTACTGGAGATGGCTGGAGTGACGGCTGATGACCAGGTGTATGGATGTTGCCTCAATGGATACTACACTTTGGATTTCTTTTGAAGCCTCTTTATATCCTAAACCAGTCTTACAACAATGCTGGTTAATCTTTTCCTTCTCGTTGTTTTTAAAAAAATATGGGAGTGACAAGATAGGATAAGGCCTTCCCACTAGATAATTGATTGTATCAATTAGTAATATATGTATGTTTCGAGATGCCTGAGAAAGGTGACTTTCCTTCCTGATTTTGTTTGTCTCCTTACTATTAAGCATTTATCAACTCAGATGATAACTTTGAAGGAACCTTGGTAGCTAGCTGTGAGTGGTCATTTAACAGCATCATTCTGTATAAAAATATACTTGTAGTCTTGAAGGTTTTTCGGTATGTCAACATCTTTTATGGTGTGTTGTGTATTTCCACCGTGCTATTTTGTTGTGTAGTTCTTATATAAATGGAGTTGTTGGGGTTGAAATCATATCTGATATATCACAGAAATATTGCCCTAGTAAGGATAGGGATGCACCAAAAGTGAGTTTGGCTGTTGTGCAGCCTAAATTGTCCTTAATCGTATTCCTGATGAAGAGCAGGATTATTGGTAGCACTTCAATCCAGTTAGTCATGTCAGATCTCGTAGCCAGGGAAGCTCTTATGAATCTGTGAAATCTTTCAACCAGACCGTTTGAACAGGTGTGATAAGCTGTTGTTTTGATGTGCTTAGAGTCAAGTAAATTACTGAATTCCTGAAATAGGGATAATTGAAATTGGGCTCTAAAGTCAGTCATAATTACTTATGGTGTTCCAAAAGTTGCAATCCAGTCTTTTAGGATCACTTTAGAGACTGTGTTGGCTGTAATGTCTTTGACTGGTAAGGTGGCTGAGCATTAAGAAAATTGGTTGATGATGGTCAGTAGGTACTGGTAACCTTGACACATTGGTAGAGGCCCAACAATATCAATGTGTATGTGTGTGAAATGGGCATTGGGTTTGATGAAAATGCCAATAGGGGATTTTGTGTGGTGATGTTCTTTACATTTTTGTATTTCCAGGTGCATGGTAATCCACTCATGGATATCATTGATCATGGTGGGCCTGAAAAAATGACACCTTGATGAACTTGATTGTGGCTCATTTGCTGGGGTGTGACAAACCAATTAAATGTTTGAAAACCCTTTTCCTGAGTGAGGGAGGAATATAAGGTCTGGGGACACTTAGTGGAACATCACTGTACAGAATCATGTTGCCTGAAGGGGTCTGGGATTTGCTCGAGATGCAGTGAAATACTCATGCTTACTTCTTGTAATGTTGAGTCTGATTTTGTTTGTCAGCTATTAAATCATGACTCAGTATGCTGTCAGCAAGTGTATTAATGTCATCTCTTGAGAGCGTATCTGCTACTGTGTTATCTTTACTTTTTATACGGCATATATCGATTGAGAATTGTGAGATGTAGTCTAAATGCTTAATGTGTATTTGTCTAAGTTATTTTTCATAGTAGTTTGTTGTCAGTGTAGATAGCAAAATTTCTTCTCTCAAGCAGATGGCAGAAATGTTTGATGGCTAAGTAGTTCTATGGAGAAGGTCCTATATATGGTTTGGGCTGACGAGAGTTTAACTGAGAAGAAGGTGATTGGTTTATGTTTAAACTTTAATACTTTCTCAATGAGTGTACCTACCCCAGTGGCAGAGGAATCTGTAGTCAGTAATATTTTTTCTGTAAATTGTTGTTGATGAATGACAAGTTGGTGAATGCGGTTTTTGTAATGTTGAGTGCATGCATGGTATGGCCACCCAAAGTGATGTTTTTGTTCTTTTTGTTCCGAACAAGATTTTTTAAGGGGTGAAGTATTTCTGAACAATTTGGTAGAAATTGATTAATCTGATGAAACGTTGTAGTTGTCTGATTGAAATTAGTAGAGGAAATTCCTGGGTGGCTTTAATCTTCTCTGGTAGGAGCAAGATATAATCAGCATCAAGGTTGTGTCCATGAGGAAAAGAGACATTTGTCTAAATTGATCCAAAGACCAAAATGAGACAATCTTTGAAACATTTCATAGAGATGCTGTTTATGTGTATTGACATCATTGCTAGCTATCAAGATATCGTCAATATACAAGTATGCGAAAGAAAGACCATGTAAAACTTTGTCAATTTGGTGACAAAATGTCTGAGCAGCATTCCTCACACTGAATGGCATTTTGGTGTGGTAACTGATGAAAATATGTTGGATTAAAAATACAATCCATTAATATACAATAATAATAATGGAAAAATTGCAATATGAGCACTAGTAAAAAAAATGGTTGGTGAGTCATTAGGTTTATAAGTCTCAGAAATTTCCTCAATACACAGATTTCCTCAAAGACAAATGGCCCAGTGGTTAGATCCAGTGACTAGAACCAATGAGTTGTGAGTTCAATACCAAACTAGCAAAAAAAAAAACTTGGAGAGTTGAGTTAAAGGGAAATAAATGAGACATCTGGAAGAGGCATGGCACGTGCAACTAGAACAATCTACCCCCCCCCCCAGTGGATGAAATAAAGAGTTTAGTTCAAAATTCCAATCACTTGAAGATGGACGGGGCATACAACAACCGAAACGTTGTCAATGAAGATGAGGATTACAGTCTGAATAATGTAAATAAGCAATTGAATAACAAGGAAATTTTAAGAAGAAAGACATTTTTCTTAGAATCAAAAAGAAACTGTTGAAATTTTTTAAACAAATTATGAGGAAAGAGGGATTAGGGATTTTGACACTCAGAGGAAACACCGTGAAGGTCAGAGGGATATAAAGAAACAGTCAGTAAAGTATTTAACAAACTTCTGTAAATGGATGTCAGAACAAGAGAAGTAAAAAAACAAACACTGCTGACAACTACAAAGTTGTTGTGGAGTTATTTCCACAATAGAACTTGTAGTCGGACTAAATGCGTCCTAAATGGGGTAAACGTACAGAAACGTTAGGAACTTGTAATAAAGTGTTACGCAGAGTAATCGAGTTGTGGTTGCTGGTAACTACTCTTCCCTCGACTACCTACTGACTCCTACTTATAATAGGTGGAAGAGTCTATTACCTAGACCAGGTGTCTTTCACTATAACAAAAGTATAGGAAGTTGTGGAGAACCATGACCCTTAATGGAGATGACATATGAACTAAAAAGAATACAGTTGCAGTTTATATTTTTTGGCTTTTTATGAAAATGAATTGCTCTCTTGAAGGACTTGTGATTGTAAATCAAATGGTCAACAAACGTACGTCTTTAATAAAATATCTGTGGATATGGAGTGACTTGTTTAAAGCCTGAAAAGTTAATTTCTGACACTCAACATTGTTATATATACACTCCAGTTCACAACATCAAACTTGATTCCCTTATCAAACAAATAACGATCTATTTTAAGTAACCATTTATTGCAGCTCTTATGAAAGATCAATTGGGACTTTGTTTACTACACTTAACAATTATGTTCAACTTGAATTGTATCTTATAAGTATTATGACCCTTTAATTTTCCAATTATACCATTTGACTGTTAGAATTAATCAATGCAAAATATTCTATTTATGTCCAGAAATGACATTGAGAAATTCTTGATAGAATCGCAGGGCCAATCTCAATGAAAGAGAAGGAATTAGAAATAGAAGACAATTAGTCTGGAATAATCAGCCTATGTTGTTTAGGGCAAGAATGAACGCTAAATTTGGAAACTTAAAATTAACCTGTTATTTATAGATCTGAAGAAACTAAATTATTATTATTAGACATGGCAAAGCAAAGTTTCCTGTGTTCTACAACACAAGATGTAAAGATTTTTTCTCCATTTCTTGAATGATTCACCAAATCATTTTTGTCACAATGTACTAGAAGTAAAATTTTTGAAGATCTTTTTTAAGAATATATTATTATACTGATATGTAGAAATAACTGAATTCTTAATATTTAAACAGCTTTGAATGACCTTCACCCAATACAGGGTGGATCAAAAATACTTTAACAAATTTTGGGTGCAAAACAAGAATAAACATTCATAAACTTATGTCTGGATGTCCATCATTTTTGAGTTATTAAGTTTAAAGTTTACAGTAGATGCTGTTAAATTTACAATCCAAGTTACAATACTTTTACAAACTTTTGGGAGTTGGTTTCCTGAAAACAAAACAAGGTAAAATGTCCATATAAATACATGTCCAAAAGGCCATCGTTGCATCTCAACAAAAATGTTCAAAATGTCTGATGGACCCTTTCAAATACTCCCGCATGGTGTAGAATGGTTTTGCAGGCCCCCATGACATGTTCATGAAGCGTAAAGTGTGTTTGAAATAAAGTCCTTGTAGACAGTTCCTGTAACATATGCACCTATCAGATAGTCAAGTACAATTCCAGCCAAAACATTAATCATAAACTGATGCTGGTACCTTAGCCTGTATTTTACGATGGGGATTCCAATAAGCTCACAAATGTTGGTTGTGTAAATTTGTTATTCCATTTCTTCCAAATATTGCCTCATCCATAAACAAGACTGAAGTGACAAACAACAGATTGGCAACTTGTCCAGTAAACCATCAGCAAAATCTCTTCTGTGGTGAATGATCAGATGACAGATGACCCAGCAGCAGACACTGCAAATGATATGGATACAGGAGCTGCTCTTGAAATACTCTCCATGTGCTGCTATGAGGTGCACAACAGAATCATAAAGAGCTTCACAAATTGACAAAAATCACAACACTTGAAGACTTCCAAAAGCAGCAACAACTAAAATGGATAGCCCATATAACTAGAAGGAAAAATAACCCACCACAATGATGCAATCTAATTTTGACATATGGGCATTGGGTATTCAACCATTTTCTCAGATCAATGATTAAAAATGGTTCCAAGCAAATGATTCGTTTAGGTCTTAAAGAAGGCTGGCACTGCAGAATCACAAAGAGCTTTACAAAATGACAAAAATTATTTGAAGACTTCCAACAGCAGCAACAACTAAAATGGATAGCCTATATAACTAGAAAGAAAAATAACCCACCACAATGATGTAATCTAATTTTGACACACGGGCATTGGGTATTCAACCATTTTCTCAAATCAAAGATTAAAAATGGTTCCAAGCAAATGATTCCTTTAGGTCTTAAAGAAGGCTGGCACTGCAGAATCACAAAGAGCTTTACAAAATGACAAAAATTACTTGAAGACTTCCAACAGCAGCAACAACTAAAATGGATAGCCCATATAACTAGTAGGAAAAATAACCCACCACAATGATGCAATCTAATTTTGACAATCCTTCATCAGATCCCATAGATTGGTGCTATCAAATTCTAAACAAAGTGCTTTACCAAATAACAAAAATCACATCACTTGAAGACTTCCAACTGTGGCAAGAGCTAAAATGAATAGCACATGTAATGAAAAGGGAGAATAAAGATCCCATAAAGATGTCGACTTTCCACATGTTCTAAAACAAAAGCTTAGAAAGCAACTCTGATGAATACTAGAAAGTTTTATACCTTGAAAAGCTTATTTTCCTGAAAGTTACTATTTTTATCTCTTTCCCAAATATGTCAAGATAAACGATCAGTTTCAACGTTTCTTTGCCAGGCATTTTATCGTTAGTCAGTGTTAAAAAGATTTATTAGGCTTAACATTACTCTTTCTACTTTCTGTTTGTTTTAATAAAGTTTAGAATTTTTGAAGCAGAATTTCTCTCATTCTTTTTGGTTGGTAGAGAGTTAACTGAGAAACTGGGACTGTTTCTGTTAATGGTGACCACCAGAAGGAAATTGAGATGTTAATGGGTGCCACTTGTAACTGTTCCCTTCTCTTAAATCACCATTCTTATAGCAACATAATTACCTGGTCTCAAACAAATTTGTGGTACCTATGAGAATTATAAAACTATCATGAACACAAGATGGAAAACTTTTTGGGCTCAATTCCACATCATTTCAACTTTTGCTCAAACTTCCTCAACTTTTTCTGCCAATAATCACAACATTTTGTCATAGATTTGAACGCCACTTTCCACCTTGAATACATAAAGAGATTTATCTGAACTGTAGCTTCTCTCTCTCTCTCTCACACACACACACACACACACACACACATATATATATCAGCTCATGTCTATCAATCCAATCTTATTCCTATCTATCAATCTCAGATTGTTCATATCTATTAATTTATTTATTTATCTATGTCCGTATGTAGATAGATATTTATATATTGTTTGAAATGTGGTATATTTATAGGAAAAGAGTGCTAATTATCAGAGATAGAGAATTTAATGATAAAGACAGTGTAGACATAGGAATCAACACTGCATTGTGACATTTAGTTTCATGTATCAGTGTGATCTTCATTGATTGAAGATTGCATTGAACTGTGAAACTAACAGTCAGCATGCAGTGTTCATTCCTATGTTCATACTATCTCACTCTCTCTCTCTCTGTAGGTTTGATGAATTGGATCGTTTTTACGATTCCAATGGAATAAATTATGACCATGGAATATTAGTGTTTAAGTCTTTTTATTATATCCTTACTCTGTCCTGGACATCGAGTTCTAGCTGGATTATTTTTATACATATATGTATGTGTATATATAATTGCATATGTATATGTATATGTATATTCACCACTAATATTGTCAATATATATATATATATATATATATATATATATATATATATATACAGGTTTGATTAAATAAATTGACATAGTTTACCGGCTTAATTTTTTATTGTATCTTTCCAATTTTTGAATAAGGTGTTGCATATTGGTATCAAAATTGTGAACAAAATGACTAAATTTTATGTTTATGATATTTTTTATTCAAGTACATTCAAGAGTCTCAGTCATTTTCAAGAACAATGTGATGTCTCTATGGTAGGCAGATTTTTTGTCCACATCCTAGTATTCTTTGGAAAGGTCAAAATTTCACAAAATTCAACTTCCCACAAAAGCTTAAAACTCAAAACTCCTCCATCCATTCGCCTCATTTATATGCTTAAGGAGTTGGGGGAGGCGATGTCGCAGTTAGTGATTACCCAACACAAGAGCATTTTAATTCTTTTAAAATGGTTTTCACTTTAGAAGTCTTGCATAGAGATTTGGAAGGAACAACACAAATACATTTTGGCAAAATTCTTTCTTTTCTTCACTCTATAGAGATCTGCAAAATATCAGCTGCAAATTTGTTATCAATCATGCAAACTCTTTTGCTTTACAAAATTATACTATAAATATTCAAAGATTAGACAAATTTAGTAACAATGGCTTCATTAAACTAGTTACAAACAAAGGAATCAGTACTGTGAATGCAGGACACTCTCCTAGCAGATGAAGATGCTGCTTGAGACCAAAACATATTTTAGACTTTAAGAAGAATTCTTTTTCTTTGTGAGCGAATATGGCACTGACAATTTTTAAAAAAATAAGAATGGTTTTTCCAGATACAAATTTTACTATTTAATCCATATCTGATGGAAGGAGATGAATTCATATGTTTCCCAAACATTTGTGCGCAAGTGGATGTAGCAAACCTGACTTCTGATTTCTTATTCTGAGCTGCTATCCATTATTCACACATTTGTGTAATGAAGAAGTTCTAAGGAAATTGGAAACCAAAAAATACCCTGATACTTAGAATCAGAAAGCAAAAGTTGACATCTCTAGAAGAAAAGAAGACTTGGAGAATTTGACACTCTCAGGACATATTGAAGGCATGAGAGGCAGAGAGAAACAGTGAATAACCTTCCTAATAGGCGTGTAATTGGATTGCAGAAGCAATGGGAGGGAGGGTGTGAAGAGCAACAAAGGATAGGAAATTGTGGTGAGCCATGATCGCTCATATCCTGAAGTGATACAGCACATAGTTAAAGAAGTATCTCATCATTGATGAAAAAATAAAGTTATTTATTTTTACAATCATAACTTGCATAACTAAACTATTTTATTGATTCCAGACACACACGAATTACATAAAAATTGAGAAAGCATTTATAACTATTATCCGTTTACATAGATAGTCAGGGTTAATACAAATATAAAATTTGTCATAAGTGCTGATTGATTCAGCATCTCAACTCCAGAGTTTTTTTTAGATGAATCTGTGTCTAATTATTCTGTCCACTTATCAGGAGATATTAATGGATGGATAGATAGGTAGCACTTACTAACAATTTGCAAAAACCTATTTTAAAAAAGACTAATATTGTAGACCAGTTCTCTTGTCTTTTCATGGACTGCCTCATAGTTGATAATAATAAAAAAACATCAACATATATTGGTTAGATGACAAAATTTCTCTTGAGATTTCCTTTTCATGCTTCTGGGCAAAGTTTCATCTATAAACATTTAATAAAAATCCACAGAGCTTTCTTTCACATTTTAGTTGACTATATGCTGACAATGCCACATGAAAAAGTGATTAAAAATCTGGGATGCCCTTTACATCAAAGGAAAGCAACTTACTATCAATAAAATAATTTCCTTCTTTGTCAATTGATTTTGACATATAAGAGTCCAACATCTAAATCAGTTTAATGATTATGCCTGATATGACATTTGAGTCCTGCCAGTGATTTACAGACAATGTCACAAATAGTGCAAGAGTGAAGGTTTCAAGTGGATGATAATGATAATGATGCTTCTGCTTTATTTGCTCTGATTTTCCTCAGTTATTGAAGACAGCCATTTTGAAAGACATTGATGTCATTGAAACAACAAGCTCTCCACTCCTTGCAAATTGAGACCATCTGCTCAAAGGTCTAAAATGGGATGTTGACAGCTGTTAGATTACTTCTCATCCTATCTTTGAACCCAAGGATAAACTACTGATATATATATATATATATATATATATATATGTGTGTGTGTGTGTGTATATATATATATATATATATATATATATGTATTTGCAAAGCAAATTTTTGAGAAATTATGTACAAAGCCAATGTAGTTCTGATTTTTGTTTCTAGTGTTGGGGACTATTACCATTTATGAAATTCTTGGATATAAATTGAAATTCTTGGACATAAACTGAAATTCTTGGATTGTAAGTAAACTACTTTTGAAGGAGAAGAAGTAAAAAATAGAATATGTTCAGGTATTTTTTGCATCGTTAGATTAAAAAAACATTTGTATTCTACCTTATGCTCACACACACATATATATATATATATAGATGATTATTTTTTAAAAATATGATTCCATCACTACATAAGAGTTCTGATGTTTCAAAAATAGAAGCTAAAAAACCAGCTGTATTTCATCCTCAAGCGAATTTTGGAATAACTAATCTTAAAATTTACGGAGCTTTATAAGAATAAACATTTGTAATATTAATTACATGGAAATGGTTAAACCAATTATTGTAATAAGGGGCGTAAGGGTTAACATATTGTATCAACATATTAGTTACTTGCGGAAAGAGGTTAAGTTAAGGTAGGGATGGGGTGTATTTTCCAACGAATGATGACATCAGTTTGAAGCAGATCGTCTGGTCTGTTTCAATGACAGAGTTGTTGGCATTATTGTTATGTTATTAAATTCGTATTTGTATACCTTAACATTTTTTGAAAGGGTTGTTTGTATATAAATACGTCGTATTGAACAACATTTTCTTTCACGTGTTCATAAAGGTTTTTTATCTTAAGATTGGGTGGAGCTTTTAAACCTTTTGCTTGAAATTGAAATTGTTAATAGACTATGAAATTTTAAAATTTTAAAGCTAATTATTTAAGGCGAAAATTTGTTGATGCCGGCAAAAAACTGTTAACTCATGTTTATGCTTCAATAAATTTTCGCTTTTTAGAAACTTAATAATGTGTAGTTTTTCATGTAGGCATAAAGGGCATGGGTCATCCCAGGTTTTACAAGTTCTTGTTCTATTTATTATTTTCTATTTTAATGGTTCTTTCCTATTTTTTTATATATTTGCACACACACACACACACACACACACACACACACACACATATATATATGTATATAAATAAAAAGAAAGAACGGTAAGATATATAATCCGGTGTTCTTGTCATTTTTTATTTTTATTTTCACAAAACAGTGCTCAATGTAAATTTACAAAGCATAAATATTATAAATTAACTGATTTAAAATATGTTTTTTTCACTACACAGTAATAACCATGTTTCAAAAATGGAAGCTAAAAACTTTAAATTTAATTATATAATTAAATTAAAAGCAGGAGATAACTGATAACTGACTCAATTGACAGTGAGCGAAATAAAGGGTTCAGCTTTATATTCCAACTACCTGAAGAAGGCCGGAGCGTACAACGGCCAAAATGTTGTAATAAATATGGTGACAAAGATGAGGACAATAGTCCGAATAATGTAAATAATCTACATAATACCTCACCTCAGAAATATAGACAGATACTGAAAGGCCAAAACATTGTAATAAATATGGCAACAAAGATGAGGACAATAGTCCGAATAATGTAAATAATGTACATAATACCTCATCTCAGAAATATAACAGATACTGAAGGGCCGAAACGTTGTAATAAATATGGCGACAAACATAAGGATAACAGTCTGAATAATGTAAATAATGTACATAATACCTCATCTCAGAAATATAGACAGATACTGAAAGGCCGAAAAGTTGTAATAAATATGGTGACAAAGATGTAGACAATAGTTCGAATAATGTAAATAATGTACATAATACCTCCTCTCAGAAATATAGACAGATATGGTTTTTGTTGTTTTGGATTTGGTTGGATTTCCGGTTCCTTCTAAAGTCTTCTCATTCTCTTTCACTCTCAGTAGCCCCTTGCATCTTAGTGGCATTATTGCCTTGCTTGGGGTGAGAAAAAAAAGTGTCCATAAAAGTTTGGCTGAAAAGAACCCTTTCAATAAGAAAGATGTTGTCTTGTCTAAGAATGTATGCAACAAGAAGAACACAGAAAATTTGGAAACTCATCTACTCTCCTACTCTCATCATATTCCCCAGGCTTTACAGCAACTGATTCTTACCCTTTTCAATTGCCGCAAACCAATTTGATGGGGAAAACTTTCTTGAATGAAAATCAGATTCAAGCATTCATTAAATGGTTTTTGGCATCAAAAGTTGCAGAATTTATCTCAAAAGGAATTCCAAGAGCTGCCTGATAATTGGCAACAAGTCATTGCAAATAATGGTGAATGTAGAATGGAATAAAATCTACTTTATATAGTGAAGAATAAAGTTGATAAGCAAAATCGTAATTCATTTAAAACTCAACCCAATAATTACAAATGAATTTAAATTTCATTAAATAAATTTAAAGAATAATTTTAACGATTATTGCATTAATATTTTTGATACTTCAAAATTTGCAGAAAGGTATCCGATAATGATATTCCAAAGTATCTTATTTTACCATTTTTCTTTTCTGAAAATTAATTTGCCTCTGGATTTTTTGAACTTCTTATGACCTCAAATGATGTCATGGTCAAGTTTCTTTTGCTTTTTTTGAAAGAATTTTCCTTTCATATGTGGTTAGTTTCCTTTAGAGGTCTTAGTTTCATACCCAGTAGCTTAGCCTTGTGATGTTTCCATAAAACATGGTAGTAACTGTAATGGTTGAGAAAGATCAGTTCTTCTGATTATAGATGATTGATATACACGACAGGCAAAAAGGTTGGGGCTACTGTGCATTTCTTTAAAATACACCTTAAAATGAAATAATTTCTATTTTTTTAAGTAAAAAACGAAATTTCATTAACTACAGTGTATTTCTTTTTATTTCAACAAAAATAAGCACTAAGCTATAATAAAATTATCATACAACAGCACCATATTTTGTTTTTGTCAATAAAACCACCACCTGCCTTAATTACTGCTTTACAAATTCTTGGCATTCTTTCCATCAGTTTTTGAAAAAAGTAGATGACAGACTTTCCTAAGCATTCTTCAAGCAGTATAAATTTATAAAGTCTTTCTTTTAAAACAGTTTTAAAGGAAAATAGGTTTATCAAGTTTTATTATCATTCTTTCAACTATTGATAGGAGTTTCATCCTTAACCTTTTGTTTAAAGCAGTGTGGAATGTTAATATCTTGATTATATCTTCAGTTTCCCTTCTAGTTGCATGTGCTATCCATTTGAGTTGTTGCTGCTGTTGGAGGTCTTCAAGTGATATGGTTTTTGTTATTCAGTAAAGATCTTTGTTATTTTGTAGCACTAATCTTTAGTGTCTGATGTCGGATTTTCTTCTTTAAGATCAAAGCGGATTCATTTACTTCATTCACTTTTAAACACTGATCAGAGAAAACAGTTGTAACGAGATGACTGTTTGGACATTTTTGAACAAGTTACACAACAGACATCAATTTAAAGAAGACCAAATCTATCAACCTATCATTTCATTCCATGATCATTATCAGCCCCATGTTTGTTTTGCTTTTAAAACTAGTAGTATTAGCAGAATTAGTAGTATTAGTAAAATTAGTTGTATTAGTAGAATTAGTATGATGTACAATTAGTGTAACAGGAAGTGTATTGCCAGCAAGCTGAGTTCAAATTTCTGACGAGTCTGTTGAATTCCTTTTTGTACTTATACCATTGGGAAAGGTATAAATCCACATATTTTCTCCTCAACTACGGGTTAAATAGTAAAATAGACTGAGCTCTCTAGCCTTGGATTGCAACCAGCCTAATGCAAGGAAAATGTCTGAGTTCCAAACTACGGAGAAAGCAATGTGTTGTGGTAAGAGCCAGTTACCCTCCTGTCATCAATGGACTGAGTCATTCTTGATAAGTAGTACTGGGTAATTGTCTACTATTGCAGGATCAAAGACATGTTTTACAAGATAAAGTGATAAAAAAAAGCAAGCCTCCATGATATGTATATGCGTATGTGTATACGTGTTGTTTGTGCACAGGTATATATTGATGGGCATGTATATGTACACATGTGTGTACAAGTATGAAAAAAATTGGCTCTATACATGTAAATACCTGGATAGATGTATGCGTAGGCAAATGTATGTAAGAATGTGCGTATATATGTATGTATGTATGTATGTATGGTGTCAAGATCTTCCATGAGGTATCACAAAAATATACAGAACTGAAGAGACGGGTACGGAAGAGATCCCTGAATTGCCATGAAATGCCACCTGGCCATGTGCCCAATGCATTCGGATATATCTGTCCAGGGTGAGTCTGCTCAGTCACCAGCAGACACATCAACACCAACAGTTTATTGTACATGACAATTTCATAATGGCATGCCTTGAATGCTGACCTGCACTAGGGTGTGCAAGTCTATGTTGAGCCTGAGAAGGCACATGAAAGGGCACATTGGAAGTGATGATGACCAAAGTCTACTTCCACTAGCAGGAGATGATTTGATATTCCAAATATCTGACAGGAAATGCAGATCGATGACTGGCTTTATGAGCCACTGTTGTTTATACAACCGATGAATGGTTGGGTTCAGGCCAAGATTGTCACTGTTTGGTGTTGGCTTCAGTGCCTATATATATATATATATATATATATATATATATATAAAAGTGAACATTGAAGTCAACACTCAGAGGCGACAGGCTGTTTTATGCTGGATGCAATCGTCAGGCCGTCTGATTGCGTCCAGCATGAAACAGCCTGTCGCCTCTGAGTGTTGACTTCAATGTTCACTTTTATATTTATATTTACATACGCTCTATATCTGATATTGAGCACTTTATCCCACAAATATAGCACACCTTAAGACTATATTCCTTCATATATATATATATATATATATATATATATATAAAGAAATATAGTTTTAATAAATATATATATATATATATATATATATATAGTTGTGTATATGTATGTTTATGTAGTTATATATGTGTATAAAAAGATAATGAAAAGTCCCTGATTTAAAATTCTACAAAACCAAAACGTCTCTGATATAAATAAAACAAACAAGCGCAGAGACATACAGACTCTTCAAGTCTCAAGTCAGGAAGTGATAAGCTGGTGTAATTAATGTGGTTTTTGACAACCAACTTATCCTCAGAGATCCGAGGACACCCTCCTGACATTGTCTTTCTTTTATTCAAATTGATGATGCCAAAGAGAACTTAAGCTCTTCTGTCATCTTACATGCACGCGCGCGCACACATCTTACACACACACACACACACACACACACACACACACACACACACACACACACCTTACATGCGCGCGCACACACACACACACACATCTTACATGCACACACACATCTTACATGCACACACACACACACATCTTACATGCACACACACACACACACATCTTACATGCGCACACACACACACACACACACATCTTACATGCGCACACACACAAACACATCTTACATGCACACATACACAAACACATCTTACATGCACACATACACACACATCTTACATGCACACATACACACATCTTACATGCACACATACACACACACACACATCTTACATGCACGCATACACACACACACATCTTACATGCACACACAGACACACATACACACACATATCAAAATTATTCAAAATGCTAAAAGTATTCAAAAATCAGACAAATGACTTCAGTTTCATCATTGCTGCCCTACCCAAACTGTAACTCAGTCACCTTGTAGAATTTGTTGAAATTAATGACATGATTTTCATGAGGATCTTATACATTTGTTTCCTCAAGTGCCTGAATGCAGCTGGAGGTTTGTTCACTTTAAGTGGTTACTGTCTGGAGTGCTGCCAAGGAAATAAGGAGATAACTTTGCTCTGGAAGTTTAAAATTACCATTTTCCTGTTCAACTGATCTCACCCACCAGTATCAAGAGATCATCTGAGATGTAAGCAGGGGACCTTGCAATGGATGGTGCTTGACTCAGTAACTTAACTTGAATTTTCAAAGTTACCTTGACTAGTAATCATAGTCAAATATAATAATCAAACCACATAATAATTCTCAATGTGTATTCATTATACTTGTCCAATCTGTCGTTAGTAAATTTATGAGTGATTACTTCCCTTAAGTCATTTTAATAATCTATAAAACTAAAATATTTATCTGCATTTAGACAAAATTATTTCCTGAACACAATGAGTAATTTCATTAATCAGTTCCTTTATTTCTATGTTTATTAGATTGCAGTCTTATTTGTTCAAGACTTTCATGTGAGACACTCAGATACCTTTGTCTATTAAGTGATCATCGTGTTCCAACTTGGTCTTGGAATAGGCTTTGTCATTGCTGTCTTTGTCATTGTGTTGCTAAACTTTTTCTCATGAGAGACATTTCCATTTCACTGTTATATTAAACACAAACTTTTTAACATGAAAAGATATTGAACAAAAAGTAGTTTTTATAATATCAGGATTAATCAATGAATCATAGATCCCCACTGACCATCTAAAAAAATATAAAGGCAACAAAATAATTAAACAGTTCATTGGCCTCTATTCTTTATCTCTACTTTATTTAAATCTCACTACATTATTTCAAGATTTTTCTTTCACTGCATCTCAATATTAAAACTTTCTAACAACTGCTCTCATTTTTGATGGCACAGTAATAATAATAATAATTTGTTCAATATCTTTCCATGTTAAAAATTTTATGTGTTTAATATAACAGTGAAATGGAAATATATCTCATGAGAAAAAGATTAGCAACACGATGACAAAGACAGCAATGACAAAGCCTATTCCAAGACCAAGTTGGAGCATGATGATCACTTAATAGACAAAGGTATCTGAGTGTCTCACATGAAAGTCTTGAACAAATAAGACTGCAATGTAAGAAACATAGAAATAAGGGAACTGATTAATGAAATTACTCATTTTGTTCAGGAAATAATTTTGTCTAAATGCAGATAAATATTTTAGTTTTATAGATTATTAAAATGACTTAAGTGAAATAATCACTCAAATTTACTAACGACAGATTGGACAAGTAATATAAAAATGAATACACATTGATAATTATTATGTGGTTTGATTATTATTATATTTGATGGCACTAGTAATAATAATAATAATAATAATAATAAAATGTCTTGTCATCAATGTAGCTTTTCCTGGTAACCATGATATCGATGCCAAAACAAATATTAAGACTCAAAGTACACTGACCTCTGGATTGAGCTTGCCACCAGAATGTAAGACATTAAGGCCATAGTTGTCCCAGTTATTATTAAGGTGCAGTTAAGGTTAGGGGTTAGGGGTGAGGGTTATCATTGGGGCATTATGGTCTACAGCATCAAACCTGAAGACCAATGTTAAGGAAATCAGAATAAAGCCTCGCATTCCATCACTTCAAAAGTCTGTATGGCTTGGCACTGTAAATATTCTGTGAAAGGCGCTTTCTGTTTGACATTATATGACTTAGTTTTTGATCATTTCACCACAAGCAAGGCAATAAAGCAACTAAGACACATGGGGTTATTGAGTGGGAAATAATAAGACAAACTTTATTAAGGAACAAGAACAACAAAAGAAGAGGAATCAAGAAGACAGTAGATAACAATTAATATTGCATTTAAATTTTTGAAGATCAAAGTTGATCGGAAAACAAGAAGCCATCAGAGAGTTTTACAGGCAAGAATTGCAAAAAAAAGAAGTTTTGTTAGGAAAGAACTTATATTTACAACTGTAAGATGAGACCTTGTTGCCAATTATAATCACAATCATCATCATCATTATTATTATCATCATTATTATTATCATCACCACCATCATCATCACCACCACCACAATTGATATTATTATTATTATCATTATCATCATTATCATTATCATTATTATTATTATTATTATTTCCTTGGGTTTTTATTGTATACACAGTTTCTTTCTGGTCCCAATAAGAGATCTGAAGTAAAAAATGGCTACATGACATTTTATCCACTGATCACATTTGTATACCCTCTCCACAAAAAAACCTAAGATCACACACACATCTTACTTAGATGAAGCTCTTCGTAAAGTGTGAGCTGTACTTGTGAGTACAATTTTTTGTATTTCTTTAAGGCATGGGCTAACAAAAAATCCCTTCAATGAGTCTATCAGACATTTTTCCACTCAATCAAAGAGCTCCAACTACAACTGGAATTATTGATGTCCTCATGTGCCACATTTTTGAGATTTCCACTTCAAGATCCTTTTATTTTGATAGTTTTTTTAAAAATACATTATAATCTGCAGGGACGGCCATGTCAATAGGAAAGTACATTCTCTTTTTGTGGTCTTTGATCATGATGTCTGGGTGATTAGCTTTGATGGTTCTGTCTGTGTGTATTGTAATGTTCCATAAAATTGTTACAGATCCTATTGCTGTTACAGCAATATGATCTGGTCTGGGAGATGTTCATACCAGTCTCTTGCAGTTTCCCTCCCATAAAAGTGGTTTATTTTCCAGAGCATATATTGGCCAATTCTATCATACTGAGTTTTATATTCAGTCGGTGCTAAAGCCATGCAGCATGATACAAGATGGCCAATTGTTTCTGGATATTTATCACAGAATCTGTATAGTTTCAGCATTTGGTACATTACATTGGCTTTTGCTTCCTTTTTTAGGTTCTTTACCTCTGCAGTAGATGTATTATGCTTTATATGCAGTTCTTCACTCACTTGAAATTTTCTTTTGAATTTATTGGCATCCCTTATTATTGAATAGAGTTCTTTTGATGATGTATTGTTATGTTTTTGTAAGACAATTCTAGTTGAACTAATCCTCTGCCTCATACAGATCTAGACAAATACAGATGATCAACATCAGCCTTAGGATGAGGCATGTGGTGGCAAGTGAGATACTTTTTCATTTTGAAATCTATTTGCTTAATGTCAGCTAGTGTCCAATTAAGCAAACTGTATTGCACCATGGGGACAGCCGAAATGTTTATGACTAATATTCTGTTTTTCTGAATTCGACTCAATATCTAACATCAGACACACATGCCTGTAGTATTCCTTTCTTAATTTCTCCTTCATTTGGATATGCTGTATTCAATCTCTCTGGGTAACTTCTAGGTATTTCTAGGCAAAATTGAATGTTTTTCTATAATTCTCCCTTTCTTGTATGTTTTTTTTGCCTATTTATCTCATCCAAAATCCATACTGGTGTTATCACTGAAACATTTTACAGTATTGAGGATACCCTTCAACTCATTGTTGTATTGGCAAAGAGTTTGATATCACTCATGAAGAGTAGGTGATTGAATACTTTATTGTTCAGTTTGTATCCATCATCATCATCATCATCATCATCATCATTAAACAAAATAATTGACTTAACTCTTCCAAAATATTTCAACAGTTAAAAGAAAAACATGATTTAAAAAAAGATAAAAAAGAAAAAACTGTTTGACAATGTGAAACAATATGTCAACAGAATGACAGGAGAGTTCCATAAGATTTATACAAAGCTGTTTGATTAATTCCTCTTTGTAACTAATCAACTAACGGTAAATTCTAAGATGAGTATGATTCCATAATATTAAGCATGTTTCATTTGCCTGCATTCATCCTGGCGGTGTTTCATTCCTTTTGACAAGTTCACTACCAGTACATCCTGTTTTTTTTTCAATACAAGACAAGCAACGACTGTACAACGACTTATAATTTTTGTAGATTTATATATTTTTATACTTAAAAAAATTGTTTAAATATAACTCGAAGAAGACAGACATTCTGTTGAAATTTTGTTTCACATTGTCAAACACTGTTTTTTCTTTTCCTAATCTTTTCTTAAGTGATGCTCTTCTCTTAACTGTTGAAAAATATTGGAAGAGATATGTCAGTTATTTTGTTTAATAATAATTATATAATAATAATGATTATAATATAATAATAATAATGATACTGATATTAATGATATTAATAATAATAATTATAATAATAATTATAAAGATTAGGCAACTGGAACAAGAATCCTATAAATACCAATGTGTCAACGAAGGTGATGGAATACAGCATGCGAAAATGGAGGTGAAAGTAATAAAAGAATGTCTACAGGTGTGTGCATCTGGTGTTAAATACCGAGTTGATTTACAAAAGAGAATATCAACCGTAAATATGTTGGATGGCCCTGTGGCATGATACAGTTTTGAACATCCTTAACTGAACGATAGCTCACATTAAGCGAATGGGTATCAAAATGAGAAAGCTTCTCACTTGCGGCCATATGCATTATCCTGAGGCTGATGTTGATCATCTGTATGTGTCCAGATCCAAAGAAGGCAGAGGATTAGTTCAACTAGAACTGTCTTACAAAACCACAACAATTGGTCTTCAAAGCTACCTGGAAACTACAGAATACTAAATTGTAAATTTAAATTGTCCCGAATGAATGGGTCATGAATCTGATTAGCTAGGTATAAGATAGTTAGTGTCCACCATCCTTGACATATCTCCACACTTTTTTGGCCCTATGTCACAATTACTGTATTTAATCAGTATTAAATTGTAGACAAGCAACGTTTGTACAAAGACTCATAATGTTTTGAAGATTTATATATTTTTATACTTGAAAAAATTGTTTAAATATAACTTGAAGAAGACAGACATTTTGTTGAAATATTGTTTAATATTCTCAAACACTGTGTTTTTTCTTTATCTTTTCTTAAATTACACTCTTATTTATTGTTGTTATTATTGTTATTATTATTATTATCATTTTATTTACTGTTTCTGGTGTCTACTCATTTCTTTCCAGATCCCAGCCAGAGACCTAAGGTCAGAAATCGCATCATGACATTTTTTACTGAACAATTTTGAAAAAAAAATCACACATATTTTACATAGATAAAACCTTTTGTAAGGTGTGGGCTGTACTTGTTAGTACAATTTTTTGTATTTGTTTAAAGCATGGGCTACCAGGAATCCCTTCAATGAGTATTGGAATCTTTCCCAATCAATCCAAGGGCTCCAATTACAACTGGAATTCTTAATGTCCTCATGCAGCACATTTTTGAGATTTTGATTTCATGGTCCTTGTATTTTGATAGTTTTTTGAAGACCTTCAAAGATACATTGCAGTCTACAGGGACTGCCATGTCAGTAAAGAGGCACATTTTGGCTTTGCGGTTTCCAATCACGATGTCAAAGCAATTAGCATTGTTCTGTCTGTGTATGATGTGAAATCCCATAAAATTGTTACAGGTCCTATCTCCGTAATCGGTTCTGGGTGGTGTTCATACCAATTTCTTGCAGTTACCTATCTGTAAGTGTTGCAGATTTCCAGTGCAGATATTGGCCAACTCTGTCATGCTATGTTTTATATTCAGTAGGTGCCAATACGGTGCAACCTGATACAAGATGATCAATTGTTTCTGGATATTTATCACAGAATCTGCATTTTGGACTGACACTGTTTTTCAGTATGCGTGCTTGGTCATTTCTAGTTAGCAAGCATTGGTCCTGTGCAGCAAGAATAAAACCTTTGGTTTCAACTTTTAACCCTGAACTACATAGCCACTAATGGGTATGGGGGTTTGTTTACGTCATCTAGTTTTGATACAGCAGAGTATTTAGTATTATTATTATTATTATTCTGATTCTCATCAAGAAGCTGACTGAATTTTACCCACATGACATAATTCCATTTATTTAGTCTCCCCATTTAATCAGATTGCACTTCTTAACTACACATACATTTTATCTGCGCATAGACAGACATATTTTAATGAATGTTTAAACTAATATACAAAATCATATGACATCATACAATCAAGAAACTAGATGCTGGGAATGTCAGCTACATATCCAACCAATTCTACCAACAATCAGGATCTGTTGACCTGCAGGTTGAACCTTGGAGACAAATCCTAAAACAAACAAGTAGATTCTGAATATGAGGATGATAATAATAATAATAATAATAATAATAATAATAATAATTATTATTATTATTATCATCACTTCATTAAGATAAAAATCAGCAGAGTCAGTATTGCAGTAATAGTGGTGATTCTTCCATATGCCCTGTCCCTTCAGGATGTTGATAATCTTTGCTTTCCACAACTTCCTTTACTTTGTAGCTCTCTGTAAAGTTTATCTTTTTACCACCCCCTCCCACTTCCTGTTCTGCCATCTTGTTAGACAGGTTACTTCCTGCCTTCCTCTGTCCCTCTTAGTTCAGTATGCCTTGTGTGTTGAATTCCCCAAGTTCTCTTTCCTCCTTATGTGTTCCAGAAATTCAGATCTTATTAATTTTAATTATATCAATAATAACTCGTGGTACCTGTGAAAATTTCATGATTTTCCTCCTTGAATTTTCTGATGTATCACATGTAATGATGAAAATAGCTTGTTGCTTCAACAAAATACCCTTGAAAATTACCCTATTTTATTATTAAATATTTGAGCTTAACAACTGTAAGAAAATATTACAATAACTATGTGAATGATGCTTTATAAGTAGAAATGCAGGTCATTATTTAAAGAAGAGGGTACAAATGAAAAATAATTAAAATTGACAAGAATTTTCCAGTTCAGTGAAGCAGACATGAAACACATGAGAGCATTATCCCCTTTATTTGCTCTTTCATTCTTTTTTTTCTCACTGAAACAAAAAAATTGTTGATATGTCTTTTTCATCTTTCCTTGCAATCAAAACAGAATAGTCCCTTATTTATGAGGTACTTACAGGGTGCAACATGCATACCAACAAAATAAGTAACTAACTACAGTGTGAAAGAACAAGCAGAATTAGTATAATATGATATTATTATTAATAGAAAAAAATCATCTTTCACTTGTGATTGAGATTAAGTAACAAGTTTCCTCAGTAATCCAGCAATCTCTTACTACTGCTACTTCTACTGCTACTACTGCTACTACTACTTAATAATGCACTTAGAGGCTGATACTGTATGTCTTATTGGTTATTTTTCTGTAGATTGAGGGACAATCAGTTTCCTCAAATCTCCAGCTCCATCATCAATGCCATAATTTGGACATTTTCAGTTCCTCCTGAATTCTATTATTTTTAATCACAGACTTTTCAAACATGGCAGGTTCCTGTGAAGATAAAGTAACAGCAATTTTCTTCAATATTCCAGCACCCTCCCAAGTATTTTAATTGGTCCCAGTAGAGTTCTTGTCTGGAAGGTACTATTTCTTCTCTAGATTTTCAGTTGCTCATCTCTCTGGAATCATTCCAAGTACTCCGACAACAGTAAACACAACTATCACCTCAATCTTTTCACAAATTCCACCATTCATAACTTAAAACAAATTGATCATTTCTTTTCACTGATTGGCTGCATTCATTATTTTCCAAAGCATCCTCAAGGTTCCAGGAAGATAAGTTGCTTTTAATGACTCTACAAATCACAATCCAATATCTGTAATGTTTTCCCCATGTTTTTTGTTGTTGTACAACACCCCAGTGTTCCCATGATAATTGGTACTACAATTACTTTATCTGCTAATCCTTCCCATACTTTCTGAATTTTATATTTTAAAACATTGCAGCTGTCGATCTTCTATTCTTTGTGTTCAGTTCTCATATCAAATGGACAAGAAATTCTTCTATAAGAAAGTAAATATATTTTTGGCTGTACAGCAGGACAAAATGTGCTTTTATTGTGAATTAATATGATTTTTTTCTTTCATTTCTGTTCTATACACATTTCTTTTGGCTCCCAACTAGAGATCTAAGATCAAAAATGGCTTTGTGACATTTTCCACTTATCATTTTTGTAAAAACAAAAACCGCCAAAAAATCCCTAAGATCACACACATTTTACATAGATAAAGCTCTTTGTAATACATGATCTGTACTTGTGAGTAGAATTTTTTGTATTTCTTTAAGGCATGGGCTACAAAGAATCCCTTCAATGAGTCTATCAGACACTTTTCCAATGAATCCACAAGCTCCAACTACAACTGGAATTATTGATGTTCTCATGTGCCACATTTTCGAGATTTCCACTTCAAGATCCTTTTATTTTGATAGTTTTTTTGAACATCTTCAAAGATACATTACAATCTGCAGGGACTGCCATGTCAATAAGAAAGAACATTCTCTTTTTATGGTTTTTGATCATGATGTTTGAATAATGAATTTTGATGGTTCTCTCTCTCTGTTGCATCCCATAAAATTGTTACAGGTCCTATTGCTGCTACCCAGTCAGGGTGATATTCATACCAGTCTCTTGCAGTTTCCTTCCTGTAAAAGTGGCTTATTTTCCAGTGCAGATATTGGCCCATTCTATCATAGTGACTTTTATATTCAGTCGGTGCTAACGCCGTGCAACATGATACAAGATGGTCAATTGTTTCTGGATATTTATCCCAGAATCAGAATTTGGGGATCAACACAATTATTATTATTATTATTATTATTATTATTATTATTATTATTATTACTAGTCAATGGAATCAGTCAATGTAAATACTTGAGGCATGATGTCAACAAGATTCCTCACAACTCAAGAACATTTTGAAGAATCCTCACAAAGTAAATAATAGCAGTTTTCTGGAGGTCTACTATCTTGGTTTCATTTTCAATTCTCTCAAAGTGCTTTTACAATTTTCTTCCAAGCACACCTGTTAATATAGGAATTAATTCGGCATTGTTCTCTCTAGCCTGATCTTGGTATTTTTCCTATCTTTACAGACTTTTTGGAGTCCACTCTAAAATCAGATGGAAGAGCAAAACAATAATTTGACGCAGGCTATTCTCTTTATATATAACAATAAAAGGTTAGCTCTTTGTGCTTTACTGACATGATCTGTCTGGACTGAGACATCCCATAATATCTTGTGACTATCATTTTCTACCATTTTTACCTCTGGCTGATCTTCATACCACTTCTATTTTACACAAAAGCCAAATTTATGGCATACTTCCCAATGGTTATTTTTACCAATCCAATCCTGTCATCACTTGTACTTCTTCCGTACCAAATTGGGATGATGATGATGATATTATTACTACTACTACTACTACTACTACTACTACTACCATCATTATTATTATTATTGTTTTTATTTCCTTTGATTTCTGGCGTGTACACATTTCTTTCCGGGTCCCACCCAGAGACCTAAGGTTAGAAATGGCATCATGACACTTTCTACTGACCACCCAGCCTCCAAAAAAAAAAAAATTTATATAGATAAAGCCCTCCATAAAGTGTGTGCTGTACTTGTGAGAACAATTTTTTGTATTTCTTTGAGGCATGGGCTTCCAGGAATCCCTTCAATTAGTCTACTGGAATCTTTTCCAACCAATACTAGGGCTCCAACTACAACAGGGATTGTTGATGTTCCCATGTGCCACATATTGTTGCTGTTATTATTGTCATTATTAGTAGTACTAATACCATTTTAAACACCTTATATACTTCAGATTTTGAACAGAGGATATCTTGCACTAAGGATACTTGTGTTCAGCACCGTAACACACTATAAAACCAAGATATTGGCCTGAAAAGATGCTATGGTTTAAGTATCTGAGTAGAATAATAAGTGATATTAGAAAGGGGCCAACAAAACTGATGGTTCATATGAATAGTGAATGATGATTTAGAGAAACAGAGCAAAAAATTTATTCATCGAAAATGAAACTGTGCTAAATTATATGTAACATTTCCCCATCTATATGACAAATAAATGTTGAAAAATGACATGAAGAAAAGTTGTGAAAAAACAGAGGATGTGGTTTTACAAATGAATGCTGGGAACATCATGAAAAGTTTATATGAGTAAGAAGGAACTTCTCGGAAAATGACTGCACAAATCCAGAAAGAATCAGTTGAAAGTTTTGAGTCACATAATGAGGAAAGAAGGCTTGGAGAATTTAACACTCATAGTATATGTCGAAAACAAGAGAAGCAGGAAAAAGCAGTGATAAGAGTACTTGATTCTTCTTCTTTATGTGCCAGGCCCCCTCAGGCCGTAGGTGATCATGGCTCTCCACAATTTCTTGTCCCTTGTAGCAATTAATAAACATTGTCTTTCTGTGATTTCTCCTAAGCCCTGTTCTGCCATCCATTCACTCAAACTCATTATGATGTGCGTTTTTTTCATCTGACCCTCTTGCCTTCTATCTGTCTTGTGGGTATCAGATTTTCCAAGCCCTCTTTCCTTATTATGTGCCCCAAAAACCTCAAATGTGATTAGTCTGAACAAATGCAACAAAGAGGGATCATGAAAGATTATGTACACCTTATAACTATGAAAGGCATGAAGCTGTGGAGGGCATTGACCGCCAACATCATGAAGGAAAATAGTACAGACAGAGAGAAAAGAGGGGAAACTAAGATCTAATTCCAGCTGAGAATTATTTGTAGAGGATGGAATGTGTGCATAGAAAGAGAAACTGGTAAGCTGAGTGTGACTTCTGCTCGAGTTTGTTACATTCCCTTTTGCTGAAATATCCACTAGCCATGGTTGGCAACTAGTCAGGGAGAAGATCAACTCTGAATTTCAAATCAGTTTGTAGACCTGGCAAAGAGCATACTATACAGATTATGAAGTTAACAATTTAACTTGTGGATTCTATGATCTCAAATGAAGTTGAATAAAAAATGTATTGAAAGGCATGAATCAATAGCTCCCTGTGTTCTGTCTTATCAACAGTTATTTTGATCTTTGTAGAGTAAGAAATGACCAAGTAAGTATACTGAAGAGTATTCTGTCATAATTTAAATAGCCAAGCAGTTACAGTAAGAGTTGCTGTAAAATCCATTGACACCATTGACAGTTGAAGGCAAGTCTTACAGTTGTGCGTGTTCATGAGTAGGGATCCACATAGTTCCATACACGTCTGGAAAATTTTATCAAGTTGTTCATCTGTCAATTTATGCTGCATTTCCTGATGTGTCCCACATATGTGTCTCAATCAGTTTACCAGAAAATAAAGATATTTATTTAACATCAAATGTTTTCACTTTGAGGAAACCACTTTGTGTCTCATGTTCTCTGTTTTAGAGTGGCACTTCATTTTGAGAGAGAAAGAGCTGTGGAGTAGGATGCAAGAAAGATTGACAGTCTTATATATATATATATAAGAAAAATATATATAAATTTTTATACATCAGAAAAATGTTAGGAACATCAATGATAAAGTTAGAAAAAGATGTTAGGAACATCAATAATTTTATGTGACGTGTTTTGCTCTTCAGGGCTTCAAGTGATGTTTATGTTGATGTGACTACACATGACTATGAAAGAGAGGGTTTACTAAAATTTTTAACTTTTAAATTAACTTGTTTTAAAACTATGTGTTTGCGTATCTAATCTACCAAATTTCATTTAATTTCTTTTTTATTTTGTTTATGTTTTTATCACTTTTGTTATTAGATTCCCACATTGTGATAATCGAAGATTTTTTTTTGTTTTTTTTTTAGCTTTTCACCCCAGGCAAGGCTGAAAGCCACTAGCACGCAAGGGGTTACAGAGGATTTGGAGCGAGAGCAGATAGGAGTGATAGAGGAAAGGATGTGGAGAAGGATAGTGGATAGATCAATGCAACTGGAGATGTATGTTTCTTTGGAGTTGGACTGCTGACTTGATGTGCGCGCTGTGTCACAAGTGATGTACATATTGAAAACTTGGGAAATTGTTAATGAGTAAATCTTATTTTGCTTAACAATAAAAAGCTGTTCAGTTTCATTTGTCTAGACGATGGAGTTACTCAGATAATTACATCTCAAATGATGTCAAATTATTTGAAACACCCTGTATTTTGTCAGAATGATCTACTCTTCTGTTTTATAAGCCTTTTGTGTCACATTGAATATGAAATAATTAGGACATTGGAGGCATTTAAAAGTATTTTCAATGTATTTCTCCTCTTCAATGGGAATAAAGGCCTAGATAAATTCATTGATACACACTGGCAAATATAAACTTTCCTTTTGCCTTTATTTATATATATATATATATATATTTGTAAATAAATGACAATAAGAAAACAGTAATTGCTGACGCGTTTCGTCCTAATGCGGACTTTTTCAAAGCAAGTAACGAAATTTATTAATTTTCTTTGTTTGATTAAATTCATTTCGTTACTTGCTTTGAAAAAGTCCGCATTAGGATGAAACGCATCAGCAATTACTGTTTTCTTATTGTCATTTATTTACAAATATTGTCTTTTCTAAAAGTTAAATTTGAGAAATTTTCATATATATATATATATATATATATATTACATGAATCATTCATCAAAAAGCAGATAGTGAAGTTATCTGATCTGATGTGCAAATTTCTTATAATAACGGTGACATTCCTCTATTTATTGAACAATTTAGTTCATGCCATATTGACTGAAAACCCTACCTCTACAAAAGAATTCTCATATTACTATATTAGTACAAAAACGCACAATTCAAGATTTTAAAAAAAATTCAACCTCAGCGTTGTGACTGCATACTCCAAAACATTTTTCACAGTTAACAATAGCATATTTCCAAAAAAACAGTACATCTTAACTTTTGTTGTCCTGTTATTACCTGGATGTAAAAAAGACATATCTATTTCTATACCTGACGATGATTGTATGAACAATCGAAAGCTTGTAGTAAAAAAAGACCTTATACAACTGGAATTTATAAACAGGGATCATAACATTCATCAACGGGTTTGAGGTTAATGTATTTTATTAAAAATTGTTTGCGAGAGTGATTCTTGCCATTTATATCATTAACTTCACTATCTGCTTTTTGTATGAATGATTCATGTAATGTAAATTGAACTGCACCACATACTTGATATATATATATATATATGTGTGTGTGTGTGTGTGTGTGTGTGCATGTGTGTGTGTTAAAAACATGGTTGCATGAGAGAATAAACAAAGCAACAAAGAACTGCTGTCAGGGTAAAAAGAGAAGATGTGTTAAAATAAAATTATTTGTATTGCAGATATAGAGGATCAAGGTGGGATGTCTCTTAGTGGACAAGGGAAGTGACCTGGGGGATGGGGAGAGTTGGTAAGGCTTGGTGTTGATGTTTATGTAGGACCAGTTGGCTGAGGACACTGGTGGTGATAGTGATAGCCAGGCTGATCACCTGCAACTGATCTTTTAAACAGTCATGGTAGATACATGACTCAGCATTTTTTGTCATATTTTTTGCTTTAGTCACAACACGCATAATTGGCTCTTTTTAAATTGCATTTTATATTGGGTGGCAATTTGTTTTCTAAGTCAGATATGATGCTTAGATCCCTGAGCAGAGAAACACTTTCTTTAGTTTTAATTGATTTTATTTATTTATTTATTTGGGTTCAATTATTTTGCTTGTTTTTATTTAATTTTTATTTTTTATTTCTTATCTTATATATTTATCTATTTTTTATTTTAATTGGTGTTTTATTAACATAGTAAAAATTTATATATATATATATATCAGTATGCCTTGGTTTATGTATAAATGTGTATCTGCTTATATATTTACAGATTTGATTCTGTTTAATATATTTCAAAATGTTAATTACATTGTTTTGAACCTCTTAAATCTTTGTCTTCATTCTGCTACTCTATAACAAAGTCATGCAAACGAGGCTGATTCTAGGTTTGTATTGCCGTGGCTTTTAAATCCGGTTATTTTAAAAGCAGGGTTTTTTTCTGGAATTTCTTGAGATTTAAGTTTCTAAGTAAATAAATTCTGTTTTTTTTACAGAGTGTTGATGAAGCCTATATCCCGAATAGAAAAAATGAATAGCAGAAAGAACACAAGAGCAGTCTTCATGGAAAAGAATGGATATTTTTATTTTTTATTTTTATCAAAAAATTTAAATGCTTTATCACTGCCAACAAAAGGTGCTTGCTTTAATTTTGGTTTTGCTTAGTTTTGGCACAAGGCCCCATTTCTTGAGTGCACAAAAACTTCTTTTTCTTCTATGGAATAAATGTTATTGCCATAAATTCATGTCTTTTATTGCTCTAAATAAATGGTGTCCCTTGTCAGCCATCTGTCTCTGTTCTGCCATGACTTTACTTAAGTATGTTACTTGCTGTTTTCTACAATTTAATGTCCTGTGGATGTTAAATTCTCCAGGCTGCCTTTCCTCATTACGTATCCCCAGAATTTCTGATTGTTTGAATATGAGAAATTCTGTTTTCTTTAAAACTTTGTATTCATCCATAGGTTCTGTGCTTTGTATTGTATGTTTACATCCGTCTTTTCAAGTCTCTTCTTCATCTGGGAGGAAACTGTCCAGCATTCACTGCAACATAAGAGATTAGCAATCCAGCTCACTATGCAGCAGTAATAATAAGATCAGACTGTTCCCCATTTCTTCAAAATGAGCTTCCCAGGTGCCTTCTAGAGCTTGAGTAAGATGAGGTTAGTTATAAAATATAGCTATTGTAAATTTAAATATCTAGGAAAGGTTTTAAATGGAAAATGTGACGCTGAATTCAAAGATGTATTGGAATATTGATTGATTCATTCATTTTTTATGGCTTATCAACCCTCTGCAGGTTATTTAAAGCCAGAAAATATTTTTAGATTGTAAGAATTTCTTTTTTGAGATAATAATGGTTTACTGATACAAGTTTTACTAATTAACCTATAGCTAGGGAGAGAAGAGGTGGCTTTCTACATTTACCAAAGGTATTTGCATGTAAATTGATACAACAAAGCCAACAGGAATTGGAACTTGGCTCTCTGATTAATAATTCCAAGCTATCTGCATATCCATGCTCACAGCACCTGGTATTCCCAAGCTTTCACCCATCTTGTTATGACCAAGTTGCTTAACTTTGGTGATCATATGAGAACCAATGTTTCAACGTAATGTGGCTGTAAGCCTGTACTGGAATAGCAAAAGATGCCCTCCAGAATCTAAACAAAGTATTAAGAAACAGGAAAATTTCATTAGAACCAAGGAAAAGAGTGCTGAGCTCTTATGTAATATAAATCCTCCTTTATGGTAGGGAAAGCCGAACAAGTTTCTCACAGATGAAGAGGAAACTTGAGGCAACAGAGATGGTATACAGAAGGATGCTGAGAATACTCTGGATGGAGTATTAAGAGAAATGGAAACAAAACAGACACTTGTACTTAAAATTAGAAAGAGACAGTTGAAATTTCTGCAACATGTAATGAGGAAAGAAGGCTTAGTGAATTTGACACTCATCATACTGAAAGCAAGCAGATCAGAGAGGGAATCAGTGTAACTTATCTAAAGAGCTTGTGTGACAGAATAGGAAAAGGAAAACATAGTGAGGCAAACATTGCAAAGAGCTACAAAAGATAGGAAGCTGTGAAGAGCCATTATCACCTACAACCTAAGGAGACATAGCATGTAAAAGATGAATTGGAAAGTGATGTTTAATAAAAGATATTTGATATGTGCAAATGAATTTGATATGTGCAAATGGTATGTACATAAATCTCCATCAGTCAAAGTGAATTGAAAATGTTAATTTGAAATTGAGATGGATCATTGGATTGTATAATGCAGGTCAGGAACACAAATCCAGTTGTCATAAATAAAGAGAGAGAATATCTGTTGGATAGGAGATATTCCAGAAGACCTTTCTAGGTTTGCTTGGAAAAGTCATGCAGTACCTTTTCAGAAAAAACAGGAAAATCAGTGATAAATAAAAAAAACTGTTTGAATGAGAACATTAAGAAAACCAACAAGAATATTGACTGATAGACTTGCTGTCACTTATAATAAAGCCTGTGTGGAAATGATTCAACTATTTCATTTTAATTAAAAATTAGCCTACCTAGGGTAATGGTTTCTTAGTCCCTTCAAAGTATCCACCACCTTAGAATTAGAACTTCATATATTTATCCCAGACTCTCCCATTTTTCAAACATGGCTGCCATGAGTTCTGTTGAGAAATTGCTATTGTGTGTCTTGTCATGTCCATACAAAATTTTATGACAGTATGTTGCTTGAATTTTTCAGCCATCATAAAGATATTTTTAAATAACTTTACAAAACCTCGTTATAATTGAACACAATAGCATAAAACCTATTGGTAGACTAACTCAGTAGGCTGGGTACAAGTGAGCATTAGCTACTGTGGCAGACATGATGAGGCAGAACCTGGGACGAGCACAACTGGTTGCGACTTGCCTTGTCCCCGCCAAAAAAGAGCCCGTATTTGCTTAGCATGTAAAGCTACTGCAGTTGAAATGAAGGAGAAAAAAAGCACTTACCGCTCTGCCGTAATCCGTCCTCAGCCAGATAGCGTAAAAGAATAAGGGGGGGACTTGCATTGTATTTTTATGCAATGAAGATGCAATGCATTATGGGACAGGGACGCAATGAATTATGGGATCGCATGAAGACGCAAGGGATTATGGGTATATGGACAAATATAAAAGCACCTAGTTTTTCCCAGTTCAAGAAAGCTTGGAGTGACGTTCACGGTTGGCGGCGGGAAAAGTCTGTTTGTGCGATTTTGAGACAGAACTCAAGAAGGAACGACTAGAGGTTGGATTACCAGTTGGGAGAGCTCGAATTTACTCGCTGGTGGCCGTTTTCTTTTTATTTCACCACAGCTACATACACATTTACTATTACAATCACAGAAGTTTCCAATACCAATTCATATTATTGGTTTTCCAGTGCCTTTCAACTGTTTCAAGTTAAAAGCTGCCAAACTTTTGATTGTTTATTGTTAGAAATTGACAACTGGTCAAAAGTCATTTGTGGGGGATTATTTGGATTCAGTTAAAAGAAACAACGATAAATTGCAGAAAATTGAAAAAGTAATGATTGTTCAATTCGACGAGAAGATCATCTCTGCTATAGATGCCAAGATTTTCGCAATCAAATTCTTCTTAATACCAAACACAAATCCAGCAGAAAAGCAAAAAAAAAAAAAAAAAAGGAAAAAGTAAACCAAAGTAACATTTTTCAGATTGTAGAAAACATTCTTTTATTCTGACTTTATTTATTAAAGAGCCCACCTCCACTGAAAACAGTTGTGTATTCTTTCTCGTTAAGTGATGTGGTGTGTCAATAATTCTGTTGAAAGTTAATCAAGAGGTAATTACAGGTATATAGAAGAGAAAACAGGGTTAGGGGAAGTGAATGCTTCCCATGATTCCTCTGCAAATACACACACACCGATGCTTGTCTGGTTTGAATGCCGATTATATTGATTTGCTCTCTCGACATAAAAAGATAAAAGGAATGCACAGTAGGCAGAGAAGAGACTGTAATTTGGAAATAAGTGATAGCAATTATCACTGCCAAATTGAGATGAAGATACAAAATAATTTGCTGTCATTTTATAAAAAGAGAAAGACCAGAATGTTTGATCATCCAATAAAAAGGCAGGTTGTCAATAAAAAAAAAATGGCTTCATGCTACACATTTTTAGAAAACACACATACACTTGTATGTTAATATATCTATGCATATAGGTATATTCTTTAACATGTCTTACATCTGGTCATCAGAAGCTGTTTATATTTAAATTACACAGTAAAAAGATGAAAGACATTTTTTTGGGGGGGCTATTATTCTTGATAAATACTCACATTAAGTAACCTTGTGTCAGAAGCAGTCACATTAAAAAGATAAAGTAATCAACCTGACCTATTTTCACAAAATCTGAACAAATTGGCCCAAAACTTTCCAATACCTGTTTGTACCTATTATATACATATGCATTGATACAATACACAGTGGTTGTCTGGAATGATACTAGTAATGGTAATATCAGACATTTCCTTTTGACATTCATTGACCAGCATTCAGTTGTCTTGTCTGTTGAAATTTATAAAATCATTCTATTAAAAGAATTTTTAAGAAAATAGGTTTCTCAACTTCACTAAGATTTATCGTTCTTTCCAGTATTGGTGGAATCTTCACCCTAACTTTTAATTTGAAGTAGACTGGCATATCACACAGTCATTGTGGATATGAGGGTCAAAGAGGCCTTTTCTGATTTGTTAAGAGCACACAATTGGTTCTTGAGTTATGATGAATTATATTCAACACAGTATGTGCAAAGTTTATCAGCATTGAAAAGAGAATCAGCCACAAAATTGCCTTGGGAAAGATATACAGTGATCCCTCATTTATCGCGGTAGATCGGTTCCGAGGCCGGCCGCGATAACTGAATTTCCGAAAAGTAGGGACGCCATATTTACAGTATTTATTTAACGTGTATTTGGACTTTTAAAACCCTGCCTGTACTGTTAACAACCCACCAATTACAGTTCTCTATTAATAACAAGGACAACAGTTAAGCAATAACACTTCTTCCGTTTCTTGCTGCGTTTCTTCTTCTTCACTGGCCGACTTCATCAAGACTTTGAGGTCTATCGGTTAGCGGCTGGGAGTAGCAGTCTAATAACTCATCGATGTCTCCTGTGGTCATGTCTGCAAAGCCATCACCTCCAATGATCGCAGCAAGCTGCAAAGCTTTCTGCACTGTGGAGTGTTGGATTTTGACAGGTGTAAATCCCTTGTCATCGTAAATAGCCTCGGGCGACAAATTCCTCCAGCTCACAATAATGGTGGCAGGCTTCACGTCTTGCAATGCCTTCTGGATATTTTGGAGGCACGTAGCAATTGTGTACTGCCGCCAGTATGCATTCAAGTTAAAATTTTTGTCTTAGTCTTCTTGGGTGGCATCCACAGAAGCAACCAGGTCTACCAGGACATTCCTCGTGTATAGGGCCTTGAACACCCTGATAACACCCTGGTCCATTGACTGAATAAGCGAGATGTAGTGTTGGGCGGCAGGAACTCAATCTGAATGCCCCCATGCAACAGATCAGTAGCATGGCCACCAGCGTTATCCATAAGGAGAAGGATTTCAAAAGGCAAGCCCTTCTCTAATAGATACACCTTGACTTGCAGGATAAAACACTAGTGGAACCAGTTGAAAGTCATCATATTTGTTATCCACGCCTTTGGATTGTGCATCCAATGTACGGGTAGCAGATTCTTGTTTTTGTTTTTAAAGCCCTTGGGTTTTTAGACTTGTAAATAAGAATTGGCTTTAACAAAAACCCCGCAGCATTGCCACACGTCATGAGGGTCACACGATTCCTTGAGGCTTTTGCTTCCTTATTGCACAGGAAAGTTTGCAATGGCATTCTTTTCCAAAACAAGCCTGTTTTGTTCATATTAAAAACTTGTTCAGGCTTATATCCACCTTCAGAGATAATCTTCTTGAAAGTTTCATTCACGTATGTTTCAGCAGAAGCAGCCACGCCATGCAGGGAAACACTTTTTAGGCCGAAGCGTTTCTGAAACTTAGCAAACCACCCTTTGCTAGCAGAAAAAGGACGTTTGTTAGGTTGTGAATCACTGGGCACTCTGGTTGTGGATCTTCTACGTCGTCTTCGTCTTCTTCCTCTTCTTCGTGTTCGCCACTGTCGTCCTCAGGTTCCTTAGCGACGAAAGTCTCGTACAGGCTCCTAGCCATTGTTTGGATGATGTTCGTATCCAAGGCTATGTTCTTATACGGCCAAAGCAGCTTCCATACGGATGATAGTCTTATTACAAGCCGTAACCACTCTCTTCACCGACTTAAAGGTGATGGCAGCTGTCTTTCTAATATTAGCTTCCTCCTTATTGATGTAGCGAACCGCGGATTCATTCAGGCTAAAATGGCAGGCTACGGCAGCGAAAGTTCTCTCTTTCTTCAGCATATCCAGAAGTTTCACCTTCTCAGCGATTGTTCATTCTTTGTTTGCGTTTAAGCTCAATACCAGCCTTGGAAGAAGCAGCACGCTTGGGAACCATTGCAGGGGATGAAAACGCACAGATCAACGCAAAGAAACAAAAAAAAATCACACACAGCACAGTGTAAAGTAGTACAGTAAACCGCTCGATGAGAAAGCATGAAGCGAAATGGCTGCGAGAGGGAAGATGCTGCGGATCTGAGCATCGGTCAAAGCACCAATCTCAGGCCAGATTACAAAATAGAAAGCTGTGATTCGTTGTCTCTCTCCATTGCACCCATCACAGCCTGTCTTACAACGCACTTCGTCACCGAGATGGTACTGTTTGCGTTTTCTCAACAACAGGATACGTGGGTACTGTATGCACATCACATTCTATGGGAGTTACAAGTTCAAATACTCCGTATATGTTTTTTTTGCTATTTTACGCTTGTTTTGTTGTTCCTAGACTAGGAAATAATATTTATTATTTATATTTTAATGGGTCTCATGAAAAATTTTAGGTGTTCATATATTGCGATTTTTCTAGAATTTTCCAGAAACTCCGCGATATATTTTCCATATATATATTTTAAAAATCGGTGAAGTCGTGAATCCGCGATAGTAGAACCGCGAATTAGCGACGGATCACTGTAAATGTACCTCTCCATGCATTCCATATATATATATATATATATATATATATATATATATAGTGTATTTAGGCAGCAATCCTTTTTTCATGCAAACTTCATTAAATATGACAGACAAGGTTCTTTGATTAAGTTTTTTTATATAATTTCTCATATGATCTCGTATTTTTTCTTTTTAGTAGATAAATTATATAAAAACTGTCCAAATATTTTATTTTTCTGGGCGTTTTTGGCTATACATTTAGCCATTTTCAAGGATGGAATATATTTACTGTTAACTGGAAATGGATTTTTGTATTTAGTATTTATAGAATGTTTTATTTTCAAAACAATATTTTTTTCATGTTCAGAGTTAATATTATTGAGTGTTGTTTTTTGTTTTTATTAATAATAATTAATAAATTATAGGATCATATGAGAAATTATATAAAAAAACTTAATTCAAGCACCTTGTCTATCATATTTAATGAAGCTTGCATATATATATATATATATATATATATATATATAATAAATGGAGATTTATCCAAGTGAAACAGTTCTCAACATGGAAACCAACAAACCAAGTTTAAATTATGGCAGAGGTTGTTTATATTCACTCAACATTAATGCCCTTAGGAAAAGCATGAATCCACCTCTCCCTGCATTTTATATATGTACTAAATGGAGGTGTGAGGTAGTGGCAGCATTAAAAACAGAATCAACAAAGTTCAATTTCTGGTTGAGTTTGTTTATATTCACTTAGCATTAATACCTTTCTGTATTCTATATATGTATGAAATGGAGATGTGAGGTAATGTAACAGTTATCACTGCTCATAAAATTATTTGCTTTTTAATGAAATTATTTTCTATAATATATATTTAATAAGGCATTGTATAATGTTCCTGACATGTTATTTGCATTCACTGTTATTGTCTCCTGCTAACGTCAGGTTAACTTTCACATTGCAGGTATTTTTGCGAGAGCAACCATAATAATTAGATGGATTGTCTTTATAGGCATCTGGCTACCCTATTATTTGCCCATAGCTGGTTGTCCAGCCAGTATGACATAATCTCTGAGCTGACTTATTATGGAAGTTCCATTATAAACAGAAACGTCTTTAACCAGACTTAGAATTCTGTACACTCTTTCTATTTTCTATACTAATAACTGTTACATGAATCCAGACCAATAAAATATTATATAGCATATATAATTATCTCTCACCCCAACTTTCATTCTCTCTCTCTCTCTCTCTCTCTCTCTCTCTCTCTCTCTATATATATATATATATATATATATATATATATATATATATATATATATATATATATATATATAGTTAAATTCCCAGATCAATTCTGTGGACAAGACAGATTGGTATAAAATGACAATTGGAAAAATCTTAGATTTTGCCGATGCGTTTCGTCTTCCGACTTTTTCAAGGCAAAAATGAAATCAAAATATCTCTGTTCTTATAGTAACATTAAAAATCCAAATTTAAAAAGATAGACGCTTCTGTCCAAGCCTTTTTTTTTTCCCTTTTTTTTCTGGTTAATGTAAATTATCTTTATAGTAAGAGATTTTTTTTTCCATGTAAAAAAAAAAAATTTGGATTTTTAATGTAACTATAACAAGAGATATTTCGATTTCATTTTTGCCTTGAAAAAGTCGGAAGACGAAACGCGTCGGCAAAATCTAAGATTTTTCCAATTGTCATTTTATACCATATATATATATATATATATATATATATATATATATATATATTTCCTTTGGAGATATTTAATAAGATGACATCATTTAAATAGTAAAACTGAAATTTTGATATTATTGTTTTGAAAACACACTCCACTATAAACCTCGCTATGGAGAAAGACACCTTAGGCTTATTTAATGTGGGCTGCTTTTCTTTTATTACAGCAGCTTTCGTTCAGAATATCTGCAGCCGTTCTTTGTACTGTGCCCTGTATAACATTTTGGTATTATCTACTAAGATTTGTCTAATGTTTATATTATTTTGCTTATTTGTTATATGTTCACTTATCTACCTATGTGTGTGTGTGTGTGTGTGTGTGTGTGTGTGTGTGTGTGTGTGTGTGTGTGTGTGTGTGTGTGTGTGTGTGTGTGTGTGTGTGTAAGTGTGTGTGTAAATTCTGGAGGCTGTTGTAAAAAATAAAGAGAGCAACTAACTAAGAAAAATTTCAGTTTGAATGTTTAAATGACGTGACCTTATCAAATATCTCCAAACAGAAATAAATAAAATTAACAACAAAGTGTAATCTTCGGCTTCTTCTGAAAACTATCAGGAAATCCTAAATCATATATATATATATATATATATATATATATATATATATATATATATATATATATAATAGTGATTGTGTTGTATGAAAAGATATGTGTGTATGTATTGTGTTTATGTCTTCCTGCACATGTGTGTATAACTTAATTGATGCATGAAACAGAAAGACAAAATAATCAATATATATATGTATATATATATATAACTCATATATATATATATATATATATATATATATATATATATACTCAAACAGGAATGTTTGAAATCATTATATCAATAGGCACTGATATTTTTACTGAAGAATATATATATATACATATATATATGTGTGTGTAATTTGGCAGCAACTTTTCTTTTAAACATGTAGTATTGAATGTTAAAGACAACATAGTCTTGCATATTTTCTTTTGGATTTTCTCATATTCTCTAATGAGACTTTTTATTTGAAAATGATTTAGAAATATGTACTGTCCATACGATGACCTAGCGCTTTCGAACATCATTGTTCATCTTCAGGGTCAATATATTTTTTTTTAAAACAAACATTTGCCAATTATCTTGTAGCGTAATCATATTGCTACTTTTTTTACAAACTAAATAAACGTTAAAATCCTTTTAAATTCAAAAGACGCGATGATGTTATCACGTGCAGGGCGAAGATTTTTATCATGTGACAGCGTGAAAAGATTTCCACTACACAAACCAAAAGATCGAAGAATACGTTATAAAATTTAAATATATTATAAACATTGTAATATGTTACCAAAAATATTGTAATCTATACGATTAATAAGAGGCCTTTTGCTTTTAATATGTAATGCCTCTAAGATTTTAAGGCGTCTAATGTCTGTATGTTTATCTATAATTTTAGTATTTTCTATATATATATATATATATATATATATATATATATATATATATATATATATATATATATATATATATATATATATATGAGGAATGTTTTGAACAGTTGCACATGTTTTCATATCAGCAGGACAGTTCCCTTTTCTTACTATTTTTTTATTTTTTTTATTTTGTGATCTTGTCATATTGTTGTGGGTGGAGATAGGCTAATGACAAATAGTAAGAATGTCACACCACCCAGAGTGTTACAGAAGACAGACTCCATAAAAGATCCAGAATCAGGATTTGTTGTTGGCACTGATGAGAAAGAAAGAGAACAGTGACAGGAGAAGGGTAAAAAAAAAAAAGAGATCCATATTTGCATAGATATGTGCATATATATGCATACAAACAAAGAGCAATCTTACAGTTAGGATGTGCATTATTTATATAAGCATATTTTGTTTTGTTTTTTATGAATATTCACATTTTCCCCAATCGTAATAATGATGATGACGACAGCTGTAGATGATCATCACACTTGGAACTTATCTAGATTTGGCAGAAATGGAAATGCACAAAGAATTGTATAAACGACTGGGATTTGATTATGCATCTGAATCATATTTTGCTATTTCCATGGAAAATGTTCTCATGATCTACATTCTTCAGTTCTAACCGTAGCGTTATAGACATGGTTGAATCATTCACATTCTCTTCATAGTCTATTGGTAAGAATTGCGGAACTGACTCTTGAGATGATACTTCTTTTATCACTGTCATCTTAATCTCTTTCTAACCCTTGCTTCGACTGTTGCCCATCTTCACAATCAGCCTCTGGCTTTAGAAGTCGAAGAGCTGAGTTCCAATTCCAGTTGGGTTCATTATATTCACCTTGGGGAAACTTATGAATCCATCTTTTCTCTCCCATCTCGCGGTGAAATATGAAGACTTGTATCAAAAAATTATTATTATCTCAAAAAAATGGTTAATACAATGTTCCCTTGTAATAACAAAAATATTCTTACAACCTAAAAATATGTTTCGGCTTTAAATAACCAACAAAAGGTTGATAACCCATAAAAAAAGAATCATTCAAATACCTCCTATGTTTTAATCAATGAAAAAACAAAAATGTGTTGTTTTTTTTTATTAAATTCATCTGTATATTGAATAATTATTCTTTTAATATTAAAAAACACAGATTTCTCTTTCATTCAGATTTGCTCGCGTGTTTGTTTAGTGGCATATCAACACCTTATGGGTCATTTAATGCTAAATTTTAATTTTCTTGTGAGCATTAGTAATTTTTCTTACAAAAATGTATTACTGATAATTTTTTACTATGAAAATGTATCTTTATATTTTCATAGTGCTTGACCCCAGTTTGGGGGTTCACTATTTGCCCATAGCTGGGACCCTAACAGATGCTACTACTCCAAGTCAGGGTAGACCTGGGAACAACAGCAATGAAGAGGTGGGTCCATGCTCCCTGCACAAAACCTCTAATCACCCAACTTTCATTCAGACCTGAAGATGCCTATCTAATGAAGGCAAAACGTGTTTTCAATAAAAAAAAAGTCAATTCTAATAAATATGCATTCACATTTATGCAATTACTCTTGAAAAAAGTATGCATTCATCCATTCATATCCCCTCTAGCAAGGTGTTAAATAAACTTTAGTCTTGGTTAGTAACCAGTCTAGGAGAAGGCAAAATCTGAATTCAAAACCATTTAGAAACCTTGTGACATATTATCAAAGAGTGTATGTATATATATATATATATATATATATATATATATATATATATATAATTATTTATTTAAAAACTATAACGTAAATATGTGATTTTATAACATATTTATGTTATAATTTTTAAATAAATAATTATATCTGTTCTACTCTGTATTGAGCACTCTTTTAAGAATAGTAACTCCTGGTTATTGGAATTTATTCTGTATACACCAATCCTATACTTGTGTATATATATATATATATATATATATATATATATATATATATATATATATATATATATATATTGATGCATGTTTCATTAAATAATATAGACCAGTTTTGTCTATTTTATGTAAATTCTTTTCATATCGTCTGATAAGCTTAATAACATTATCATTAAAAGAAGAAAGAAAATCACAATATTGATACATATTTTTTAATCCTATCTAAGTTTTCAGCTTACATAAGCCATTATCAAAGATGACAATTACATTACAATATATTAAGCAATACACGGACAAAACAATGATGATAATCTGTTTCTGTTTACATGGAAGATTTCCAAGCAACGACAAACTCATGCATATAAGATGCTGGAAGCGAAAATCACACCGCAGTTCATGACGTCACACATGACCATGCGAGAGTGAAAACAAGAAGTATTAAGTATGGGAAGCCGTTGATATAAACCAGTGGCTTCTGTTACCAATTATAGGCATTTAAGAATATTTGTGGAGATTTCATAGTTTATTTTGTTCAGGTTAGGTAACTGTTTTATGTATATAGCTTCAAGAATTTTTAGTTTCTGTTTATTGTTTTCATGTTTAAGTACAGTTGTGTTTTCAACAAGAATTTTCTGGAATTGTGTATGTGGCCAGGAATGTTGTTTTAAATGCCTATAAATGTTAGAGTTATCATTCAAATGTAGTGTCAAGTCTCATGAAAGCGAGTTTGTGGTGTGACCAACATAAATATTATTTAATTCGTTGAAGATACAATCTCCCAAAGGGCACTTGAATTGGTAAACTATGTTGGTTTTTTACAAATCGCTAACATAGAGAGAAGAATCATTGCGAATAATTGAGTTGGATATAATAAATTTAGTGTAGTATATGATTAACTTAATTTTTTTAATAGGATCTGTTGTAGATATATTAGTATTTACTCATTTTTTAGTATATTTTCATCTTGTTTATAATTAGTATTCATTTCATTACGATATAGGAGATTAATATATTTGAGATTAGTAGAAGCAGTATTATGTACTATTTGCTTAGTATTGAGATTTCTAAGAAAGCATCTTATTTGTCATCAATTATATAGTTTGGAAAGCTATTATTAATAAGTGTTTGTTTTATATTCTTTAGTTCACTGTAAAAAATCTGTTTTGTGGATGAATTAGTTTCTGCACAATGTATTAAGATTTTTTATAATTGCTATTTTGTAGTAATATGTGCGTTTGCTCTTGTAGTTAAGTGTACATGAATTTATGCTGGTAGGTTTTTTGTATGGCGAAATAGTAAATTTATTATTTGTGTTTATCAATGTCAAGGAAGGGAATTTTATTATTAGTATTGAGTTCATACGTGAATTTAAGGACAGATTTATTTTGGAAACGTTTTTGAAGTTGAAGTATTTCATCTGTATTTTTAACTAACATAAGAATATCATCAATGTATCGTAGGTAGATGGATGGTTTTTTAAAATCTGTAAATATCTTATTTTCGAGGTTTGACATGTAGAAATTGCTAAATGTCGGACCCAGTACTGAACCCATGGAGACACCATCATGTTGTATGTATATATTATTAAGATGATCGAAGAAAGGGACTTCAGTAGTACAAGCTAATAGTAGTTTCCGTAATATATTAGGATTAATTTTAAGTGGGGGTAAAGATGAGTTACTGTATATATTTCTTATAATTATGTCAATAGTTTCACTAACAGGAACATTGGTAAATAAGTTTTCAACATCAAGTGAAGGTATGGTTTCGTTGTCGGGTTTTTCACTTTTTAGGATTTGGATTACTTCTAATGTTGACTTAACACTATATTTACTAGGAAGGTAAGGAGTAATGAGTTGGTTGATGGATTTTGTTAGCTGATATACAGGAGTTTGAATTTGTGATATGATAGGACGGAGAGGATAGTTAGGTTTATGTGTTTTTATAGTGCCGTATATGTAACCAGGTCTATAATCACCAACAATTTTAGGGAGTTTTAAAGAGTTCTGTTCAGCCTTATTAGCATTAATGAGTTTATTAAGCTTTGATTTTAGTTGGTTGGTCAGGTTCTTGTTGAGTTTTTAAAACGTTATGTGATCATGGAGTATGTGGTCAATTTTTTTGTTGTAATCCAATTTGTTTAGGATGCCGAAAATGTTGGTCTTATCAGCTTTTTTTAAGTAACTTAATAAGGGAAAAGTTCTCAAAATTGCATTAATAGAAGCTAGCCCAAATGTAAACATACACACTGAAGATTTTCAAATATCTCCTTTCTTAAGCATATATATTTAGGTAAAGCCATAAACATTTGTAAGCATTAAAGAAAAATTGCTTTATTAAAATAAATAAATAAAAGAATAAAAGTAAAAAAAATCAAAAATCAATAATAACAACATCAGTTCAATTTTCATTAAACATGTTGAACCTTTACGTGACTTAGTCACAGTTTACCTTTCTTTTCCTTAATGCCAAAAGATTTTTGAATATTTTAAAGCATCTCCGAATTCAAATTTGAATGCATAACATTATTTTTATCAGCTTTACTTTTTCTATGTGCTTAAAAACAGGTGCATAAATAAAATTTTACATTTGGCTTAATAAAGTTCTCCAAGGAATAAAATGTGTTGGCATAAAAGGATTTTTTCTCTTGACATTTCTGATATTAATATTGCTTTTGAAGATACATTTATTTATATTTGAATTTTACACACACACACACACACACACACACACATACATACATACATACATACATACATACATATAGTAGGCATCTTTTTATTATGCAAAATGAAGGTCGTGCCCTATTTGCTCAAAATTCAGTCCTTTGGTAATGTTATGGTCCAGGTTAGGACCAAGGAAGAACAACATGAGCACAAGAGTAGAAATAACGAAGATATATTACACGGAATAATAATACAAGATGTGGAAGGTGTTAGTATGACTGTCAGTCTGGTTTGGAGTGAACTACTATCGGCTCGACTCGATTCGTCCCTCTCTCTTGAGAGGCGTAGTATACATAGTGTTAGGAAGAGTTCATTCTGTAGTTATAGGTAAGGACCCATAACAGGTAGTGAGACAGAATTGAAGGTCCAGGCCTGGGTGATGGGGATGGGGTGTATGGATAAAATTCAGAGCATTACTTTTGAGGCTGCACTCCAGATTTTTTATTTTGATCTAATTCAGTAGCCTTTTCCATGTTTGGATATAACCACAAGGGAGTCGACATTTAAAATCAGGGTTTTTTTCTTCTTGTAGATGAACTACCTTCCTGGGCTCTTGAGATCTCCATCTACCCGAAGCAGCAGATTATGAGGTGCCAGTTGTCTGTCTTTGCCATTCTCTGGCTTGGAGCAGAACTTAGTTGTCACAGGCTATTTGAGACACACGCCACGGAAGTATTTTATAGACAGTGGGAGGTTGTCCCTACTATCACTGCTAACTATGACAACCTGTGGAATGTGTATACTGTATGTATATAAATATAATTTGTCTTGCTCTCTGGTGTTTTTGTTTACCTAACATTTTATATATTTAAAAACATGCTAATTTTAGAGAATTTCAAAAACACATAACATATATATATATATATAACAAATGAAAACTACAGACAAACGTTCGTTTTCTTCATCAAGACATTCATTTCTGTAGTTTACTGCTACAGCAAGCAGAGACATTTTTTCTCTCCCGATGATGGCCATGTTGGTCAAAACTAGTCGAGGAATATAAATGAAATAATAATAATAAAAACATAAGAATATTAATCTACAACCCAGTATGTCTGAAGATTTTAATTGATTTTTTTGATCATTTTTATCGTTCAAAATATATATATATATATATATATATATATATATATATATATATATATATATATATATATATATATATTGTCATCCACAAACAGACTGTTTTGCTGTATCACAGCTCATCAGTGTGGCTAGACATCCCATTGCCTCAAGCCGGGATCAAAACCCAACTGAACTGGCATCAGTCTGAGATTTTACCCCTGTGCTATCAGTGCCCATTAGAGAGGAAGGTGGATTTTTACGTACTTATTCTTTGAATAAACATACCAATGACCAAGAGGGCTCAATTCACAGAAGAGCTTTGCAGTATTAGCAGTAGTAGTTATGTTTTACAAATTCGCACTTTCTCTTAAGAGTGCTCGACCGGAATTAAATTTTCCGTGGGCGTATATATTGTCATCCACAAACAGACTGTTTCACTGTATTACAGCTCATCAGTGTGGCTAGACATCCCATTGCCTTAAGTCGGGATCGAAATCTGACTGATTTAGCATCAGTCAGAGATTTTACCCCTGAACTATCAGCACCTGGTTGAGAGCAAGGCGGATTCTTACATACTTATTCTTCAAATAAACATACCAATGACCAAGATAGCTTAATTATATATTGTTGAAACTTGACTAATGCATGGAATAATAATGCAAACACAAAATGTACTTAGAATAAAATGTATTGAAACAAGAAAGTGTACACAATATTTACATATAGTCTTTTGTATATTTCTGGGAAGACCATTCCGGGAGAATGTGTTGACTAACTCGCAGTCGGGCAGTCTCTAGTTGAATCTCTTGATTCGCCTCCCTGTCTTCCCGGTACCAACCATATTTATATCGTCGGTACTCCACTATGCAAATTAGGTGGATCCTACCACAACATATATATATATATATATATATATATATATATATATATATATATATATATATATATAAAATTAAGATAAAATGTTAATGTCACCTATTGATATGCCTAAAATTATATAATTCAACAATAGTTAGTGGAGGTTGTCTTAGAGTTTTGTGATTGTTCAATTGTCAGGATCCAGACTAAAATAAAATAATCAAATATGCACTATTTACATTGTTTGGACTGTTGTCCTCATCTTTATTGCCATATCCACAATGTTTCTGCCATTGTATGCTCCAGCCTTCTTCAGATGATTGGAATTTTGAAGACCAGAGCGTACAGCTGCCGGAATGGATATGGCAACAAAGATGAGGACAACAGTCCACACATTGTAAATAGGGTAAATAATAACAATACCTCATCTCAGAAATACAGACAGATTCTGAAGAAGGCCAGAGCATATAATGGTCGAAATGTAAATATGGCAACAAGATGAGAACAACAGTCTAAATAATGTAAATAGTTAAGTACGTCACCTCAGAAATATAGACAAAAATCAAATATGCATTCTATAATAATTCTTGTCCATAGAGACACATGAAAATAAGGAAATTTCCATTTACTTTCTCAAACAATGGCTGGTGGAATTGTTATCCTGAATAGAGAATCCAAACAATGAAAGAATTAGATTACAACTCAAAGATACTAACATTTATGAGAAAATCAATAAAGTAATTAGAAAATTAGTAATTAGAACAAGTGATGGTGTAAATTTATAGAGTCCCACTGTAGGGACATTATTATTATTACTATTATTATTATTATTATTATTAATAATAATAATAAATAAATAAAAAATTAAAATAATAATAATAATGAATATCATAAATAAAATAAAATAAAACAAATAGCATTAAAATTTTGTTTAAAATAAATTAAATAAACCCCCTCAAAAATTAATGATCTCCCAGAATGCAACAGAAATATTTCCTGCCTGATAACGGACCTTGCACCAAAAATGTTGAAAACAGTCTCTTTTGGTACTGACCATTGTAAAGTCAAGATGGCCATCTCCTCAGGACATTGCTTGTTATAATATGAAATGACTTCTTCCTTTTATCACATGCAACTGTAAAACACTTGTAAATAAAATTCACATACACCAGTACACAAAAATAAATAAAATTATATGATTTTAATTTACAATTTAACATGCTTTTAGTGTTATTTCTGTGTAGGTTTTTAATCCTATGATAAATGAGGCTATTTCTGCTGGTAAGATGTGAGTGACCCCGCACCACCCTAACCCCTACCCAAACATTACAGTCAACAAAAAATGCACAAAACAGGCATTCCAAAATGAAAGTGTACATATCAAGTTTCATATTTTGGGGGTTTATTAAAATTCTAAAAATAGCTTTTTAAACAATATAAAAATTGCCGAGGGAGTAATTGCAGTGTCAAGAGAAAAACATCCTCTTAACACACCATTTTTGTTTCTTTTTTTTTGCAGTTACATTTGTTAAACTTTGCCCATCTTTCTTTTGCTTCTTTTTCAGTCTGTTATTCATCTTTGTTTTTACTTCTTAGTTTAATTACCTTTTTTCATCAGTTTCATCTTCTTTTCATTTTTCATCTCTCTCTTATTTCTTTATTTTTTTCTGTCTACATTTTCTTTCACACTGAAGAAGGCATTTCACAAACGTTTGAAGCTTAACCAATTTTTCACAAAAATATTCGTGCTTCACTTTCAAACTTATTCCTTTCTTTATTCTTTCTTTCATTTTTTTCTTCCTTTACGGTTTGTTTTTCTTCCATCTGGTATTGTCTCTCTTACTTTCATTCTATTTTCCTTCTCTTCTTTCCTTCTCTCCTTCATTCCTTTTCTTCCTTTTCTCTTTTCCTTATTTCCCTCTTTCATTCCTTCCTTTGTTATTTGCTTGTTTGTTTCTTTTTCTTTTTCTTTCTTTCATTCCATCACGCTTTCCTTTATCTGCCCTTCTTTCTTTCCGTCCCCCTTTTAATTGTTCCTTCATTCTTACCAACCCATCTACTAACCAGATGTTTAACAGATGACAAGGAAGCAGCTGAATATAAATTGATGGCTTCTTTTATTCATTTCTTCATTTTTCATTTCATTTTTTTTTTTTCATTCTTTAAATGCTTTTGCAACCCGTTCACATTCAACCACTAAAAATTCTACCCCTTTAATACCCCTCATGTCTTTGTCATCTTTATGTGTGATTTGATTATGGAACCTAATTAGAGCTTTGTTTGGTATTAGCAGTTCATTGTGGTCTCTGGCACAAGAGGTGACAGGTGCCCATGGCTGGGGGTGGGGTGAGGAGTCGCCACATGGTGTAATAATATCTCCTCCAGTGGCAGATGATGATGAGGACATTTTTAGAGAAGCAGACAAGAGACTGTAAAGAGGGAGAGGGAGAGAGAGAAGGAGTAAGACGGTAGTAGAGAGGGGTGAGAAGTGCAAGGGAACTGGACAATGGAGAGCAGGAGCTTTGGGGGTGGGGGCGTTGATAGCAAAAGATTTGTCATTTGAAAACAGATAAGTAGTTACAGGCAAGTTAGGTAAAAGAGAAAGAAAGAAAGGAGAAGTGTAGAGAAAAAGAAAGAGTAAAAGGAGAGGGAAAGATAAAGAGGGAAAGAGAGATCATAGAATCAATTGCAATGAGAGCTACATCTGTTATGGAGAGAGTCAATAAAACAGAAGAAGGGAATTATTTAAAGATGATAGACACATAAATAGTTATGAAGAGTATCAGATAAATAGATAGATAAATAGCTTACAGATAGATAGATAGATATATATAGAGAGAGATAGATATGAACAGATTGATTGTAGATAGATAGTAAATATTGCATAGATAGATAGATAGATATGCACAGAGATAGGTAGATAGATAGATACATAGATATGAACACATTGATTGTAGATAGATAGTAAAGAAGGCATAGATAGATAGATAGATAGACAGATAGATAGATAGATAGATAGATATGAACAGACTGAGATAGATAGATAGATAGATAGATAGATATGAACAGACTGAGATAGATAGATAGATAGATAGATATGAACAGACTGAGATAGATAGATAGATAGATATGAACAGACTGAGATAGATAGATAGATAGATATGAACAGACTGAGATAGATAGATAGATAGATATGAACAGACTGAGATAGATAGATAGATAGATATGAACAGACTGAGATAGATAGATAGATAGATAGATAGATAGATAGATAGATATGAACAGACTGAGATAGATAGATAGATATGAACAGACTGAGATAGATAGATAGATATGAACAGACTGAGATAGATAGATAGATATGAACAGACTGAGATAGATAGATAGATATGAACAGACTGAGATAGATAGATAGATATGAACAGACTGAGATAGATAGATAGATATGAACAGACTGAGATAGATAGATAGATATGAACAGACTGAGATAGATAGATAGATAGATATGAACAGACTGAGATAGATAGATAGATAGATATGAACAGGCTGAGATAGATAGATAGATATGAACAGGCTGAGATAGATAGATAGATAGATATGAACAGGCTGAGATAGATAGATAGATATGAACAGGCTGAGATAGATAGATAGATAGATATGAACAGGCTGAGATAGATAGATAGATAGATATGAACAGACTGAGATAGATAGATAGATATGAACAGACTGAGATAGATAGATAGATAGATAGATATGAACAGACTGAGATAGATAGATAGATAGATAGATATGAACAGACTGAGATAGATAGATAGATAGATAGATATGAACAGACTGAGATAGATAGATAGATAGATAGATATGAACAGACTGAGATAGATAGATAGATAGATAGATAGATAAGAACAGACTGAGATAGATAGATAGATAGATAGATATGAACAGACTGAGATAGATAGATAGATAGATATGAACAGACTGAGATAGATAGATAGATAGATAGATATGAACAGACTGAGATAGATAGATAGATAGATAGATATGAACAGACTGAGATAGATAGATAGATAGATAGATATGAACAGACTGAGATAGATAGATAGATAGATAGATATGAACAGACTGAGATAGATAGATAGATAGATAGATATGAACAGACTGAGATAGATAGATAGATAGATAGATATGAACAGACTGAGATAGATAGATAGATAGATAGATATGAACAGACTGAGATAGATAGATAGATAGATAGATATGAACAGACTGATTGTAGATAGTAAAGAAGGCATGGATGGATAGATATATAGATAGATAGATATGAACTTAGCTCGATATAAACAGAGATAGATAGACAGACAAAACAAAACAACAAAATCTAACATAAAAGAAGAGAAAAAAATAAAATAATAAAATGATTTTCTGAAAGATAATTTCATTCTTCCTCATTTTTTTTTCTTTTAATCCTGCAGGGATTTTGTTTGAGATGGAAGCACAGAGAAGTGGTGACAGGTGCCCAGAGCAGGGGCGTTTGGGGGTGGGGGGTTGTAAACTGTGAGAAATCTAATTATTTGTACCACTTATTATTTTTAGTCTTTCAGGAAATTCTTTAAAATGAAGAATTAGACTGCTTTGTTTTTTGATAATGAGTTGCTTGGTCATATTACCCAAAAGTCGGGGGGTGTATATTCATGACATTTTACAAGAAAATCAGTTCTACTTGATAGCAACCATCACCTCTCTGTTTTCAGTACAGGTGATTACAGGTTACCAAGAACAAATAAAAATCCCTTAAATGACAGAAACATTTCCCAATTAGTCCCTATATTATGCCAGTATCAATAAATGATGGTACAGGGAGGCAGACACATGCCTTTCCTAAGAACATCTGTGTAAAATGAAAACAAACAATCTTAACTGGTATTGAACTCTGATCCCAAATTTCTATACTGATGAACCTTACACACTACTTTGCATTTCCAAATACTATATTTGTTGGGATATATACATTTATTTTGAAGACAAAGTTTTGGCACAAATGCTACAGTTGTAGCTGAAAAATGTTTATTGAACAAAAATGCAATTTGATATTTTTAAAAATAGTACAAGAACTCACCTCACTTTTCAGACTTCTTTCAAACAAACAATATGGCTTTCACTTCTCTAGGTCATATATCAATGTGTTAACAGCTATTGTTGAATTTGTCTATCAAGCTTTAACTAAGAACAACAAGGCTCAGGATGTGGCTTTAGATATCTTAAAGGCATTTGACAGGGTTTGGCATAGTGGCCTTCTTCACAAGCTGAATGGTTATGGTGTCTCTGGCCAAATATTTGACTTTATCCAATCGTTCTTAAGAAATTGTGTAATAAATGTTATGTTGAATGGCTACTCTTCTACATCATTTCCTGTTAATGCTGGAGTTCCCCATCTTTTGATCTCATTTGTTTCTTATTTTTATAAAGAACATTTCTAATGATATCAGTTTTCCTAACACTGATATTAATGCTGATGACATAACTATTTACTCTTGACAGTAAAGCTGACAGCTGATCTTGAAAAAGACCTCCAACCAGTTGTTAACTGTAGCAACAAATGACTTATTAATTTTAACAACTCCAAAACAAAACCACTAGCTTTTAGCATTGAGAATTATTTTTGCTTTCCATCAGTATGGCTGATGCTAACCTCCAGGAGAGCAATATTTTGCACCTTCTTGGCCACGCATTTTCCATAGACATGAAGTGAGATGATTATATTGAATCAATTGCTAGGTTTGATGTTAGGAAATTTGGCTCACTGTCTCAAACCAGACAATCTTTCTTGCCAGAATCCATGTAGCATGTTTAGAAATTTTCCATTTGTCCATGTATTGAATATTGCTGCCATATTTAGTCTCATGATCCTGCTGTATATCTTGAGATTCTTGACAAAATCTAAAGAACATTTTGTAATGTTATCAATCCACATCTTGCATTTTGACATCACTCACTTTCCCACAAATATGGCATGCCCTTCTGGTGTCTTTTCTGTAATGGGATTTCTTCCATAGTAACTTGACTGCATGAATTTAAATGTACTACTAGATTGGCAATTAGGTCTTATCATTTTATATGGATTGATATAATTTTAAGTTCTATTCAAATAGTTTGTTTTTCTTGCACTTCTCACCTATGGAACTTTCTTGATTCCCTGCCACCCACAATCTTCAAAAATTGAACGTCAACCATCATCTTCTGTCCTCTTCAATCATTTCCTTTTATTGTTATGTCTCCTCACTAATATTTTCTCATTTTCTTTCACTCTCAGTAACTCTTTGTGTCATAAGGGCTTTATTGCCTTGCTGGTGGGGAAATGAGTAGAAAAAAAAACACAACAAAATAAGGAAATACTATCAATAAAAAAGGGTTTTAGTTTAATTTGCTTTCAAATCAGACACACCCGCTCACTGGATCGAATAGTATGCTCAAAGTGAATAGCACCCTCGGTCCCCCCCATTATGTTGCACATTTGTGTCTCTCTTCTTCCAGGAGGGGGCAGAGCAAAATATTTCTGCTGCATCCAGTTTTTCTAATTCCTCCATCATTAAAATCTTAAAGGATTGGTAAAGACAAACATCAACAAGTGCAGCTGACTTGTTAAACCACAGGATTTAACAGCTGCAAGTTTGTTTTTAGCTTTTGGTCTAACTTTTCTCCCATTTTATTAACTCGAAATGAATACCAAATGAAGATATACAAATACACACAATATATATATATATATATATATATATATATATAATGAAATTTGTGGAATAAAAAGACAACAACATTTATGTATGTATGTATTATTCATACGTAAGTGTATAGGACGCCAACAGATTTCGACATCAAATTTTGTTGTCCAAAAAATAACTTATACATATCAATGTGATTTTTTTATTCAGTTTTCTATAATTTTAACTTATAAAGATGTTGGTAATTTCGGTAGATTCTGCTAATTTATAAAAAGAAGTCAACAAATCATCAAAATAAATTCATATAATTTTTCATGTTGTTTCTTTTACAAACAAATTTTTATAAACATAATTATTAAAATCAAGTCATTTGCATAATAAAGATTCGAAATTTTGATAGAATTTCATATAAATTTTATTTGACCAGAATGAAGTACATATTTGAATTGGTTTACTACCTGACAAAGTAAGAGTCAAAATAAAAATAATAATTCCCTGCAGTTACTAATATAGTACTATAATAAAAATAATAATTACAAACTTCAAACATGGGGTGAGATGTGTACTGAATTTTCTGAACTCTTAAAACTGTGGTTAACCATGGTTTTCTTATCAGTATGTAGTTAATTATGGCTCTCCATGGCTCCCCATTTCCAGACATGAGGAGCCATGGTTCTCCAATTCAGAATGTGATAAATCATGATTCTCCATGGCTCCCCATTTCTTCCTGTCATTTAATTTACCACTTTACCATCCACATTCTTCTCCTACCATCAAAAACAGATATTTGTTAAATAGGTTATTTGCCACCTCACTATGTTTCTCTTTGTTTCATATATCATGTGAGTATTATATTCTCCAAGCCGTCTTTCCTCATTATATGTCCCAAAAATTTCAGTTGTCACTTTCTGATTATTAGCAGGAATTCCCTTGTAGATCCTATTTTCAAAAGCAGCCAGAAGAAGAATAGATTCTATCTGGCTACCTTGCCCTAGACACACTTAGTGCTGTTATGGATGCAGTACATGTGGTATATTTATGACTTCAATTATTATGACTAGTGAAAGAAATCATTGCACATACCTATGGCTTAAATAGCAGGGTCTAGCGGGCTATCTATATTTGGAATGTAATCAGTCTTAGAGAAGGAAAAACTTGAAATCTAAATCATGAAGAGATCAACGTGAAATAATTTTGTTATCTTTCTGAAGAATGTATGGTAATTTATAGATAACAAAGAAAAGAATTCCATGATGAAGGCAACAGGATAACAGTGGACTATCTTTGAAAGGGATCTAGATAAATTGCTCAAAATCAATTGCTCGACGGTAAATTGCTTGAAATTAATTGCTTGAAAAATAATTTCTCAAACTATCAATTTCTCGAAAGGCAGATTGCTTGAAGTAATAATATAATAATATTTCATATTAATAGAGTAAATATTAGCAACAATAGTTATATTTTTTTATTTTTTTAAATCACGAAGAATAAGAGTAATAATAAAAATGTACCCTTTATTTTAAACTATGATAAAAAAGCAATGTAGTAAAAAAAAATAAGACCTGCTATATAAATGTAGTCGTTCTTCAATTTTAACTGTTCAGCTAACAACAATAAAGTTGTTTTATTTTATCTTATAGTAAATATTAGAATCAATGTAGTTTTATTTTTTTTTAACCACAGGTTTCGAGCAATCTGACTTTCGAGCAATTGATAGTTTGAGAAATGATTTTTTGTGCAATTGATTTCAAGCAATTTACTGTCGAGCAATTGATTTCAAGCAATTTACCAGATACCCTTTGAAAGATGGTATGGCAATTCATAGATAATAAGTAAAAAGAAAGAACAGATAACGTAACAGGAAACCACTCTTCTGTCTTTGCCAAGAAGGGATTGTAATTCATTGTAAAAAAAAAAGGATAATTCCTAGATAATAAAGCAAAAGAATTCTTAGAATTCAAGCTAGCACAACCATTGACGTTTCCCAGGGGTTCCGTCTACCTAATTTCACTCACACCGCTTGGGTCAACTTTTTGAAGTTTTTGAAATGTGCTGCATGCTGGGATAACCTCCTGTCAGATAACATCAAGAAATCATCTTCCTGACAAGTTGACCCTGGCAAGATTAAAACCCAGGTCTCATGATCAGAAAGCGAACATTCTAACCACACAGCCATGTGCCAGTTAGGATGAAACATTCAATCATCATTAATAATTGGTTAGTCTAAGGTCAGGTAAACATAGTCGATGAAGTAGAACAAACTAACCAGGTTCCAAAATTCATTCCTGTGTTATTTTTGTTGTATGTGGCCTTGCATTTTCATAAAAAAGGGAATGGTATTTTCTTGTTAAGAAGCACAGTCCCCTTTTATGGACATGTTGCACCTGCTGAACTATAATTATGCATTTAGTGTATCTAAATGAATAATACCCCAACAATTCTATCACATATGTGACAATTCAGTTCATGGAACTCAGTTTTAGGGCTTCTTATGTAGATTTATTACTGCCAACTAACACTGTCTTATGCAACACATTTTTTATCACCTGTTAAATCAATACTAAACAAAACAATAAACTAAAACCTGAAGCATGAATTTACTTCATCACCTGTAATAGGTGTCACAAAAATACACAGGAGAAACCTCAAGAAATCTAAATAAAAGATTATATGAATACAAAAGAGACATTTTACAAAACAATACATCAGATGCATTGGTTGCCCACAATAAAGAGAAAACAATTCACTAAGACAAAAATGCCTAGAGAGTTCCTTGATCGCAAAGTCATCTACGGTAAATTTGCACCCTGGCTCTTCCAATATTTCACCATACCTGGCAGGACTTCTATTATCACAGTGTGGGATATCTAATAATAAAAGTGATGGAAAGAAAAAATATCTAAATGAAATCTGCTAAATTATTTACAAACAAAAGATTTTAATTAAAAATTCCCAGTATCCCGTGTTTGTGTGCAATCTAAAGGATGAAACATGTCACAGGAAAAATTTTTTACTTTGTCATACATTTTCCCCATATACATATGTGTGCGTGTGTGTGGGAGGTGTTATGAACATGGCCACAATGTAATGGGCATATTTAGAAATTAAGAATATACTTACTTTCAGCAACTATTATATCATCTGCAGTAGCACATACATGCCATTTATTATGGTAGTATCATAAAAATAATCCCTGAAAATGACTAACAGTTTATCTCATAACCAGCAAATGTTTGACAATTTTTACATTCATTCAGTCCAGAAAAGAAAACTCTTTTATGTGTACAAGAATAATATATGAAAAAAGTAAATGGAATTACTTTGTCAGTCTTGTTCAATAAAAACATGTATTCAAGAAGGACTGCTACCCAAATACACAACTATATATATATGTGTGTGTGTGTCTGTGTGTATGAAATAAATGTATATTTTTAAATATATTATTGTACATTTGCAGAATATTCATAAAGTCTATTAAAAAACAGCTCATGAGATTAAGACCGAGGTCCGAAACTTTATGACTATTCATAAACTATTCTCCAGAATGGTTTTGTTCTTTGCAAAATGTAGAAAGTAATACATAGAATGTAAAAAAATGTAATGAAGATATTCAAGACAAAGTAATTTTATTAGAAGTTTATTTGTTTTCTTTATTTATTTATTGACCGCATTTCAAGCTACAAAAATTGAATCATAAAGCCCGTTTCCAAACTGAATTTGCAGGTTTCACTCTGCATTAAGTAATGATGCCAAATCTAAAATTAGTTTTCAATCTTCCTTGTGACTGGCGCTGTCAATTTGACTTGAACCAATAACTTTGTTTTACTTTCTTTTACTCACATCTGACTTGCGAATTAACTGGAGGCCATTCAAGTTTATTGTATTGTTCCAGGGAGACAACTTGGAAACAGTTGGATTATAGTCCATAATCTACCTCAAATAGGATTCCTTATCAAGTCAAGTATTCAATTTACCCCCATAACCTTAGCGCCACCATTTCTGATCCTTTTCCTGATTAATGTCATATATCTACACCCAGCCTTTGACTCTGTTAACCAAGAATCAGCCCCTGCTTCTCAATTGCAAGACCCCCCCCTCTCTCCCTTATGATATAATTTTACTATCTCAGATCTAATCTCAATCTCAGTTATTGTAGGACAAAGTTTAACCATTTGAAACATCCGCAGTGAAATATCTCTTTCTCTTTTCATGCTTTGGGGCAATGACTGCTCGCTTAGCAATGATAACCTTTCTCTATGAGGTTCTTGCAAGCCGCCAAACACTATTCGGGCTTTTGCTTTAGAAAATGACAGCGGAGTTCTATTAGAAGTCCCAGTTGACTGAATGGCTGACTGCATGTCCAAAGCGAAGAAAGGCATCCCTGTTGGAAATGTACACGGTTTCTTTTTTTTGTTTAATCATGCGACCAGACCATGACCAAATATGGAATGTATCGATATTTTCTGCTGATACAGTAAAAGGCTAACAGGATGCAGAATTGCGTATGTGATGCTGAAGGGTGCATACAATGAAAATCTAATAATTAATTACTGGATCTAAATTCATAATCCTATATGGAGGTGGGTTGGATGCCCATGTGTGTGTATGTGTTTGTGTAGTATGCATCATTGATCAATATTGATATTTCTATCTATCTATCTATCTACACATTCATAGACATTTAATTATTTTTATATAGACAAGTTTACAGAAATACAACATGCACACAAAAGCATACATGTACACACACAGACATATATATATATATATATATATATATATATATATATATATATATATATAAAGGCAATAGAAAAATAATAAGATGCTTATATTCGAGTTGTTGTCAGATGGAAGACACATGCCAAGTACTTTCGACAATTTCAAATTGACATCTTCAGGGCACAATTTTCCCATACATAGGCAAACACTAAGACAAAATATGTGTAGATTATGCTATTTATTGAGAGTTGAATATAAGCTTTGGAGCCTGCAATGCCACAACGCTTGAGTTCTTGTTCAAATCGATCAAGTTTGAATTTTGTGAAGTTATAAATCCACAAAATTTTCTTGTTATATGTATTCATCTGTTACTGTGAAATGGACTTAGTATAATCCAATTAGTAGACTAAAAAATTTTATTATTCAAGGAACTGATAGTAAGTTAATGTGTCATTAAGTTCTGTTAGTGAAGTGATCTTACCATTAGTCACATTAACATTGCTATTTAATTCTTTGTATAAATTGTTTATTTATGGTATAATATATACATACATATATATATATATATATATATATATATATATGTATATATATATATGTATATATATATATATATATATATATAATTATTTATTTAAATATTATAACATAAATATGTTATAAAATCACTACAAAAATAGCCATTTTGTTTCAACACTCCCGGTGTCTTATCAAGTGATGATGTTGATTCAACATCATCACTTGATAAGACACAGGGAGTGTTGAAACAAAATGGCTATTTTTGTAGTGATTTTATAACATATTTATGTTATAATATTTAAATAAATAATTATATCTGCTCTACTCTGTATTGAGCACTCTTTAAAGAATAATAATTGTTGGTTATTGGAATTTATTCCGTATATACCAATCCCACACTTGGATATATATATATATATATATATATATATATATTTTAAACATGTTGTATTGAATGCTTTGGGGCAATGACTGCTCGCTTAGCAATGATAACCTTTCTCTATGAGGTTCTTGCAAGCCGCCAAACACTATTCGGGCTTTTGCTTTAGAAAATGACAGCGGAGTTCTATTAGAAGTCCCAGTTGACTGAATGGCTGACTGCATGTCCAAAGCGAAGAAAGGCATCCCTGTTGGAAATGTACACGGTTTCTTTTTTTTGTTTAATCATGCGACCAGACCATGACCAAATATGGAATGTATCGATATTTTCTGCTGATACAGTAAAAGGCTAACAGGATGCAGAATTGCGTATGTGATGCTGAAGGGTGCATACAATGAAAATCTAATAATTAATTACTGGATCTAAATTCATAATCCTATATGGAGGTGGGTTGGATGCCCATGTGTGTGTATGTGTTTGTGTAGTATGCATCATTGATCAATATTGATATTTCTATCTATCTATCTATCTACACATTCATAGACATTTAATTATTTTTATATAGACAAGTTTACAGAAATACAACATGCACACAAAAGCATACATGTACACACACAGACATATATATATATATATATATATATATATATATATATATATATATATATAAAGGCAATAGAAAAATAATAAGATGCTTATATTCGAGTTGTTGTCAGATGGAAGACACATGCCAAGTACTTTCGACAATTTCAAATTGACATCTTCAGGGCACAATTTTCCCATACATAGGCAAACACTAAGACAAAATATGTGTAGATTATGCTATTTATTGAGAGTTGAATATAAGCTTTGGAGCCTGCAATGCCACAACGCTTGAGTTCTTGTTCAAATCGATCAAGTTTGAATTTTGTGAAGTTATAAATCCACAAAATTTTCTTGTTATATGTATTCATCTGTTACTGTGAAATGGACTTAGTATAATCCAATTAGTAGACTAAAAAATTTTATTATTCAAGGAACTGATAGTAAGTTAATGTGTCATTAAGTTCTGTTAGTGAAGTGATCTTACCATTAGTCACATTAACATTGCTATTTAATTCTTTGTATAAATTGTTTATTTATGGTATAATATATACATACATATATATATATATATATATATATATATATATGTATATATATATATGTATATATATATATATATATATATATAATTATTTATTTAAATATTATAACATAAATATGTTATAAAATCACTACAAAAATAGCCATTTTGTTTCAACACTCCCGGTGTCTTATCAAGTGATGATGTTGATTCAACATCATCACTTGATAAGACACAGGGAGTGTTGAAACAAAATGGCTATTTTTGTAGTGATTTTATAACATATTTATGTTATAATATTTAAATAAATAATTATATCTGCTCTACTCTGTATTGAGCACTCTTTAAAGAATAATAATTGTTGGTTATTGGAATTTATTCCGTATATACCAATCCCACACTTGGATATATATATATATATATATATATATATATATTTTAAACATGTTGTATTGAATGTTAAAGACAACATAGTCTTGCATATTTTCTTTTGAATTTTGTCATATTCTCTAATGAGACTTTTTATTTGAAAATGATATCGAAATAGGTATTGTCCGTACGATGACCTAGCGCTTTCGAACATCATTGTTCATCTTCAGGGTCAATATTTTTAGTCAAAATTTTTTTTTTCAAACAAACATTTGCCAATTATCTTGTAGCGTAATCATGTATCATGCTACAAGATAATTGGCAAATTCAAAAGAAAATATGCAAGACTATGTTGTCTTTAACATTCAATACATGTTTAAAAGAAAAGTTGCTGCCAAATTACACACACATATATATATATATATATATATATATATATATATATATATATATATATCTGAATCTATGCACAGTACTAGATGGCAGAAAGGTCTCATCAATTTACAGTTGAATTGGTTACATGCAATCATAGGTTCTATGCTAATAATTTCTTCTCTCACTCCTAAAACTCTCTTTCAGCTTTTCATGGTTTTCAGCCAATTTTGATGATTTTTGTTTGATGATTGCTACATATATGAAATATTGAGCAACATAGAGAAGAATAAGAATTCATTTTTATATATATATATATCTTAGCTCTGTCATTTTACATTGAGCAGTGTTTTTTTTAACTCTCAGCAAATTAAAGACAGATACAGATTAGTCAGAAATAAAATATTCTGAAAGCTATAAACTCAAAGGTTGCTAAGTAATGATTCTTGTAACAATTATTGAATGCATGCATATGTGACACCATAGCAAACTGACTGCCACTATATTACACTGGACAACTATACAAGTGTAATCAGCTTTTTACATGCTATGGGAAAAGATTCACTGTGAACCTGTTACTGTGTATTGCAAACATGGAATAAGTAGCCAGCAAGTATTGATCCAGGAGTGTATACCAATATACAGGAGAAGGTTTTTACAGGCATCGATGGTCATCAAAAATAGGAGACAACATTGAAGGTTTGTCTTTTATTTGGGCCCATATGATAGGAAGAAACATCACTGGACATACTCTATAATTACTAAGAATATAACTGTTCCAGTGTACACTATATCCTTTGTAAGTTATGACAGATGAAGAAAACATATAAATATACAAATTGGCTAATTACATAGGTGCATACATATACTAAAACATGCATATATATATATATATATATATATATATATATATGTATATATATGAAGAAATATAGTCTTAAAGTGTGCTGTATTTATGGGATAAAGTGCTCAATATTAGAGATAGAGCATGTGTAAATATAAAAGTAAACATAGAAGTCAACACTTAGAGGCGACAGTCTGTTTCATGTTAGTGCAATCGTCAGGCAACTAGTGCTGTTATTTTTCTCGGCTATTTATATATAAGAGTCAGTGGTGCATTGTGGGTAATCTATTTTGGCGGTTATTTTTACCGAAAGTCGCTTATTTGTTTATTTATTTATTCATGTCAAATTATTTTGCTTGTTTTTTTTATTTTTATTTTTTATCTTATATATTTCTTAATTTATTTTTTGTTTTGATCGGAGTTTTTTATTAACGTAGTAAAAATTTGTTTATATAGCTTATTGTTGGTAGTCTATTATGGCGGTCATTTACCGGAAGTCGTTTATTTGCTTATTTATTTGGGTCAAATTGTTTTGCTTGTTTTTATTTATTTTTCGGATGAAGGAACGTATTGCATCTCGCAAATTTGGCTCCAAGGACTATTGGCGCCTCTGCAGGGTTAGGGTTAGAGCTGCAAATAGTGACTTGGCATCGTCGAGGGTACGCTTACACTCATTGCTTGCAGAGGTAAATAGACGTCTGTTGGAGTCGGACATGTCACTACGAAAACGGTGGAAGAGGTGGTTCCTATGGGCAATGGCGGCTGAGCAAGCAGCTGTGAACCAGGGGAAGGAGCGCGGTTTGACCTTGAATTTCCTGGAGGGGATGAAAGCTTCAATACCGGCTTTGATCCAGGAATTACTTATTTTGTTTGTTTATATATTTATTTATTTTTCTATTTTAAGTTACGTAGTAAAAATTTGTTTTCATGTCTACATTTTAAGATTAGCTCGGATCTTTTATTTAATAATTTATTTTGGTCTGGGAAGGTAATGATAGCGATATATAAATAAACTAACAACCGATACCGACAAATTAGCCGTTTAGAAAAAACAAATAAAGATAATCAACCCAAATAAATAAATTAAAAACCGTTCCCACCAAAATAATAGTCAGAACAAACCACAACATTCAATCCCAAAATTCAACAAATAGATTTAATCAATGACAAATAAACAAATATATAAGATAAAAAATAAAAATGAAAAATAAATAAAAACAAGCAAAACAATTTGACCCAAATAAATAAGCAAATAAACGACTTCCGGTAAATGACCGCCACAATAGACTACCAACAATAAGCTATATAAACAAATTTTTACTACGTTAATACAAAACACCAATCAAAACAAAAAATAAATAAATAAATATATAAGATAAAAAATAAAAAAAACAAAACAAAAAAAACAAGCAAAATAATTTGACATGAATAAATAAATAAACAAATAAGCGACTTTCGGTAAAAATAACCACCAAAATAGATTACCCACAATGCACCACTGACTCTTATATATAAATAGTCGAGAAAAATAACAGCACTAGTTGCCTGACGATTGCACTAGCATGAAACAGACTGTCGCCTCTAAGTGTTGACTTCTATGTTTACTTTTATATTTATACATATATATATATATATATAATATAAATAGTTATACTCGTCTGGAAAAACTTTAGGTGTTTTGGCTTGTAAATGAACAAACCAATACCCAAGGAAAAATAAGGGATAAAGAAAGAAAGAACTAAAAACATGTAATTGAGGCGAAAACAATCGTCCAGAATCCCAGCTCAGAGTCCAAAGAAAAAAGCCTCCAAACCAAGTAAAGCAAAAGTAACTAAGCAAAGTGCTCAATACACTAAGTAGAGCAAATCTAACTATGAACCTAAAGAGCCAGGCAAACCTACCTAGGTTTCACCTATGCTGATCATCAGGGTAATCTGGCCAAAGAGGTAAAATTGGAACAGAATATATAGAGCCTACAACATAAAAACAACAATGACCATGTGACTAAAAAAAAAAAAGAAAAAGGTTTACCTGAGTCTTTAGGTTCATAGTTATATATATATATATATATATATATATATATATATATATATATATATATATAGGGTCTGATGGATAAATTGTTGTCTAAATTATACAAAAATGAAAATAACACTGACATCTCATTTTAACAGATATGTTTACGAAAATTTCACAAAAATATCTTGAAATACTACTTTGGTTTCAACCATGGCCTCCAGACGACTTCAAAATCTCCTACATCTCTTCTGGATGTTCTCCTTGTTTAAGTTGGTGAATGCTTCCATAATCCTTGCCTTAAGTTCATCTTTGGGTGTTACAAGGGGTTTTGTTGGTGTCTCGCGCAACTGTGCCCCACACATAATAATCAAAGATGTTCAGTCTGAGAAGTTAGTTGGCCAGATGTAAGGGAGTTATGTGGTTGCAGAATTGTCTGACGGCCATAACAGGGTTTTCCTGCTTGTGTCGCATGGTGCAAAGTCCTGTTGCCAGCAGCAATCATCAAAATTGGTAATTCTTTTCTTATCAGAACAATCAGAGTGAGTTTAATGTGCTGTTGTACCATCATAATCACCATTAGACTCATCCAACTCTTTCCAAATACTCTGCACTGTCCTCAGATTGACAGCCAAACAATCAGGTTGGAGCCTCCAGCATAAATGCCAAGCAGTACAGCATGGTGTTTCCAAATTTCTGGAGTTGTGTTATGGCACTCTTCTCACAGAGAGCAGCAAACTGATTCTACTATAGAGTGTAGTCAACAAAATCAAAAACATAAAATGCACATGTGTGAAATTAAAAATATAAAATGGTGACAGTTTACACATTACACCCTATACATATATATATATATATATATATATATATATATATGTAAAAAAATAAGAAAAATTGTGGTACCCAGATATTTTTATTAAAATTTAAATTACGTAACTGTCAGTCTATACTCAGCACCTGAAGATTACGTTGTGCATGAAACTCAGAGCTGTGCTACCAGTGAAGGATATGTATATTTATTAATATATACTTGATAGGCCTGTTTTATTAACACCAGCATTCAATGTGCAATATACATATATATATATATATGTATGTGTGTGTGTGTGTGTGTGTGTGTGTGTGTGTGTGTGTGAATTACAAAAAATGAAACCCAAATTACACCATTCAGATAGCCATTTCTTCACCCCGGGAGATATTCCCTGGGACTTGTCAATGTAAACACATTTGTCAAAGAAATGAATTCTAACTTTTTTTTTAAGAAAATTGAAAAATAAAAATTACTTGGATTACTTACCCACGGATTTTTACATTTATATATATATATATATATATATATATATATATGTATGTATGTGTGTGTATGTATGTATATATATTTATTTTTTGCTTTACTGCAAGTTATTCATGGCTTCTAAAAATCATGCTGGGCTTAATGGCTATTTTCCCTACAAGGGTGACACAAGTTCAAACCCTTTGAAAAGACACATTTTCTTTGTTAAAACTTTTGAATGCACAAGTCAATAGTCATAAACTTATAGAGTTTTTTTATGTATAACAGAAGACACAAAGTGCAACACCAAAATCAGAAAGCACACTGGGATAGTAAAAGATGCCTTCCAAAATCTAAACAAAGTATCAGTGAGAAAAGTAACACATTCAATCGTATGGCTATGAGTTTGTGACCCTGGGTTTCACGCTTTTGTGATCATCAGACAAACTCAGACATTTGTCAGATGATCACAAATGTGTGAAACCCAGGGCCACAAACTCATAGCCAAACAACTATATATATATATATATATATATATATATATATAATAAAAATAGAGTTTTATGCTATATTTATAGGCAAAAGTGCTCAAATTCAGAGATAGAGTTCACATAAATATAAATATGGACACTGAGTGCTACCTATTTGCCCGAAGGTTGCTCCTCAGTGATTACTTCAGTGTCTACATTTACATACATACATACATATATATATAAAACAACTAAAAAGTTGTAAATTAAAAAAATATAATGTTTTTTTTATGAAAGTATTTATTTATATTTTTTTATATATATGTAATTTGAGATTTCAGATCGACCTCGATCTTTCTTCAGAAATAACTCGAGGTCGTTCTGAAATATCAAATTACATATATATAAAAATATATAAATAAATACTTTCATAAAAAAAACATTTTTTTTAATTTACAACTTTTTAGTTGTTTTTTCTATATATACATATTAACATATTAAGAAAGTATACGTGGCTTCTCATTATGGTATATATATATATATATATATATATATATATATATATCCAACATGTTTTGACATCTGCAGGACCTTATCAAGGCAAATTCATAGATTTCATAGTGTAACAAGTATTTATATATCCAAGCAAAAATGTTATTGTTTTTTCAAAATTCTTAAATTTAAGAATGCTCATGAATATTTATGCAGTCAGACAAGCTATGGAAGATGCCAAGTAGCAGAATTCAATGTCCAATAAACAAAAGTGACTAAATGACCCCTTCCTACATATCAGAGCTGCATAGAAATAATAATTAACTTCAGTCTGATATTGATAGAAAATCTACCAACAAGAATGACCTGGTCGAGTTTTATTTTCCCCACTGTAGCAAGATAAAATCTGGAATAATTATAGGACTCTATCTAAGAATCTGCAGCATCCAGTACTTACCTAAAGAAAATCTAACAGAGAATTGGGTCAGCCCGATAAAAGATTCTGAGTTGATTTGTATGTGATGCTGTAAGCACCAAGAGTTGCCTCCCCTTCCACAATAGGCTGTTGAGAGAAGACCTTTTACTTAGACTAGCTAAGTACAAAGATAGTAAAAACAAAAATTACTGAATAAATGATCCGAACTTATATTAAAATGCAGACATAAAAACAAATTTTTACTACTAAGCAAATACCAAAAAATAAACTATTAACGGAATAAACGAAAATCATTGAGGATTTTCTCTTGCTACAAAAGTAAAGATACTCTACCAAATAAATCGATGAATAATGGCAATATTATGACTCAGAAATTTAGATGATACAAGGCCACATCTACGGAGCACATGGTCAAAAATGTAATGATCAAAACAACAAAGATGAAGATGTTCATTTAAATAATGCATTGAATAATGACGCTGTTTCACTTGATTTGTTTGTTTTGTTTTACGGCATATCAACCTCAATGGGTCATTTAATTCTGACAACTTTTTTTTTCCTGGTAATATTTTGGTTTTGTCAAAAATCTATTTCTGGTAATATTTTTTTCCTCAAAAATGTATAGCTGGCAATATTATTTTTCCAAAAACGTATTGTTGGTAATAGATTTTTTCTTCAAAAATTTATTTCTGGTAATAATTTTTTCACAAATTATTTCTGGTATTAAAACCTATTTTTACACTTTCATAATGCTTTTTACCTCTGTTTCGGGGTTAACTATTTGCCCATGGCTGGGACCCTAACAGGTGCTACCACCCCAGGTCAGGGTGGACCTGGGAATATCAGCAATTAAGACACACTCCTCAAAGCCTCCTGATCAGAGGCCTTGCTGTTGGACGTAGTTTATCGTCTTACCCAGGACGCGGATGTAGTTTATCGTCATACCCAGGATGCAGATGTAGTTTATTGTCATACCCAGGATGCAGATGTAGTTTATCGTCATACCCAGGATGCAGATGTAGTTTATCGTCATACCCAGGACAGTGTCTCACTTGCGAAGTAAAAAGAAACTTTTTTATTTTCTTTTATGCTGTTTTGAATACTTTCTTCAAAACTTTCAATATATGAAAACCTAAAAATGGTTTGTGAAATTGAAAAGAAGCTAGCATGGTGGAAAAATGTCCTATTTATTCAACCCCCATCCCCATTCTGCCCATCAGACACAACCTTTTATTTGTTCTGTATAAAAGTAACCCTTCTTGTCCACCCGCCATCCCCACCCTTATTTCAATACTTTTGCAAGTGCAAAATAAAATGAATGAGAAATCGCTGTCTGTCATATTGCAAGAGTGAATCCGCTTGCATTCAGAGATATGACTCAGTATGATATACACCCAGTCTCTAGCCGAAACCAACATCAACCCTTACCCTCGGGCAGTGACAACAGAGCAAACATCTGAAATTTTCTATCTATGCTTGTGGGGAAGTGTCCATACATTTTCGAGTAGTCTCTGATCTGCTGTGATTGGAAATTCAATGACCATGCCACCTGTTTGTCCCCTCTTGAGTTCCTGTGGTGGTGTCGCAGATTGAGATCACCTCGCTGCTACCAAACCTCTACTCAGCCTCAGTTCCTCTTCGAGAGACATTTTCCTCCATTCCTTGTTCTATTATGCATGAGTCTGGCATCATTCTGCTAATAGCCTAACTATACCCCGTAGAATTTTCTTCATAAAGGTTTCTTTAGAATTTCTCCAGGCAAGGAACTAGCTTTTAGGAGGCGGATTGGGGGAAAATTACAGAGAGCTCATCAACAGATGAAGATTCATTCGATCTGACATTGGTCATTATATCTTCAGGTGATGTGGTTTTTATCTGAATGGAATTGGTAAAAGGACTGATGAACAGACAGAATATTTGAACACAGTGTTTGCATGTGCTTCTCTATATGAAGACACAGATTTATATATTAAGTATATGCTTCAATGCTGAAATATCTTTGTTACGTGTGTTTGTGTGTGTTTGTGTGTGTTCGTGTGTGTGTGTGTACATTTTTATTTGCACCATAAAGAGGAAGCAGTCAGTTGCATTCATTTACTATCTATCCGACTTTATTCATATCTATGTGTTTGTTCATATCAATCTTTTTATGCACCTATCAGTTTGTTCATATCTATGTACCTATCACAGTTTGTTTATATTAATCTATCTATCTCACTTTGTTCATACCTGTCTGTTCATATCTATCTATCTATATATCTATCTATCTAAGTTTGTTCATACTTGTCTAGCTCTGTCTGTTCATATCTATCTATCTATCTATCTATCTAATACTGTTCATTATCTATCTATCTATATATCTATTTCAGTCTGTTCATATCTATCTATCTATCAATCTATCTATCTGTCTATCTATCTATCTATCTATCTATCAATCTATCTATTTGTCTATCTATCTAGCTATCTAGCTATCTATTTCAGTTTCAGTCTGTTCATATCTATCTATATATCTATTTCAGTCTGTTCATATCTATCTATCTCAGTCTGTTCATATCTATCTATCTATCTATCTAATACTGTTCATTATCTATCTATCTATCTATCTATCTATCTAATACTGTTCATTATCTATCTATCTATCTATCTATCTAATACTGTTCATTATTTATCTATCTATCTATCTATCTATCTAATACTGTTCATTATCTATCTATCTATCTATCTATTTCAGTCTGTTCATATCTATCTATCTATCTATCTATCAATCTATCTATCTGTCTATCTATCTAGCTATTTCAGTTTCAGTCTGTTCATATCTATCTATATATCTATTTCAGTCTGTTCATATCTATCTATCTATCTATCTATCTATCTATCTGTCTCTCACAGTCTGTTCATATCTATCTATCTCAGTCTGTTCATATCTATCTATCTATCTATCTATCTAATACTGTTCATTATCTATCTATCTATCTATCTATCTATCTATCTAATACTGTTCATTATCTATCTATCTATCTATCTATCTAATACTGTTCATTATCTATCTATCTATCTATCTATTTCAGTCTGTTCATATCTATCTATCTATCTATCTATCTATCAATCTATCTATCTGTCTATCTATCTAGCTATCTATTTCAGTTTCAGTCTGTTCATATCTATCTATATATCTATTTCAGTCTGTTCATATCTATCTCAGTCTGTTCATATCTATCTATCTATCTATCTATCTGTCTGTCTGTCTCTCACAGTCTGTTCATATCTATCTATCTCAGTCTGTTCATATCTATCTATCTATCTATCTATCTAATACTGTTCATTATCTATCTATCTATCTATCTATCTATCTATCTATCTATCTAATACTGTTCATTATCTATCTATCTATCTATCTATCTATCTATCTATCTAATACTGTTCATTATCTATCTATCTATCTATCTATTTCAGTCTGTTCATATCTATCTATCTATCTATCTATCTATCTATCTATCTATCTATCAATCTATCTATCTGTCTATCTATCTAGCTATCTATTTCAGTTTCAGTCTGTTCATATCTATCTATATATCTATTTCAGTCTGTTCATATCTATCTCAGTCTGTTCATATCTATCTATCTATCTATCTATCTATTTATTCCACTCTTTATCCACTGCAGTCTGTTCATCAATTTGTTTATCTATCAGTCTGTTCACCTCTCTGTCCATCCCTCTCTATTTATTTACCTTTTTGTCTCTCTCTCTTTATTTATCTCGTTCATTTTTACCTCCCTTATTCACCTATCTTTCTTCTGTCTATGTCTTTCTTTCTATCTATTGCTCGCTTTATATCTATCTCATTTTTAGTTGTCTTCGTATATATCGATCAGCCTCTCAACTGAATATATTGATCAACAGAGTGAAACAGAGGTAGACTGACAGATATAGTACAGATAACTACAAATAGAATAAGATATACAAAATGATTTTAATATACAGTGTAGGAAAGGTAATTACATTTCTTGCTCACAATGCATCTGTTTTCTTTTCCCTAAGTAGCTGCTGGTTGCAACTGTAATTTATTTCTCCATGCTGGTAGTCAGGTTTAAAATTCTGGTAAATACCATTATTTGAAATGTTGATTTTCAAGGCCCTCTTAGTCTGAAATGTAATCTTCATCAAATGTTACAATAAATTCAATTTATTTAAAAAATCACCAATATCCTCTTGGTAGACATATTTGTCTACTCAGATATGGATTAAATTCCAAGCACTGAAGTTCATCATAGTAAAAAAAACAAAAAAAAAACTTAAAACGCATTATCGACATTTTGTCTTCCAGCTGTTTTTTTGTGTTTATAGCATTTGGTAAACTTCTGGATAAAGATTGTCATAATGCCTCTCAAGTAGAATCAGTGAGTAAAGGTCAAATCACCACTAAGTCTATTGCATTCACTTTCACACAAATAACTTTGTTGTCCTGGGTATGACGATAAACTACGTCCAACAGCAAGGCCTCTGATCGGGAGGTTTTGAGGAGCGTGGAACCACCTCTTAATTGCTGGTGTTCCCAGGTCCACTCTGACCCGGGGTGGTAGCACCTGATAGGGTCCCATCTATGGGCAAATAGTTAACCCCGAAACTGAGGTAAAAAGCATTATAAAAGTGTAAAAATAGGTTTTAATACCAGAAATACTTTGTAAAAAATTATTACCAGAAATAAGTTTTTGAAGGAAAAAACCTATTACCAGCAATACGTTTTTGAAAAAAAGTATTACCAGCAATATGTTTTTGAAAAAAAAAATGTTACCAGCAATACATGTTTTAAAATAATATTACCAGCTATATATTTTTGAGGAAAAAATAATACCAGAAATAAATTTTTGACAAAACAAAATATAACCAGGAAAAAAAAGAAGCTGTTGGCATTGAATAACCCATTGAGGTTGATATGCCGTAAGACATAACAAACCAAACAAATAGCTTGGGAAAAATCATGAATCTATTTCTTTTCCTTCCATCTATGGTTTAAATAGTAAGAGAGACTGTTATCTCCAACCTTGAGTTAGTCCTGAGTATGATGATAAACTACATCTGGCATCAAGACCTCTGATTGGGTGGTCTTGAAGAGCATGGAATGACCCCTTAATTGCAGTTGTTCCCAGGTCTACCTTGATCTGGAGTTGTAGCACCTGTTAGGGAACCAACTATGGGCAAATAGTTAACCCCTAAAATGGGGTCAATACACTATGAAAGTATAAATATAGATTTTTATAGTAAAAATACCAGCAATATATTTTTGAGAAAAGAAATACTACCAGCAATATTAAGATACAATGAAACCTGATCTACAAACTGATTTCTTACAAAGAATACATAGTCTATTCATATGAATATATCCTAAATATTTTGTCAGCATTAAATAATCCATTGAGGTAGATATGCCAAAAAATAAACTAAACTAAACCTAACCAACGTTAAGTGGAAGCCAGACTAGGATTAGGACGATTATGAATACAAAATGATAAAGACAAGAAACAACTTTGTCTATCTTCCCTCAAAAAGGAATCTACAATTAATAAAGAAAAGAAAACAGTGGAGAGCCATGACCAACTATGTCCTGGCACAATATTAAATAAGTTTTCTGAGAATTTTCGAGTAAATCCTTTGCATATTTAGAAGTTATCTTTTATCACTTTGATGCCATTTTTGTTTGTTCCCACTAAATGTTTGTGTAGTATGATTCATGTCAGTAAATAGCAAGATGGTCTGAATCAAATTTAATTTCAATATGGAAACTTTGTTGTAAGTGAAGCTGATCTGTGATAGCTCCAATATGCACTGGCTCACCTCAGATGATACGAAAATAGACTTTTCACTCAATGTCACCCCAAATCATCAGAGAAGCCATATGCATCAACAGGGTGCCTTGAAAGATCTACATTTCTCCACCATGTACTGTTTTACTGTTGTAGAGTTATTTCCTCAGTGGAAACTATTTGGACTAAATTAGGTCCTAAACAGGTTCAACGTACAAAAACGTTCGGAACTTGTTATAATAAGTATTACGCAGAGTAATCGAGTTGTGGTAGCTTACTACTTTCCGTATTCGACTCACGTCGACCCTCACTGACTCCTACTTATATTAGGTGGGAGAGTCAAGTATCTATAGACTAGGTGTCTTTCACCATAACATTTACACCTCATGGGATGTCAGTTATTACTCCTGACATGTAAACAGGTGGCCCACACAGTTGCACTGAGGTTGTGCATACTTGGAACAACCAAAACCTTGTGAGAAGAAGCATCTACATTTGGAGAAAGTCACCAAAGCCACACACCCACTGGCTGATATTAACTGACAAAGAGTTGAATAAACAATAATTGTGTTCTTATTAGTCTGTACAACAATAACATTACAGATGTATTGAACTGACGCTCACCTGTCTTTTATCCTCTAGGCTACTCTCCTGCAGGACAATCCTTTTGGTGATTCAAATTTGAAGTTAATTTCTTTCTTTCCTAATATGTATATCAGTTACGTTTTTACATGTGAATTAAATTGTTGATCAAAATGAAAGATTTGATCAGAGCCAATCAATAAATGTTAAGTCATTGCTAATAGTTAATTAATTGGTTTATAATATGAAAAAATGGGGATGGAAATGTAAGGCAGATTTAATTAATAGGAATTAATGAGTAAGAAAATTAATGAGCAAGATAATTAATCAGTAAGACAATTAAGTAAGACACTTGATTGTTGTACGTTTTTAAGTTTTGACAAGGGAAATCAAATGTTTTGTTTATTTCAATGTCTCCTGATATTTTGTGATTGCAAATTGTTGACAAAGACATGCAAACATTTTGAACAGTTTTTAGACCTCAGTGATTAGTAAAGATAGATCTTTAGTCAGATTAATCTAAGAAAGATTATACTTTACCAATGGTTTACAGGATTAACTGGTCAGCCCACATCTCTTTGACAAAACAACTTGCTTATAAATTTTTTTTAATTGAGTTTACCCCATGGAAGGCAGTAAAGCCACTAAGACACAAGGGGGATACTGGGGTGGGGGTAGAAGATTTAGAAAACAGAAACATTACTAAGGAGTGTGAATAAAAGAAGATTAATCAAGAAGCCAGCAGATGGCGATTGACATTACATTTAAATTTTTGAAGATTAAAGTTGACTGAAAATCATGGAGCCAGAAGTGAGTTCTATGAGCGAGAAGTGTGTGAAAAGAAACTGTTAGCATAGAATTTATAGCTACATCTAACCAACTCAATTGTAAATCAAAGAGACCTCACTGCCAGTCTAGTACTGCATTTTTATTTTTATTTTTTAATCGGTATCACTCCATGCAAAGCAGTAAAACCATAAAGACCCAAGGGGTTTACTGGATATGGAAGAATTAGGAACAGAAACATTCATAATGAGTGGGAAGAGGAAAGAGTAATCAGGAAGACAGTAGATAGCGATTGACATTGCATTTAAATTTCTGCAGATTAAAGTCCGCTAGAAAGCATGGAGCCAGAAGGGAGTTTTACACATGCAAGAAAAAACATAGCATCGAACTTATGGCTATATCTTGCCAACTCAACTGCATATTGATGAGGCCTCGTCACCAGTCTAGTACCTCACTTATATTCATAATGTCTAGGTACCATAGAAAAAAGTTCATCTGAGCAATTACCATGAAAGTGTTTATAGGAAAGGCATAGGGAGGTAACCTCACTGTGATGGGAAAGGAACTGAAGCTGAGATGCCAGGTCAGGACCAATAATATTGCGGATTCTTCTTTCGATCTTATCAAGGAGCTCAAAGTAAATAGCAGGAGCACTGGACCATATGTGGCAGAAATATTCTAAGCATGGGCAATTGATAGACTTATAGATATGTAAGATATATTCTGGAGAGAAAAATTAGGAACAGAAACATTAATAATGAATGGGAAGAGGATAAAGTAATCAGGACGACAGTGGATAGCGATTGACATTGCATTTAAATTTTTGCAGATTAAAGTTAACTGGAAAGTGCAAAGAAAGAAACTGTGAGCATAGAACATATGGCTATATCTAGCCAACTCGACTGTATATTGATGAGGCCTCGTCACCAGTCTAGTACCTCATTTATATTCAAAAAGTCTAGATACCATTGTGAAATGCTCATCTGAAAGTATTTATAGAAAAGGTAGAGAGAAGCAACCATAGGGTGGTGGGAAAGTGACTGAAGCCAAACTGCCAGATCAGGACCAAAAAAAATTGCTGATTCTTCTTTAGATTTTATCAAGCTCAAGGTAAATAGCAGGGGCCCTGAGCCATATGTGGCAGCAATATTCTACGCATGGGCAAACGGTAGACTTATAAATATGTAAGATTTTGGAGAGATAATTTGTCCAGCAAGACACTTTGAGCCAATTTTCGTAACAGCTGAACTAGCAATGGATTCAATATAGTCTTTCCACTTTCTGTCAGCTGAGAATGTTAGCACAAGAAGGTGACATTTTCCTGGCGGTTAGCATCAGTCATAATGATGGAAAGCAGAAAGGGGTCTATCAGATGATTAATAGAGAGCAGTTTAGTTTTGGAGTCGTCAAAATTAACAAGCCATGCTTTACCCCTATTAACAACAGACTGATGGTCGTTTGTGACACCATCTGCCAATTTGACATTAACGAGTTGATCAGATTTACTATCAAAACAAGAGTAAATAATTGCATCATCAGAGCATAGAATTTCAAACTTTATTATAATGGATACTTGTATTTGAAATAGACTCCCCGTTTTTATTTTTATATTAAATAATAGGTAGTATGTCTATTAACCTAAGTCTACGAGAAATCTCAATAATGCAAATGGGCTCTCCTGTAGGAACTGAACCTTTATTCCTCTTAGTAGGAGAAACCACCATTTGATCTGTGGTATGATTTACTATTAAGCTATTGTTACAGTGAAGGACACCTAGTCGAGGTAATAGACTCTTCCACCTATTATAAGTAGGAGTCAGTAGGTAGTCGAGGGAAGAGTAGTTATCAGCGACCACAACTCGATTACTCTGCGTAACACTTATTTACAAGTTCCTAACGTTTCTGTACGTTTACCCCATTTAGGACGCATTTAGTCCGACTACAAGTTCTATTGTGGAAATAACTCCACAACAGCTATGAAAAGTGTCACAGTACTGAAAGACTCTATTTTGCCTTCTCCCTATACTCTAATGCTTATTGTAGCTGAGTAGTACTTCATACCAGATCAAATGATGGTTTCTCCTATGACGGGGGACACAAATTCAATTGCTGCACATTTTCATTAATGAGATTTCTTGAATGCACAGAAAACAAGAGGCAATAATGACATTAAGATGCGGAGGGTATTTCAATTTACTCAAGATTCAAGATCCAGGTAATATTGATCAGTAAATGATCCCATGTGCTGATCAATCCTGGATTAAGACACCACATTGTATATCCTCCATGTACACATCACAAACTATATATGGTGAATTTGTTTCTCACTGGGTGTTTTATGAATTTACTTTTTTGTATGTGACTGAAACAAAGAAAAAAGAAGCCGGAGTAGAGAGGAATGAAGAAGAAATGAATGAAAATATGAGGTGAGTATGAAGGAGAAAGAAGGTAAAATGAATAAAATCAAGGTTTTTAAATATGGAATTAGGATAATGAATGAAAGAAAGAAAGAAAGAAAGAAAGAAAGAAAATGTAGAATAAAAGAAAGAAATAGGAAGCAGAAAAACAGGAAGAAAAGGCACTGAAAAGGGAATCATTGGAAAGAAAATGAATGAAAAACAGAAAGATTTTGACAAAGAAGAAAAAGAATGAAAAATATGTGATGAAAGAAAGGAATGAAAAAAACAAAATGAATGAAAAATGTGTGATGAAAGAAAAGGATGAAGAAAAAAGAATGAAAAATGTGTGAGGAAAGGAATGAAATAAAAACAAAATGAATAAAAAATGTGTGATGAAAGAAATGAAGAAAAACAAAAGGAATGAAAAATGTGTGATGAAAGAAAGGACTGAAGAAAAAATGAATGAAAAATGAATTGGAGAGAAAATGAAGGAAGATTGTGAAGGAGAGGAAAAGAAAGCTGAAGAAGAAAATAAGTAAGAAAAAAAGAAGAAAAAGAAAAAACAATGAAGAAAAGAAAGAAAATTTACAAAGATATAAACAAATAAACCATCTTGATTTCCATTCTGATTATTCTTATCATCAGCCAAAAGAAAAATGAAATTTTATCTGAAAAGAATTTACTACTTAAGTTCATAATTAATTTGGTAGGGAAGGGAGTTACTGAGTTAGGGGCTCTGTTGCCTCTCCGAAATAGATCAATACTATTCTTTCTGAAAAACGTCCACCCATTCCTCAGATGAGTCAGTTGAGCCCTGGGGAGGTTCCGCTTTAACCAGATCTGCTTACCCTAAGAAAACATGCAAACTCTGTAAAGATTCCTGATGATTTACAGCCAACATTTGGCCTCTTGGCACCTTGGCATCTCCCTTCCACCATGACAGATCAAATTGCAGCTGCAGGCTGCAACGCCATCAATGGAATATTTGCAGCATCTCTTCTCTTGTTCAATAAAATTTGCATATGCATGTATGAATTAGCTTAGCTGTGTTTTCTATAGAAACAAACTCGTCTCAATGGGATAGAACTTGCTGGAATCACTCTATGGTACCTCTGTTGGTCAGGAGTTGAAAAGTCTGGCGGTTCATTGCAGATACAGTGTCTATGAGGTTCTTTGCACAAACATAAAAAAACAAAATTTACTTTTTTGAAATGAGTTGTCATTATAATACAGGGTATGAACTATCAATGAAAACAGACAATTTTTTTAAAAAAACTGACACTTTTTGTTTATTACACAACAAAAAGGCGTCATGGGTAAGACAATAATCTACATCCATGTCCAGGGTAAGATGATAAACTACATCTGGCAGCAAGGCCTCTGATCAGGAACCACCTCTTAATTGCTTTGTTTCCAGGTCGACATTGATCCGCAGTGGTAGAACCTGTTAGGGCCCCAACTATGGGAAAATAGTTAATCCCTAAACTGGGGTCAAAACACTATGAAAGTGTTAAAATAGGTTTTAGTACCAGCAATAATTTTTTGTTAAAATTTTTTTTAAAATTATTACCAGCAATACATTTTTGAAGGAAAAAAATATCTTACCCGCAATACATTTTTGGAAAAAATATTACCGGTAATAAAAATGTTGTCAGCATTAAATAACCCATTGACGCTGATATGCCGTAAAACAAAACAAACCAAAAGAAACAGATTTATAAATCTTACGTCAAAATTTTATTGAAAATTTTCAACATGTGCTCTGTCTGTATTCTTGCAAATTTCAAATGTATCCTTAGCGTTGCAAAACACATTTCGAATCATTTCAGAAGTTGTCACCTGCACTGCTTACCAAATACATTCTTTAAGATTAGCTAAACTATTGATCTTTTGGTGATAAACCATTATGAAAATCCCATGCAAAGAAATCTGGGGTGGGGAAAGGAGTTAACAAATATGCCTACTTGTGTATTTATTATTAATAGGATTCTGAAAAGGAATGAAAAGGAAATAGAAAAAAAAATTTCTTTTTAATTATAAAGTTATAAGCAAAATTAGAAATTTATCCACTTTTAAAAATATATTAAACATGATGGATAGAAATAAAAGTAAGTTTTTAAAAAAATTGTCTGATTTCACAGAAATAGTTAATTCTGTATATATTTATTTAGAGAAAGCAATTTCTTTATCTTTTATTTTCAGTCAGTTTCATATGCCATACTTGGCACTAAAGATGCTCAGAAATATATCAGTTGTATATAAGGTTCTTTCTCAGACCAATGAGAAAAACTGATTTTGTAGGTTTAAGTGGGGACCATCCTTCTTTGAACCTCATGGACTGGAACTACAGTATCACTAAGACCTCGTGGACTGGTGCCACAGAATCACAAAGAACTGTAACAGATAACAGAAACCACATCACTTGAGGACTACCAACAGCAGCAACAACTAAAATGGATAGCATGAAGAGAATTGATTCAAGTGAGTAAAGCCTGTAGGTTTTAGAGCAGACCATCCTTCATTGGACCTCGTGGACTGGCGCTACAGAATCACAAAGAACTGTAACAGATAACAGAAACCACATCACTTGAGGACTACCAACAGCAGCAACAACTAAAATGGATAGCATGAAGAGAATTGATTCAAGTGAGTAAAGCCTGTAGGTTTTAGAGAGGACCATCCTTCATTGGACCTCGTGGTCTGGCGCTACAGAATCACAAAGAACTGTAACAGATAACAGAAACCACATCACTTGAGGACTACCAACAGCAGCAACAACTAAAATGGATAGTATGAAGAGAATTGATTCAAGTGAGTAAAGCCTGTAGGTTTTAGAGCAGACCATCCTTCATTGGACCTCGTGGACTGGCGCTACAGAATCACAAAGAACTGTAACAGATAACAGAAACCACATCACTTGAGGACTACCAACAGCAGCAACAACTAAAATGGATTGCATGAAGAGAATTGATTCAAGTGAGTAAAGCCTGTAGGTTTTAGAGAGGACCATCCTTCATTGGACCTCGTGGACTGGCGCTACAGAATCACAAAGAATTGTAACAGATAACAGAAACCACATCATTTGAGGACTACCAACAGCAGCAACAACTAAAATGGATAGCATGAAGAGAATTGATTCAAGTGAGTAAAGCCTGTAGGTTTTAGAGTGGACCATCCTTCATTGGACCTTGTGGACTGGCGCTACATAATCACAAATAATTGTAACAGATAACAGAAACCACATCACTTGAGGACTACCAAGAGCAGCAACAACTAAAATGTATAGCATGAAGAGAATTGATTCAAGTGAGTAAAGCCTGTAGGTTTTAGAGAGGACCAACCTTCATTGGACCTCGTGGACTGGCACTACATAATCACAAAGAACTGTAACAGATAACAGAAACCACATCACTTGAGGACTACCAAGAGCAGCAACAACTAAAATGGATAGCATGAAGAGAATTGATTCAAGTGAGTAAAGCCTGTAGGTTTTAGAGTGGACCATCCTTCATTGGACCTCGTGGACTGGCGCTACAGAATCACAAAGAATTGTAACAGATAACAGAAACCACATCACTTGAGGACTACCAACAGCAGCAACAACTAAAATGGATAGCATGAAGAGAATTGATTCAAGGGAGTAAAGCATGTAGGTTTTAGCGAGGACCATCCTTCATTGGACATTTTGAACTAGCGCCACAGAATCACAAAGAATTGTAACAGGTAATAGAAACGACATCACTTGAGGACTACCAAGAGCAGCAACAACTAAAATGGATAGCATGAAGAGAAGTGATTCAAGGGAGTAAAGCCTGTAGGTTTTAGTGAGGACAATCCTTCATCGGACCTCGTGGACTGGCACTACAGAATCACATAAGAACTGTAACAGATAACAGAAACCACATCAGCAGTAACAATTAAAATGTATAGTATACGTAACATGAAGAGAAAATAATCAAGATGTTGACCTTCCACACTACTTCAAACAAAAGTTTAGGAAGGAAACCCCTATTAGTGATAGAAATTGTTTCCATGGAAAGATTTTATAAGTTTCAACTGAAAGCAGCATTGACTGCTCAGTCAATGCATACTGAATGTTTCCTTGTAAAGAAATGGCAAATATTACCATTGCCATTACAATTCAGCTTTTTGTATATCTGTATTTTTGAGATAGTGGGCAATGTATTCATAGTATTGATTTCATCAGACAAGCAACCATATCATTTATCACAACATTTCAGCGATGACATTGATTAACTTGAGTTATAGTTTTGTCAATTTCGTTTTTGTCACAACATTTTGGTGACTGTAAATTCAGACAAAACAAATGGTGAGTGTAGTGTTTTAATAAAACAACAAGGATAAGAAAACGGTTTTAAATGAATGAAAGTATAAGATAGAATTTCCTGTTGTATCCAGTATGTATTCTGCAAAAGCCAGTTAAAAAAGGAAATATATTTAGAAAAAGAAAAAGCCAACGAAAAGTGAATGTCATCATATTAATTGCAGGATTGTTTTCATCGTATAGAAATAAAATATAATATCTACAGTGAAACAATTTAGTGGTTATAAAATACAAAATAACCAAAGAGTTTTTAGAAAGACGTTCACTTAAATTCCACGCATTAATTTAAAACAACACAAAAAATACATCTGAAACTGTCAAAACATGAAGAGAAAGTAACACCACTAAAACAAAACCCCCTTAAAAATGGCTACGGAGTTGGCCAAAGAAGTACTTGAGACAATGGACGGTATGGAAAGTTTTATACTTCCTCACTCCCAACAAAAGGAATGCTGAGAAAACAAAATAAAAAATTTTCCTTGTCTGTCATGTCCGAAAGATGTTTAAAAGAAAGGTTTTTGCCTGAATATACATAAATCATATATATATATATGTATATGTATATATATATATATATATATATATATATATATATATATTTTAAACATGTTGTGTTGAATGTTAAAGACAACATCGTCCTGCATATTTTCTTTTGAATTTTCTCATATTTTTTAATGAGACTTTTTATTTGAAAATTATATTGAAATAAATATTGTCCGTATGATAACCTAGTACTTTATCGTATGGACAGTATTTATTTCGATATCATTTTCAAATAAAAATAGAAAATATGAGAAAATTCAAAAGAAAATATGCAGGACGATGTTGTCTTTAACATTCAACACAACATGTTTAAAAGAAAAGTTGCTGCCAAATTACACACACACACATATATATATATATATATATATATATATATATATACTCTTAAGGTGTGCTATATTTATGGGATAAAGTGGTCAATATCAGAGATAAAGCGTGTGTATATATAAAAGTGAACATAGAAGTCAACACTTAGAGGTGACAGTCTGTTTCATGCTAGATGCAATCCATGGTTTCTACTATCATTTCAGGTGGCCTGACGATTGCATCTAGCATGAAACAGACTGTCACCTTTAAGTGTTGACACCTATGTTCACTTATATATATATATATATATATATATATATATATATATATATATAAATGGTAAAAGTACGATTAGAAGAAGAATGAAAAGAAAAGATGAGTAAAAAAGAAGAAAAGGGAAATAAGGAAGAGGAGTAAGTGAGAGAGAAGAATGAAAAGATGAATAAAAAGAAAAAAGGAAAAGAAGAAAGTGAGAGAGAGAGAGAGGAAAGTAAATAGGAACAAAATGAAAAAAAGGAAAAAGAAGAACAAGTGGGGTGGGTAACATCAGGGGAGAATTCTCTTCAACTCTTAATTCATCTGGAGTATCTTTGCCTGACTTTCCACTGAGGAGTGAATCTCTTCTCAGTGACATGCACATTACTCAATCCATGGTTTCTACTATCATTTCAAAATTGCATCTTCACAAGCAGGTGAACTTGATGGCATCCCTGCAATAGTCCTTAAGAAATGTGATCTTGTGCCTTGTTCTCTCTAAACTCTACAATAAATGCTTTGCTGCTTCTTGCTTTTCTACTGGTTGGAAACCTTCTTTAGTAGTCTCACTCTTTAAGAACTCAGATGAAACATCTGATCCTTCTCTCAGCTTATTAGCATTTTACATCCTTTTGGCAAAGTACTAGAAGCTCTTATCAACTCTGAATTGGTTAATCATCTCACTTCATAGGGTCTTCTTTCAGATAAGCAACATGGATTTCACATATCTAGGTCAACTGCTGAGCTGTTAATGTTTATTCCTGAAAAAGTCTATGAAGCTTTAGATCAGAATCGTGAAGCTCGGACTGTTGCTTTGGATAGGTATTTGATATGGTTTGGTATGCTGGTGTTCTTCATAAGTTGAAAGGTCATAGTATTTCTGGATGAATTTTTGAACTGATTCAATCTTTCTTATCAAATTGCAAAATAAAAGTTGTCCTGAATGGCCACTCTTCTAGATCTTTTTGCACTAATACAGATGCTAACTAGGTCTTTCTCCTTGCACCTATCTTGTCTCAAATTTTCATCTACAAACTTCTGGATGTCATTAGTTCTATGTAAGTTCTTAATTGTAAGTCTGATGAGTTCAATAAGTTTAAGTTGACAGCTGATCTCAAAAATGACCTACAATCTGTTGTTAACTGGGGCAAGGAATGGCTTGTTACTTTTAATGTCACCAAAATGAAACAGCTGTCATTTAATCATAAGAGATAATACTTTTTGTCTTCCATCAGCATGGCTGATGCTAACCCTCAGGAAAGTGCTTCATTCTCAGACAAATATTTTTCACTGATATGATGTAGAAGGTTTATATTGCATCAATTGATAGGTCAGCTAGAAAATTTTTCTTGCCAAAATTTAACTTATATATTTATAAGTCTACCATTTGTCCTTGCTTTGAATATTACTGCAACATCTGGTCTAGTGCTCCTTCTATATATTTAAAGATTCTTGATGAAATCCAAAGAAGAATCTGCAATGTTATTGGTCCTGACCTGGCATCTCAACTTCAGTCATTTTTCCCACTGCCATAATGTAGCTTCCTTATATTTTCTATAAATATTTTCATGGCAATTGTTCTGATGAACATTCCTCTATGATGAACAGACTTTAAGAATTTAAGCACAGTACTAGATTGGCAGCTAGGTCTCATCATTTTACAGTTGAAATGGCTAAATATAACTATCATTTCTATAGTTAATAGTTTCTTCTGTCACACTTCTCTCTTGTGGAGCACTCATCCAGCTTCTTGCTTTTCAGTCAACATTGATCTTCAAAATTAAAATGCAATGTCAATCGTTATTTTCTGTTTTCTAAATTCCTGGTCATTTATTGTTCTCTACCCTCAGTAGCAAATTGTTTCTCATATTCTGCAACACTCAGTAAACCCTTTGGTCTTGGTGGCTATATTGTCTTGCGTTGGGGAGGGAGGGAGTGAATAAAAAAAAAAAGATACAAGGATAAGCAAAAAGAAAAAAGGGAAAGTATAAACATAAGTGAGAGAGAAGAAAGGAATGATGAGCAAAGAGAAAAAAGGAAAGAAGAAAGTGAGAGAGAAGGAAGGAATGATGAGCAAATAGAAAAAAGGAAAGAAGAAAGTGAGAGAGAAGAAAGGAATGATGAGCAAAGAGAAAAAAGGAAAGAAGAAAGTGAGAGAGAAGAAAGGAATGATGAGCAAAGAGAAAAAAGGAAAGAAGAAAGTGAGAGAGAAGAAAGGAATGATGAGCAAAGAGAAAAAAGGAAAGAAGAAAGTGAGAGAGAAGAAAGGAATGATGAGCAAAGAGAAAAAAGGAAAGAAGAAAGTGAGAGAGAAGAAAGGAATGATGAGCAAAGAGAAAAAAGGAAAGAAGAAAGTGAGAGAGAAGAAAGGAATGATGAGCAAAGAGAAAAAAGGAAAGAAGAAAGTGAGAGAGAAGAAAGGAATGATGAGCAAAGAGAAAAAAGGAAAGAAGAAAGTGAGAGAGAAGAAAGGAATGATGAGCAAAGAGAAAAAAGGAAAGAAGAAAGTGAGAGAGAAGAAAGGAATGATGAGCAAAGAGAAAAAAGGAAAGAAGAAAGTGAGAGAGAAGAAAGGAATGATGAGCAAAGAGAAAAAAGGAAAGAAGAAAGTGAGAGAGAAGAAAGGAATGATGAGCAAAGAGAAAAAAGGAAAGAAGAAAGTGAGAGAGAAGAAAGGAATGATGAGCAAAGAGAAAAAAGGAAAGAAGAAAGTGAGAGAGAAGAAAGGAATGATGAGCAAAGAGAAAAAAAGAAAGAAGAAAGTGAGAGAGAAGGAAGGAATGATGAGCAAATAGAAAAAAGGAAAGAAGAAAGTGAGAGAGAAGAAAGGAATGATGAGCAAAGAGAAAAAAGGAAAGAAGAAAGTGAGAGAGAAGAAAGGAATGATGAGCAAAGAGAAAAAAGGAAAGAAGAAAGTGAGAGAGAAGAAAGGAATGATGAGCAAATAGAAAAAAGGAAAGAAGAAAGTGAGAGAGAAGAAAGGAATGATGAGCAAAGAGAAAAAAAGAAAGAAGAAAGTGAGAGAGAAGAAAGGAATGATGAGCAAAGAGAAAAAAGGAAAGAAGAAAGTGAGAGAGAAGAAAGGAATGATGAGCAAAGAGAAAAAAGGAAAGAAGAAAGTGAGAGAGAAGAAAGGAATGATGAGCAAAGAGAAAAAAGGAAAGAAGAAAGTGAGAGAGAAGAAAGGAATGATGAGCAAAGAGAAAAAAAGAAAGAAGAAAGTGAGAGAGAAGAAAGGAATGATGAGCAAATAGAAAAAAGGAAAGAAGAAAGTGAGAGAGAAGAAAGGAATGATGAGCAAATAGAAAAAAGGAAAGAAGAAAGTGAGAGAGAGGAAAGGAATGATGAGCAAAGAGAAAAAAGGAAAGAAGAAAGTGAGAGAGAAGAAAGGAATGATGAGCAAAGAGAAAAAAGGAAAGAAGAAAGTGAGAGAGAAGAAAGGAATGATGAGCAAATAGAAAAAAGGAAAGAAGAAAGTGAGAGAGAAGAAAGGAATGATGAGCAAAGAGAAAAAAGGAAAGAAGAAAGTGAGAGAGAAGAAAGGAATGATGAGCAAAGAGAAAAAAGGAAAGAAGAAAGTGAGAGAGAAGAAAGGAATGATGAGCAAAGAGAAAAAAGGAAAGAAGAAAGTGAGAGAGAAGAAAGGAATGATGAGCAAAGAGAAAAAAAGAAAGAAGAAAGTGAGAGAGAAGAAAGGAATGATGAGCAAATAGAAAAAAGGAAAGAAGAAAGTGAGAGAGAAGAAAGGAATGATGAGCAAAGAGAAAAAAGGAAAGAAGAAAGTGAGAGAGAAGAAAGGAATGATGAGCAAAGAGAAAAAAGGAAAGAAGAAAGTGAGAGAGAAGAAAGGAATGATGAGCAAATAGAAAAAAGGAAAGAAGAAAGTGAGAGAGAAGAAAGGAATGATGAGCAAAGAGAAAAAAGGAAAGAAGAAAGTGAGAGAGAAGAAAGGAATGATGAGCAAAGAGAAAAAAAGAAAGAAGAAAGTGAGAGAGAAGGAAGGAATGATGAGCAAATAGAAAAAAGGAAAGAAGAAAGTGAGAGAGAAGAAAGGAATGATGAGCAAAGAGAAAAAAGGAAAGAAGAAAGTGAGAGAGAAGAAAGGAATGATGAGCAAAGAGAAAAAAGGAAAGAAGAAAGTGAGAGAGAAGAAAGGAATGATGAGCAAATAGAAAAAAGGAAAGAAGAAAGTGAGAGAGAGGAAAGGAATGATGAGCAAAGAGAAAAAAGGAAAGAAGAAAGTGACAGAGAAGAAAGGAATGATGAGCAAAGAGAAAAAAGGAAAGAAGAAAGTGACAGAGAAGAAAGGAATGATGAGCAAAGAGAAAAAAGGAAAGAAGAAAGTGAGAGAGAAGAAAGGAATGATGAGCAAAGAGAAAAAAAGAAAGAAGAAAGTGAGAGAGAGGAAAGGAATGATGAGCAAATAGAAAAAAGGAAAGAAGAAAGTGAGAGAGAAGAAAGGAATGATGAGCAAATAGAAAAAAGGAAAGAAGAAAGTGAGAGAGAGGAAAGGAATGATGAGCAAAGAGAAAAAAGGAAAGAAGAAAGTGAGAGAGAAGAAAGGAATGATGAGCAAAGAGAAAAAAGGAAAGAAGAAAGTGAGAGAGAAGAAAGGAATGATGAGCAAAGAGAAAAAAAGAAAGAAGAAAGTGAGAGAGAAGAAAGGAATGATGAGCAAATAGAAAAAAGGAAAGAAGAAAGTGAGAGAGAAGAAAGGAATGATGAGCAAATAGAAAAAAGGAAAGAAGAAAGTGAGAGAGAGGAAAGGAATGATGAGCAAAGAGAAAAAAGGAAAGAAGAAAGTGAGAGAGAAGAAAGGAATGATGAGCAAAGAGAAAAAAGGAAAGAAGAAAGTGAGAGAGAAGAAAGGAATGATGAGCAAAGAGAAAAAAGGAAAGAAGAAAGTGAGAGAGAAGAAAGGAATGATGAGCAAAGAGAAAAAAGGAAAGAAGAAAGTGAGAGAGAAGAAAGGAATGATGAGCAAAGAGAAAAAAAGAAAGAAGAAAGTGAGAGAGAAGAAAGGAATGATGAGCAAATAGAAAAAAGGAAAGAAGAAAGTGAGAGAGAAGAAAGGAATGATGAGCAAATAGAAAAAAGGAAAGAAGAAAGTGAGAGAGAGGAAAGGAATGATGAGCAAAGAGAAAAAAGGAAAGAAGAAAGTGAGAGAGAAGAAAGGAATGATGAGCAAAGAGAAAAAAGGAAAGAAGAAAGTGAGAGAGAAGAAAGGAATGATGAGCAAATAGAAAAAAGGAAAGAAGAAAGTGAGAGAGAAGAAAGGAATGATGAGCAAAGAGAAAAAAGGAAAGAAGAAAGTGAGAGAGAAGAAAGGAATGATGAGCAAAGAGAAAAAAGGAAAGAAGAAAGTGAGAGAGAAGAAAGGAATGATGAGCAAAGAGAAAAAAGGAAAGAAGAAAGTGAGAGAGAAGAAAGGAATGATGAGCAAAGAGAAAAAAAGAAAGAAGAAAGTGAGAGAGAAGAAAGGAATGATGAGCAAATAGAAAAAAGGAAAGAAGAAAGTGAGAGAGAAGAAAGGAATGATGAGCAAAGAGAAAAAAGGAAAGAAGAAAGTGAGAGAGAAGAAAGGAATGATGAGCAAAGAGAAAAAAGGAAAGAAGAAAGTGAGAGAGAAGAAAGGAATGATGAGCAAATAGAAAAAAGGAAAGAAGAAAGTGAGAGAGAAGAAAGGAATGATGAGCAAAGAGAAAAAAGGAAAGAAGAAAGTGAGAGAGAAGAAAGGAATGATGAGCAAAGAGAAAAAAAGAAAGAAGAAAGTGAGAGAGAAGAAAGGAATGATGAGCAAATAGAAAAAAGGAAAGAAGAAAGTGAGAGAGAAGAAAGGAATGATGAGCAAAGAGAAAAAAGGAAAGAAGAAAGTGAGAGAGAAGAAAGGAATGATGAGCAAAGAGAAAAAAGGAAAGAAGAAAGTGAGAGAGAAGAAAGGAATGATGAGCAAATAGAAAAAAGGAAAGAAGAAAGTGAGAGAGAGGAAAGGAATGATGAGCAAAGAGAAAAAAGGAAAGAAGAAAGTGACAGAGAAGAAAGGAATGATGAGCAAAGAGAAAAAAGGAAAGAAGAAAGTGACAGAGAAGAAAGGAATGATGAGCAAAGAGAAAAAAGGAAAGAAGAAAGTGAGAGAGAAGAAAGGAATGATGAGCAAAGAGAAAAAAAGAAAGAAGAAAGTGAGAGAGAGGAAAGGAATGATGAGCAAATAGAAAAAAGGAAAGAAGAAAGTGAGAGAGAAGAAAGGAATGATGAGCAAATAGAAAAAAGGAAAGAAGAAAGTGAGAGAGAGGAAAGGAATGATGAGCAAAGAGAAAAAAGGAAAGAAGAAAGTGAGAGAGAAGAAAGGAATGATGAGCAAAGAGAAAAAAGGAAAGAAGAAAGTGAGAGAGAAGAAAGGAATGATGAGCAAAGAGAAAAAAAGAAAGAAGAAAGTGAGAGAGAAGAAAGGAATGATGAGCAAATAGAAAAAAGGAAAGAAGAAAGTGAGAGAGAAGAAAGGAATGATGAGCAAATAGAAAAAAGGAAAGAAGAAAGTGAGAGAGAGGAAAGGAATGATGAGCAAAGAGAAAAAAGGAAAGAAGAAAGTGAGAGAGAAGAAAGGAATGATGAGCAAAGAGAAAAAAGGAAAGAAGAAAGTGAGAGAGAAGAAAGGAATGATGAGCAAAGAGAAAAAAGGAAAGAAGAAAGTGAGAGAGAAGAAAGGAATGATGAGCAAAGAGAAAAAAAGAAAGAAGAAAGTGAGAGAGAAGAAAGGAATGATGAGCAAATAGAAAAAAGGAAAGAAGAAAGTGAGAGAGAAGAAAGGAATGATGAGCAAATAGAAAAAAAGAAAGAAGAAAGTGAGAGAGAAGAAAGGAATGATGAGCAAAGAGAAAAAAGGAAAGAAGAAAGTGAGAGAGAAGAAAGGAATGATGAGCAAAGAGAAAAAAGGAAAGAAGAAAGTGAGAGAGAAGAAAGGAATGATGAGCAAATAGAAAAAAGGAAAGAAGAAAGTGAGAGAGAGGAAAGGAATGATGAGCAAAGAGAAAAAAGGAAAGAAGAAAGTGAGAGAGAAGAAAGGAATGATGAGCAAAGAGAAAAAAGGAAAGAAGAAAGTGAGAGAGAAGAAAGGAATGATGAGCAAAGAGAAAAAAGGAAAGAAGAAAGTGAGAGAGAAGAAAGGAATGATGAGCAAAGAGAAAAAAAGAAAGAAGAAAGTGAGAGAGAAGAAAGGAATGATGAGCAAATAGAAAAAAGGAAAGAAGAAAGTGAGAGAGAAGAAAGGAATGATGAGCAAATAGAAAAAAGGAAAGAAGAAAGTGAGAGAGAGGAAAGGAATGATGAGCAAAGAGAAAAAAGGAAAGAAGAAAGTGAGAGAGAAGAAAGGAATGATGAGCAAAGAGAAAAAAGGAAAGAAGAAAGTGAGAGAGAAGAAAGGAATGATGAGCAAAGAGAAAAAAGGAAAGAAGAAAGTGAGAGAGAAGAAAGGAATGATGAGCAAAGAGAAAAAAAGAAAGAAGAAAGTGAGAGAGAAGAAAGGAATGATGAGCAAATAGAAAAAAGGAAAGAAGAAAGTGAGAGAGAAGAAAGGAATGATGAGCAAATAGAAAAAAAGAAAGAAGAAAGTGAGAGAGAAGAAAGGAATGATGAGCAAATAGAAAAAAGGAAAGAAGAAAGTGAGAGAGAAGAAAGGAATGATGAGCAAATAGAAAAAAAGAAAGAAGAAAGTGAGAGAGAAGAAAGGAATGATGAGCAAATAGAAAAAAGGAAAGAAGAAAGTGAGAGAGAGGAAAGGAATGATGAGCAAAGAGAAAAAAGGAAAGAAGAAAGTGAGAGAGAAGAAAGGAATGATGAGCAAAGAGAAAAAAGGAAAGAAGAAAGTGAGAGAGAAGAAAGGAATGATGAGCAAAGAGAAAAAAGGAAAGAAGAAAGTGAGAGAGAAGAAAGGAATGATGAGCAAAGAGAAAAAAAGAAAGAAGAAAGTGAGAGAGAAGAAAGGAATGATGAGCAAATAGAAAAAAGGAAAGAAGAAAGTGAGAGAGAAGAAAGGAATGATGAGCAAATAGAAAAAAAGAAAGAAGAAAGTGAGAGAGAAGAAAGGAATGATGAGCAAAGAGAAAAAAGGAAAGAAGAAAGTGAGAGAGAAGAAAGGAATGATGAGCAAAGAGAAAAAAGGAAAGAAGAAAGTGAGAGAGAAGAAAGGAATGATGAGCAAAGAGAAAAAAAGAAAGAAGAAAGTGAGAGAGAAGAAAGGAATGATGAGCAAAGAGAAAAAAGGAAAGAAGAAAGTGAGAGAGAAGAAAGGAATGATGAGCAAAGAGAAAAAAGGAAAGAAGAAAGTGAGAGAGAAGAAAGGAATGATGAGCAAAGAGAAAAAAGGAAAGAAGAAAGTGAGAGAGAAGAAAGGAATGATGAGCAAAGAGAAAAAAGGAAAGAAGAAAGTGAGAGAGAAGAAAGGAATGATGAGCAAAGAGAAAAAAGGAAAGAAGAAAGTGAGAGAGAAGAAAGGAATGATGAGCAAAGAGAAAAAAGGAAAGAAGAAAGTGAGAGAGAAGAAAGGAATGATGAGCAAAGAGAAAAAAGGAAAGAAGAAAGTGAGAGAGAAGAAAGGAATGATGAGCAAATAGAAAAAAGGAAAGAAGAAAGTGAGAGAGAAGAAAGGAATGATGAGCAAAGAGAAAAAAGGAAAGAAGAAAGTGAGAGAGAAGAAAGGAATGATGAGCAAAGAGAAAAAAGGAAAGAAGAAAGTGAGAGAGAAGAAAGGAATGATGAGCAAATAGAAAAAAGGAAAGAAGAAAGTGAGAGAGAAGAAAGGAATGATGAGCAAAGAGAAAAAAGGAAAGAAGAAAGTGAGAGTGAAGAAAGGAATGATGAGCAAAGAGAAAAAAGGAAAGAAGAAAGTGAGAGAGAAGAAAGGAATGATGAGGAAAAAGCTAAAACAGAAATGAAAAAGGGAAAATGAAGAATGTAAACATAAAGACAAAAGTAAAAAGGTAAAGAATAAAAGAGGAATAAGTGAAACCCAAGAATGAAAACATCAAAATATGAAGAAAAATGAAAAGTGGCTTTGGTAAGTGAGAGAGAGAAAAGAAAAGAGGAAATGTATATTTTATAAAACATACATGCAACAAACTCTTTCTTATTTAACAGTTAAAATATTTAATCCTTGAAAATGACTAAATGTATAGCCGAAAGCCCTCGAATAAAAAAGAACATTTGGACAATTTTTATAAAATTTATCATCTGAAAAGAAAAAAAAAAATATTAGATTGCCTGAGAAATTGTATAAAATCTAAATAAAATCACCTTGTCTGTAATATTCAATGAAATGTGTATAAAAGAAGGATTGCTGCCTAAATACACACACACACACACACACATATGTGTGTGTGTGTGTGTGTGTGTGTGTGTGTGTATGTATATATGTGTATACTAATTTCTTATAAGACAGTATGTATGTATGAAGAAGGGATATACAGACTCATACTAGCAAAAACACACACAATACAAAAAAATGGAAATAAGTCCAAGAACACACAGGGGTCATTAAAAGATAAGAATACAGATATCTTTCCACACCCTTTCTTGCTCCAATCTTAATTGTTTTATTCCCCTTCTGCCAGTCCAAGAAAGACATTTGTATCACTACCACACAAAAAAGAGAATGTTTAACATTGAAAAACATAGTGAAAATTAATTCATTTTAATAATATGTGAAAATATCCACTCTTTGCCTGAAGAAGGTCATGAGACCCGAAACACCTGTTGCAAAATTATGGAAAATAAAGCCTAATAAATATTTTTTATAAGAAATCCACATTACAACCAAAAACATTTGTGGTTTCTATCTTCTTTTTAAATTATACACTTTTCTCTTGTTGGAGAAATTATAAGCTCTTTCTCATATATATATATATAACACTAATAAACTTATTAATGTAAGCTGCTATACTCGTCTGGTAAAACCTTAGGTGTTTTAGCTTGTAAATGAACAAACCAATACCCAAGGGGAAAAAAAGAGTAGAAAAAGAAAGAACTAAGAACATGTATGTCCGGTGAAAATACTCATCTAGAATCTAAGTTCAGAGTCCAAAGAAAAAACCTCCAATATGAGTAAAGTAAAATAACTAAACAAAGTGCTCAATTTGCTAAGTAGAGCAAAATAAGTAAACCTTTAATATATAAGTTTACTTATATATATATATATATATATATATATATATATATATATATATATATATATATATATAAGTTGACATTAAGCTCAGTGGTGACAGCCTGTTTCGTGCTTAAATGCAAACTTCAGGTAAGTGTGTTGTATTTTGCCATGACTATTTATATATGTTTGACAGTGGTGCATTATGGGTTGATCTAATTGATATTGGGTGGTCAGTACCAGTTAGGTTTCAAATTATTCTAGGGGTGATTGAGTAGAAATAATTTTTGGATCCAAATGCAGTTTTGTATTTTTTTTTAAAGTGTTGTTTGCTAATTGCTTCACTCATTTTTTTTATTATTGATTACTTTTGTATTTGTTGTTAATTATTATTATTATTATTATTATTGCATGTATTTGTGTTTATGTGGTCATTTGTAGTATGTTAATTTATTTATTATATACTTAATTGTATATTTATTTATGGGGTTGATTCTTTTGTTTACTTTTCTTATTTATTTTTTTCATACTCGTTTTTAGTTTTTGATTTTTAAGTAATTTGTTTTTGTATCTACATTTTGAGATGAGATCTGATTGTTTATTTAGAGATTAGTGTTGGAAAGATAATTAAAGCTATTTTCTACTCCAGACAGAGTTTATTTTTTTTTAGATTTATTGTTGTAGGCTGGTGCTGTTTTTCTTATTTTTCACAATATTATTGGTGTAATTTGGTTTTTGTTTTTAATTTCCCATATATATTTAGAAAGCCTGTACAGTTGATTGAACTATATGATGTTTCATTTCCTGCTGGCTTTTTTGTGCTGTGTGGTGCATATTGAAGTGTTGCTGAAAATCCACTATCTTTTAGGACAGTTTCATAATCTTTCTTGGCTTTGTTGCAGGTGGTTTCATTGGAAGATTTATCAGATAAAACTGTGGTTAAATGAATGTGAGGTCTGCATTTGCCTATTGATGGCAGTTGGTTGGAAGATGTGTGATTTGTCATTTGGGTTTTCTATATAATTAATATGTACCCTTTTTTTTAGGTTGAATGTGACATCTAAGATGTCTACTTCTATTTTACATCCATATCATATCCCATATTTTTTAGATTATTTTTCTGGCTTTGTCTGTTATTTGTTTGTTACAGTTTCTTGAGATTATGAGACTGTCATCCCTGTAGAAGCCAATATCATTTTTATCAATTATTTTACTTACCATATATGTCTGAATACAAGGTGACATTTTAACCTTAAAAGTCCCCCTCAAAATAGGGGGTGTCTTATACTCCAGGTATAAAATGTGAACACTAAATCCTGTGGTTTATGGTAAGTTGTTAACATGGGGGATTTTTGACGGTAGGCTAACCCCTGCCTTAGTAACTATCAGCACAAATATTTTCTACTGAAACAACTTAATTCACATTATTATAATAAAATAATAAAAGTGTAATGTAATAAAAATACTCTTACCTTATATAATATGTGCTATGATTGCACAACAACAATAAAACATATTTATCAAGATTGTGGTAGATAACTGACATTATCTGCCCATTGTTTTTTCATTAGAATTTGAGTGAAAAGAAAAAGTTTATGCTAAACTGAATTTATGTAATTCAATACAATACATTTTAAAGTACAATTAATGGGTGGTGGGATAATCTTGTATAGCGAATATAGCCCAAAACATACATACATACATACATACATACATACATATATATATATATATATATATATATATATATATATATATATATATGTGTGTGTGTGTGTAATTTGGCAGCAACTTTTCTTTTAAACATTGTGTTGAATGTTAAAGACAACATTGTCCTGCATATTTTCTTTTGAATTTTCTCATATTTTCTAATGAGACTTTTTATTTGAAAATGATATTGAAATAAATATTGACGTACATCATTAAAAATCATCGCCCGGCACGTGATAACATCATCGCGTCTTTTGAAATTAAAAGGATTTTACCGTTTATTTAGTTTGTAAAAAATGTAGCAACATGATTCCGCTACAAGACAATTGGCAAATGTTTTTAAAAAAATTTTGACTAAAAATTTTGACCCTGAAGATGAACACTGATGTTCGAAAGTACTAGGTTATCGTACGGACAATATTTATTTCGATATCATTTCCAAATAAAAAGTCTCATTAGAAAATATGAGAAAATTCAAAAGAAAATATGCAGGACGATGTTGTCTTTAACATTCAACACAAGATGTTTAATATATATATATATATATATATATATATATATATATATACAGGTTTGGTTAAATAATTTAGACATATTATGTCAATTAGTTTTTGTTGTGATCCTTTTAAGTTTGTGGATTAATTTTTTGGTAGACTTAGAAAATTGAGTAAGAAAAATACCAGAATTTTCTTTTGAATAGTTTTTATTTTCCCAAGTACATTCAATCTCATCTGGGACCATCTTCAGGGGGGTTAAATTGTCTGTGAGTATGTATATGCGTTTCTGTGAATTTAAAACATTTCAAATGTTCGTTTTTTACTGCTTATGCAACATTCTAGATTTCAAAGTTCAAAGTTAAATTATTTAAACCAAACCTTTTTTTGAATGAAAAATTATGCTGCCTATATATATATATATATATATATATATATATATATATATGTTGTGTATATTTAGACAGCATTTTTTCATTCAAAAAAAACTTTGGTTAAATAATTTAGACATTACATGTCGATTAGTTTTCATTGAGATCCTTTCAAGTTCGTGAATTAATTTCTTAGTAACCTTAGAAAATTGATTAAGAAAAATACCAAAATTTTACATATATATATATATATATATATATATATATATATATATATATATAACGCGAATCATTCATACAAAAAACAGATAAGCTTTTCGTATGAATGATTCGCATAATATAAATTGAACCCGCACCACATAATTGATATATATATATATATATATATATATATATATATATATATGTATATTATTTATGTGATGTCAACAAACACACATTGTCACTTTTGTATGCTCGTTAGAGTAGAGACTTTGTAATTGCAGATACAACTATTGTAACACCATTGAATAATGTTGGTGTAAGATGCCTTCAAATAACAGTCGCACTAATAGCACTCGCTCAAATAGTAACCACTGAATAGTAATCAGTATAACGAATAGTATAGAAAAGAGTGATCCATAGAGTAATAGAGGATAGTGTAGAAAGAGTGCTGTGTATAGTAATAGAGGATAGAATAGAAATGGTAATCAATTAGATGCCACATTAATTCCCATATATGCATTTCCTTTGCCATCATGTAGTCTACTTATTAGAAATGGGATCACCAGTGTTTGCTCTCAGGTGATCTGTGTTCAAACTCCAGTGTTGGCAGCGACACTTTATTCCTATATAACAATTATATATATATATATATATATATATATTAAGTTCATGAAAATTTCCATTTTGAGAAAACTATTGTAATGATGGATATATCATTTTAACTACTAATCTTGCAGGTTAAGAATAAATTTAGAGTACAGATTCTATGCGGCATTTTTTCCAGGTTTTCTACAATGGTTACCAAAATTCCTAGCTTTAATCAAAAAATATTTTCCTAATAATAGTAAACTTAGCAAGGTTTTTAGTAAAAACACCCTAAAATTAAGTTATACCTGTACTGAAAATTTAGAAAGGATTATAAGATCCTAAAATGAAATTAGACAATAATAATGAAAAATGATGTAATTGTAGAAACCCTGAAAATTGCCCTGTGAATAAATGCATGATCAGCTATGCTTGATTTCATTGTTTCTTCCCACACTATGGCTTTTCAATGTTCCTCCAGACTTACTTTTAGGGAGTGGCCTGTTTCACTTTTATATCCTTCCCCACACCTGCAAGGAATGGTGTACACACAGTTCTTGGTCATGTTCTCCATCATGTTAGTCTTGACTCAGCAGAGATTTCTCTGTAGAGTGGAGCCACTTTTGAATATTGTCCTGATGTTGTATGGGCTGCAGATCTTCTGAATCTTTTCCATTAAGTCAGGCAGATGATTACAATGTTCTGGTCGTCCATCTTGATCCTTCTGTTTCCACCTACAGATGTGCCTGAGCAAGTATCTGCAACAGGGATTAGTAGATGCCATTGTTTCCCAAGACTGACAGATACGTACTATATCTTTTTCATCTTTCTATTGCAATGTCAGCTATATTGACCCAGCAATGAATTGTATAAAGAAACCTCCTCCCATATGGCAGTGAATGCTGGACAATTTCCTCACAGATAAAGAGGAGACTTAAGGCAGCTAAAATGCTTTCCTAAAAATCCTGATGGATGGAGCAAGGAGAAAGTTTTGAAGGAAATGAAAATGAAAATAATGCTTATACTTAGTATCAGACAGAGACAGATCTGGTATACATAATGAGAACAGAGGGTTTGGAAAATTTAGCACTCTCATGCCATATTGAAAAGAGATGCAGCTGGAAGCAGCAAGTTACTTAACTCATAAACTTGTGTAAGTGGTTGGTAGAACAAGGACTAGGAGAGATAGTAAGGAGACAAACATTGTTTAGACTTACAAAGGATAGGAAGCTGTGGAGAAATATGATTGGCCATGCCCTGAAATAAGACAGCACATAGAAAAAGATTGGTAGACAACAATGTTAGTATTTTTGACAAAGCACTGTAACCAGTAGCTCATTTGAAATGGGAATAAATTTCAGGCAAAACTGAGATGGATCACTTGTATTAGTAAAAACTGGTGAAAGTGAAAAAGGCCAACAAAAACAAAAGAAAACAAGCAAAATGACTCATTTAAAATTTAAATTACTTTCAACTTAATTAATTATTAAAATTCAGACTTGATCACTTATCATGAATTTTTAATTCCTAACATTCCAGATAAGAAAGAAAAACAATTATCCGAAAGAAACAATGAAGTAAAAACATAAAACAAATATGAAAGCAAAAGAAAGTCCGACTTTATATTTTTTGGTTTGTTTTTCATTATCAAGTGTTGCAAAATTTGTGTTACCATAATTAGAGAAAGGAAAAAGTTGCGACTTTTTTGTCAGAAAACAAAAAATTTAAACCACTGAAAAATTCAGCCTGTGAACAGATTTTCTTTAATTAACAAATATTCCTTAAAATTCATGAGCAAACGAGCCTTTTTTCTTAAACCTAAAGAATTTTAATAGTTTATTTTTTTCTCTTCCTATTCTGACATCTATAACAAAAGATCTGGGTTTCATTTTACTGGATTTAATGATAAAACTAACCCCATTCCTGTTAAAAAACAAAGAAAATAAAACAAAACAAAAAATCACTAAAAGAACTAAACAAATACTTTTATTGAAATCTATACCAGTCTTTTGTTTCTCTCTGAGTCATATACTCTCCTGTCTGCATTTTTCAAATAAGTTAGGGTTATTTATTAGATTTTTGACTAATTTTCATCATACTTTCTTAATTTTTATCAACACTTTTTTCATTACAAAATTACACATCATAGAAACAATTTACCTTAGAGAAAGACGAGTAAAATGATGGTTCAAAACATCAATCAATTCCATTCATGCCCACCTTGATAATAATAATCTGAATTTTGCATTTCTTACAACGTCTGCAAAGAAAATCATATCAAGATTGAAAGAGGAAAAGAAATGAAGAGATTAAATAATAGTGTGGGGTCTGCATCCACACTCACCATGACAATTATGATATCATTTTTTTTGTATGTTTGTTACAGAGAAAATCATATCAAGATTGAAAAAAGTAAAGAAATGAAAAGATTTCTCCACAAATTGTCACCCACGAAATAATGTTGTATGAAGAATTCTTTTTACATCATGCTCTGATTTCATCTACCATGTCTATTTGGTACAGTAATGCAGCAAAAACAGCACATTGTAGCATGACTTTGTTTAGTGTAGAACTGTTAAAATTCTTTTAGTGAATAAAACATTTCATTTTGCAACTCCTCAGTGCTGATAATCCCACATATATTAATGTTACTTAGCAAGTAGTTTCCCTTATTTACTTGCAAATAATATTAAAACAAATTTCTAAATGAGCCATGTGCAAACTGTTGAATAGCTTGCCTAATTTCACGAGGAAAATAATGTTTATTAAAATATTGTTTGTTTCTTTTCATTCTCACTTGTTATCTCACTCACTCTTATGCATAACCACCAACATAAACAATGATTAAGTACAATGTTCCTTGAATTTGGTAACTTTTCATTGAAGGTAATGTTGTAAGCATTTTAAACATTTGGCGATTTTCACTAAGGAAGATTATAAGTGTAAATATCATTTTTTATTTTTTTATTTTTTTTTAAGCATTTTACCCCAAGCAAGGTGGGAGTTCCACTAGCTCTCAAGGGGTTACAGAGAGTGAAAATAACAGTAAAGAGGGGTTTAATAATTTAATAAAAAGGTTGAATTGGTCATACAAGCATTTCACATTCTCATAGGTTAACATGTCACTTATTGACACTGAGTGTACATACCAATCACATAAACATTTAATATATAAGGATGAGGAGATGATGCCAAAATAATAGACAGTACATGCTGTAAAAAAAATCTAAAATTACTTTTCATTACGTTTCACCTCAAGCAAGGCAGGAGTTCCACTAGCATGCAAAGGGTTACAGAGAGTGAAAGTAAGACTAAAGAGGGAGAGGTTACAGAGAGTGAAAGTAAGACTAAAGAGGGAGAGGTTACAGAGAGTGAAAGTAAGACTAAAGAGGGAGAGGTTACAGAGAGTGAAAGTAAGACTGAAGCGGGAGAGGTTACAGAGAGTGAAAGTAAGACTAAAGAGGGAGAGGTTACAGAGAGTGAAAGTAAGACTGAAGAGGGAGAGGTTACAGAGAGTGAAATTAAGACTAAAGAGGGAGAGGTTACGGAGAGTGAAAGTAAGACTGAAGAGGGAGAGGTTACAGAGAGTGAAAGTAAGACTAAAGAGGGAGAGGTTACGGAGAGTGAAAGTAAGACTGAAGAGGGAGAGGTTACGGAGAGTGAAAGTAAGACTAAAGAGGGAGAGGTTACAGAGAGTGAAAGTAAGACTGAAGAGGGAGAGGTTACGGAGAGTGAAAGTAAGACTAAAGAGGGGTGATTGTGGAAAGGAGAAAGAGAACAATGGAGATCAAGATCAAGGCATCAGAAGATGTTGAATAACATTATATTTAAATTTGTGAAGATAAGGGTTTTCAGGGAAGCAAATAAGAGGAAGGGAGTTTCACTGACGTGAAGTGTGAGAGAAGAAGCTATTGGATTTAACTGTTTCAGTGGGTCGGACTGAGACGCCAACCTAGTAGCACGCTTAAATCCATGCAGTTGCCATGAAAATATTTGTAGAAAAGACTTGAGAACTGATGACATCAGGAAGATTGATGATGAAGATCAGAAACAGTGCAGGATCGAGTATAGAGCGTTCATATGAAAGGAACTGGAAGAGAATCCATTTAGGATGACCTTCATTCCACAGTTTGACAGGAATGATTGCATTAAATCAAATAATCATTCTGTAATAATTTATCTCTGAATCTTACATAGAAGGCTGGCATGCTAAACTTAATGAAATGCCTTAGAGATACCTAGAGCCATAGCTCGAGCTTTGCTGTTATTATCAAGAGCTTGGTATACAAATTCAGTTATGGCTGTGAGCATGTCAGTGGTAGATCAGGCAAAGTGGAAAGAAAAATCAAATTTTTACCCATTTCTAAGGTAGAGGTTTTTGTTAGAAAAATGGCTTTAATAAAAAGAAAATACCTAAATACTTTTAGTAGTTCAACCCACCTTATGATGTACTGTACCTCATGCGACCTGCCTTATGATGTACTGTACCACATGTGGCCCACAATATGAAGTACTGTACCTGATGTGGGCCACTTTGTGATGTACTATACTTCTTGCAGCCCATCTTATGATGTACTGTACCTGATATAGCTCACCTTATGATGTACTGTACCTCATGAGGCCCGCCTTATGATGTACTGTGCCTGATATAGCTCACCTTATGATGTACTGTACCTGATATAGCTCACCTTATGATGTACTGTACCTCATGCATCCCACCTTATGAAGTACTGTACCTGATGTGGCCCAACTTATGATGTACTGTACCTGATGTGGCCCACCTTATGATGTACTGTACCACATGTGGCCCACAATATGAAGTACTGTACCTGATGTGGGCCACTTTGTGATGTACTATACTTCTTGCAGCCCATCTTATGATGTACTGTACCTGATATAGCTCACCTTATGATGTACTGTACCTCATGAGGCCCGCCTTATGATGTACTGTGCCTGATATAGCTCACCTTATGATGTACTGTACCTGATATAGCTCACCTTATGATGTACTGTACCTCATGCATCCCACCTTATGAAGTACTGTACCTGATGTGGCCCAACTTATGATGTACTGTACCTGATGTGGCCCACCTTATGATGTACTGTGTCAGATGTGGTCCACCTTATGGTGTACTGTGCCAGATGTGGCCCACCTTATGATGTACTGTGACTGATGTGGCCCACCTTATGATGTATTGTATCTCATGATGTACTGTACCTTATGCTGCCCACCTTATGAAGTACTGTACTTGACATGTCTCGCCTTATGATGTATTGTACCTCATGTGGCTCACTTTTTGAAAGAATTTGGTCATGCCTGTTCTAAAGAATGGCCTTTAAATCAGTCTCAAAAAAATGAAGCTATTTCATTTCCTATTGTATTTATATGATTTGGGGCATTTTGCCATTTTGTAGCAGTTGTTCTAATTCTGTGATAAAACACTTTTTATTATTTTTTTCATTTACTTTATTTTTCAAATCCTGTTAATGTCTAATATTTTTTAATGTTTCATCCATTTACCATCTGACTTCCTTCGTTTGACTGTTGTGTGTTGAAATGTCAGATTTTGTTCTGATGTTACATATGAAACTCCGCCAATACACATCATGTCTGCTCCTTGTTTTTGTGTTTATTTAAACCATGGCTGGAAAGCGAGGAGAAGAGATGAATTCATCCATTTTCCAAGAGAATTCGTGTGAAAGTGAATGCAACATCCAGGCTGGAATTTGTACACAACCAGCCAATTCCACATTCTGTACTGATTATCTGAACATGGCCTTGTCAAGAGTTTAAATTTTGGGGTCTACTTGCCTTAAAAATCAGCATTTGAATCCTGGCTTTTACTGAGTTTGAAAACTAATGGAAATTTGCAAGGATCATGACTCTCCACAACTGGCGAAATAGGGGAAACTGCTCGGATGAGCTTTTTTTCCTGGTGCCCTGACTACATGAATTTAAGCGTTCTACTTGATTGGCAACTAGGTTCCACCCTTTTATTGTTGAAATAGTTAAATGCAACTGCCACTTCTATTCCAACAGTTTCTTTTCTCGCACTTCCTGCCTGCGGAACTCATTTCTGTTTACTTGCTTCCTTGATAACTACAATCTTCAAAAATTTAAATGCAATGTCAATCGCTATCTTCTATCTTCTTGAATCCTTTTCATCTTTTGTCTTTTCTTAATTCTTTCTATCACTTTCACTCCCTGTCACCCCTGCATACTAGTGGCATTCCTGCCTTGCTTGGGGGGAAATGATTAAAAAAACAAACAAAAATAGGTAGGAAGATTGTTTTGCCACTCTCATAAAGATACTTCTTCTTTTTGTTCTATTTGCCACATCCATTCAAGATATCGGTGCACATGGCTCTCCACAACTTCTTATCTCATATATGTATCTTAGTAGTTTTTCACCCTTTGCTAAATCTCCTGCTCCTGTTCAGCTATCCATTCACACAAATTTGTCAGGTAAGTGGCTTGTTCTCATGTGCTCAATATGTCTTGTGAGGGTTAAGTTTTCCAAGCCCTCCCTCCTCATTATATGTCCAAGGAATTTCAGCTGCCTTTTCCTCATTCTGAGTAGAAGTATTAAGACTTCCTTGTTGCTTACTTGTTCCATCCTTGGAATTCTCAGTATCCTTCTGTAGGAGCACATTTCTGCTGCCTCAATTTTGTTCCTCATCTCTAGGGAGATTGTCTAACATTCACTACCATATAAGTGGCTGAATATCACATAGCACTCTTTTATTTGTTTCTAATTGATTTTTTTTGTTTCTCAGCACTTTGTTGAGCTTTTCGAATGCTTCTTTTGAAAGTCCAATGCATGTTCGGATCTTGGTGTTTCATTTTCTATCTTCTGTTAAAACGATTTCCAGATATTTGAACTTTTGCACCTGCCTGATATTTATATCTCCAATTCATCTTCCTTTCTCTTGCTGATAACTACACACTTTTTGTCTTCTTGCTGTTGATGGTTAGTCCTTTCTTCTTGCTTTCTTCTCCTACCACTATGTCTAGTAGGTCCTGTAATTTACTTTCTTTTAAAAATTGCATAGAAAATCCTGGCCTTTTACCTGTGTTCGAAATCTGAACACTACAATACTCAGAAGTACTCAAATATTCTACTCACCACCCCAGCCCAAGAATTGGTATTTAGTAAGCTTGATGAAATACAGAACAAAATCATGTTTGTAATTTGTCAGCACCCGCTCACATCCGAGCATTGTGATCATCATCCTCTCTCCCTATTCCTTCTCTCCCCCCTCCCCTGGTGGCAGAAATGTCTGTGAATCAAAGAGAGTGTGATGACGCCATTTGTGTGAATCTGATTTTAGTGGACAACTCTGCACAATGGAGAAGCCCACATATTTGGTCAGAAGCACCGCCCTCCTGGCTCAAAGGGGATTGAGACAGGCAAGATCTATGTTTGTAGTACACCCACAGAATATTCACGAATGGGAATTATTATGATCTATGGGACTCACTTGGTAAACTTTACTCCACATAGCAAAGAACTCACAAGTATTTTCATTATTCTATGAATTTTTTTCTCATTATATTCTTTTTTTTTTGTTACTGTTTCTGCTAACAGATATTTTGATCCCTAAAATCTTTATTGCTTTGTCAATCCAAAAATGCATAATGGAACTGGAATGAGAAATTCTTCATATTCACCAGTGCCAAGGTGTCATCATTTATTTCAATCAATGAAGAATTCCTTATCTGGTCAAAAATTTAAAAATGTTTTCAATGTTCAAAATTTTATTGACAAATTTATTGTCTCAAAGCCAGAGTAATTTTATTAAAATGGAATTTAAACATTCTTGGAATGCTGGCATAAGGTCAAGGGGGGTCAAGAAAAATATTTTCATGATTAATAAATATGCATTAATTTTTTATTAATGAGCTAATTTTAATTTGTGGTTGTGCAGGTAGAGCAACAGTTATTGGTACAGAAAGTGGAAGCAGAGAGCCAAGTTCAAATTCTGGTGTAGTCTGTTATGTTCACTTTCACACAAATGTTTTTGAAAAAGACATGAAACCGTCTCATGAAACTCCCACCCTCCAGATATGCAGAGAGGCCTGGATTCTCTAGCATTAGATGGCAACCAATCTAGAAGAAGGATAACTCTGAATTCAAAACCAGCCTGAAGAGGAATTGGCTCTTACCCTAGACACAACCATTGCTACCATGGCTGCAGTACATATGGTGGATCTACAACCGAAATACTGGGATCTTTTACACTTACCTAATATTAGAAGTTATATTATGGATATCTTTGTCTTCAATATGCCATTTTAACGATCATGACTCTCCACAACTTTCTATTCTTTGTAGCTCTCAGTAATGTTTGTGTTTTCAGCATCTCTCGCAGTATCTTTTATCTAGGTTGCTCACTATCCCACTTGCTTTCAGTAAGTCATGTGAGTATCAAATTCTCCAAACCCTCTTTCCCCATTATGGCTCCTAGAAACTTCAACTGTCTCTTTCAGATTCTAAGTATAAGTGTCTTTTTTAAACTGATTTGGTGATATTTGTAGCATTTTATTCTTTTAAAATCAAGTCTCTCTGAAACAAGCTGAATGTTTTCATTTATATCAAACTTGAATAGTGTTTATATACTTTTTTTTAATATCCCTATTGACTCAAGAAAAGTCAATGCATGATAGAATTTCTTTTCCATTTTTATTGTTTCAAACTGATTTGGTGACAATTGTGGATATACGTAATATTAAAAATTAAATTGTGGATATGTAATTGGATGTGATTTATGAGTCTACCATTCATACATGCATTGAATATTGCTGCCAAAACTGGTCTGGTGTTTCTGCAAAGTAAGGTGATAAAGCCACTAAGACACAAGGGATTACTGAGATTAAAAGAAAATGAGAAAACAGTAGTGAGGAGATTTAGTAAAGACAGAAGATGGCAACTGAATTTGCATTTAAATTTCTGAAGATCGGAGGTGGCAGGAAAGCAAGAAGCCAGAAGAGAGAAGGGAGAAATTATGGCCACATATGTCGCTATTTCAACTGTAAAATGATGAAACCTAGTTGCCAATTAATTACTATGATTAAATTCACGAGGTTGTGGAACCAAAAGATGAAAGCTCATTAGAACAATTGTCTTGAGGATATTTCTAGAAAAGACACAGGGGGGTGAGAAAGGGTCTAAAGCTGAGATGCCAGGTCAGGACTGATAACATTACAGACCCTTCTTTGGATTAATTGGAAGTTTCAAAGACAGATTTGAGATCAAGTTTATTTTTTCAAGATGGCTACAAGATAGGAATCAAGAAATCTGAATAAGGAATTTTTGATAAGATTGGAACTGACATTGCATATCCAGGAAACCTGTGTGACACAGAAAATAACTACTTTGATCAGAGAAACTGATAGCTTGACAGGCCTCAGGTTGCCAATCATCTTCTCTGTTTCTCCATATCTTTGCATATTAGTTAGCAGCAATAGGAAAATAATAATAAGAAGAAGGTTAAAAATGCTTTGTTATTTCAAGTAAACCTTAAAAATGGGTTGCCATTTCATGCAAAACTTAAAAATCTAAAAGACACACTCTACATAGACATATTACTCATATAATAGTTAGTATAATAAGATTACTAGTATAATAGTATTCATATTAGTAATAGTAAGTGGTTTAAATGATAAATTTTGAGATAAAATATTTTAAAAATAAATTTTGGACCTACCTAACAAGTTTGTGTAAATTCACGGCAGAACAGAGAGTGCAAAGGAGAATAAAAAGACAAATATCGCTAACAAAAGACAGGAAATTGTGGAGATCCATAATCACCCACATTGTGAAAGGACACAACAATGTGGTAATTGTTTTGATGAGTTTTCCTATTTGGTACCTAGACTTTATGAATTTAAGTACTAGATTGGCAGTTAAGTCTCATCATTTTACTGTTGAAATGGTTGCTAGATGGAACTGTAAGTTCTATGCTAACAATTTCTTCTCTCACTTGGGAAATCTCTTCTGACTTCTTTCTAGTCAACTTTGATTTTCCAAAATTTAAATGTAATGTCAAGCGTTATCTCTTGTCGTCTTAATTTCTTTTCTTTTATTGTTCTCTCTCCTTAATTATTGTTTTCTTTTTCCTTCACATTCAGTAACACCTTGCATCTTAGTGGCTTTATCACCTTGCTTGGTGATATGATATGATGTACACATCTAAAGAAATAAGTTGAACACAATTAATATTTGAATCTGCTGGGTGCCATTACAAAGAGGGAAATGACTGATCCGCAGCAAATGTTTATTGTGATTCTGATTGGTTAATAAGGGAATGGGCTAAGGGAGATAATGAGGTCTGTATTTCTCAATACAGCTCACTTGGGGTGAAATAATTTTCTTCATCTCCATTGCAGGAAAAATGATGAAATTTCAAAAATAATTATTTGTTATCATAAGATTGCTTTTATATGAATTTCATAATCTTTTTAGAGACAGGTACAATATGTTGAAAGTATCAGTCTTTTATGTGGGTGTTCTCCTTAACCATTACTCATAATGTTAGAGGGGGACTAGAAAGTTAAAAATAATCTGTACCAATTTTCATACACAAGACTGAAAATGCACGGATCACATTCTTAATTGTCTGTAGATGGAAGTATAAAAATCATGGGGGACTAGAGTCAGATTCATTATTCTGAAACCATTTTTTTTATTGTGAAAGGCATTCATCAAAATTTGTTCACAAGAAATCCTGGTTTTTTTACCTTAGGAGGAGGAGGAGGAGGATGATGATGATGATGATGATAATGATACTAAACTTCCTTTAAAAATGACCAAAACAAATTGGTATTAGTTAACTTATTATTTTTTATAGTCATAGTGAGGATCACGAGTTCATTAACAGGATTTGCATGTGTTTAGAAAAGAAAAAAAACTGATTTCCAATTCTGCAAGCATTGATTTAAACGCCTTGAGTTTTGTTCCAAAAACCCATTTCCTTATTCTTGCTCGATTGAACAAAAAAAAAAGAAGAAAAATAAAAAGAAAAGATGATTGCTTTATTATAGAAAAAAAAAAAAAAGAAACAATCAAAACTTTTTATCCACATCTTATAATTTCCCGAAAATAAAATTGGCAAACACTTTTTGAGATAACAGTAACTTTTTGATTTCTTCAATTGTAAGATGTTTCTCATCAGGGGGAAGCTGTGATTACAGTATTTCAAGGTCTCTCTCTGAAATATTCCCACAATTTCCTTCCTGCTGTAATTTCAACTGACTTAACTATAGTAGGATTCAAACCGAGACGTTAATAACTGTCTATTATAGAATATTTAAGGTTAATTTTTAGATTAATTAGATTTGTCCGATCTTCTCAATGATTAGCTGAATGAAAAGTGCCGGTCAATGGTTGTATCACTATTTATTGATATTAACAATAGTCACTGAATAATCGCCCTTGATGGAAACAGGTTTGCATTTTTCTGCCTGCAGGTGGTGTTTGGATGCAGAGAAATGCCAGTACTAATCCTCTGTCATAATTTGAGATGATCAGATCATTAATATCAATACAGTGGGTGTTTCTTGCATTTATTCTTGCAAGAAAGATCAATATAGTGAAGAAGAAAGGATACTGTTAAGTTGCTGAATAACTCAAATGTGCATTTCTTACCCAACACAAATATTGAATTGATAGACTTCAGCTAATGTAAACTTGTGCTTTAATAAGTTCCACCTGCAATTGAAATGTTCTATATTAACTGATGGGTTTTCCACTTCTTTCTTTTCTTTTTATGGGACATGTCCCTTCAGGATGTAGGTGATCATGGCTCTCCACTTCCTCCTATCTCTTGTAGCTCTTAATAAGTTTTGTCCCTCTGCCACCTCCCCCAGACAATGTTCTGTCATCCATTTGCTTAAGCCTGCCAGGTTTGTCATGCATTGCTTTTCCTTGTCTCTCTTTCCCTGTATTCGACCTGTGAGTATCAGATTATCCAGGCCTTCCTTTCTCATTATGTGTCACAGAAATTTCATCTGCCTTTTCCTGATGTTAAATATAAGCTTTCTCCTTGTTTTCATCCTCTCCAAAACCTCATCGTTGATCACACACTCAGTCCATGTAATCCTTAGCATCCTTCTGTAGAACCATACCTCTGTTGCTTCGAATCTCTTCTTCATCTTTGAGGAGTCCGCCCAACAAAATCCATTTGCCTTTGGCTGCGATTTTTATATATATATATATATATATATATATATATATATATAAAAATGAAAGAATAATAATAAAAACATAAGAATATTAATCTACAACCCAGTATGTCTGAAGATTTTAATTAATTTTTTTAATAATTTTTATCGTTCAAAATATATATATATATATATATTGACGCAAATTCAGTCGGGTTTCGATCCTAGCTAGAGGCAACCAGACGTCTAGCCACACTGATGAGCTGTGAAACAGCGAAACAGTCTGTCTGTGGATGACAAAATATATATATATATATATATATATATATATATATATATATATATATATATATATATATATATATATATATATATATACACACACACACATATTTATATATTTATTGGGAGGGATCTGAGTTTATTGTACAGTGCCTGAGGCATTCTCAAACAGGGAAGTATTGAGGGGGTTTGGGAATTTTTCCATGGTATTGCTGATAGAGCCATTTAAACTGACCTTTGCTGTTGCTATCAAAATGTTTTTGTTTGTGCCCCCCCCCCACTATCTTCATCTGATGATTGCTGATCCAGACAATCCCCAGAAAATATTTAATCTACAGGGGTAGATTGTTCTCACTCTGCTGCCCATGTCCAGGGATATCTCCTCTAATTCTTATTTAGTATGTATTGCTCACCCTGTGTCCAAGTATACTCTGCCCAAACTTGGGATTGAACTTACAATTACAATGTCTCCAAATTCATGAACCAACACTTTAAACCAATAGGCTATTATAGATTAAAGAAAAAAAGGTAGGGTCCAAAATTCCTTGAAGTCAACAATCAACTGATGAAGACCAGATGTCACAAAGGTCAAAACGTGATAACAATAATAAAGATGGGGACAATAGTAAATAGTGTAAATAATATTTTAAGTTTATTAATTGTTTGTTCTACAGCAATTATGCGAAACTGCTTGTCAGAAAATGATTATGAATGTAAAAGGATTCAAGTGTTTCAAACAGAAAAAGAAATTCACTGATAAAATCACTATGCAATCTGGCTGAGACAAACATGACAAAAAACATTTAAAACAAGCTTTGAACGAGGGAAATTAGTGCAGCCAACAGATATAAGATTGAATAATGAAACCAATATTCATCAAGTAGATCTAAAAGAAGTCTACAGATATTTGGTAATCAAGGAAAGACAAGTGATATCAGAAAGAAATGTTTCAGATGAGTAAAAATCAATAAAGAAAATTAAAAGGTAAATGCAGAAAATAAGGTTGAATTTTGTAACACCTTTAGTAATGCCGATCTTATATATTCTTTTAATAGGATTAATTGAAATCTTGAAGAATCGCAGATTATGAAAAAAACATTCAAGTAACTATTGACCATATATAAAATGCATCATCCTGATGATGTTCATTGTTTGAATCTTCCAAGGAAAGCTCGTTAGCGGTAGGGTTTAGGGTTAAAGCTGAAGGTAGTGGATTGATCTAATCACATTGTTCTTAGAAAAAAAAAGAAACAAATAAAGATGACGCTTTGAATTGACCGAAAACTTTTAGCTCTGAATAAAATACCAGGATATAGAAAACTGAATATTGCCTAGCCACAATAAAAGCATATGGATAATATCTTAATGTCTAATAATGGATAATGTCAATAATGTCTAATGTCTGTAATGTCTAATAATATCTAATGTCTATAATGTCTGTAATGTCTATAATGTCTAATTTATATAATGTCTATAATGTTCATAATGTTTATAATGTCTAATAATGGATAATGACTGAGAAACTTGAAAGTACTCAAACCAAGAAACAAAAACAGAACAAACCTGAACTTCAGACAGTTTATCCGTATATTATTAGAACATTGAAAAAATACAATAAAATTTAGCAGACAGGCCTTGTCAGTTTCATTTTATTCAATAAATATTTGTGTGTGTGTGTATATATATATATATATATATATATATATATATATATATATATATTATATATATATAAATTTAAAAAAATAAGTTACTCCAAAATTCGCTTGACAAGGAAATGGAACTAATGTCTTTAATTTAATAACAAAATTAAATTCAAAGGCTTTAGCTTCCATTTTTGAAACATGGTTATCACTGTGTAGTGAAAAAAAACATATTTTAAATCAATTAATTTATAATATTAATGCTCTGTAAATTTACATTGAGCACTATTGTGTAAAAATAAAAATATCTATAAGGACACCGGATTTTATATCTTACTGTTCTTTCTTTTTATTTATATATATATATATATATATATATATATATATATATATATATATATATATATATATATATATATATATACAGTATCAGCCATTATATAAGGAACGGAAACAACAAAGACATAAATATGTGTATTACTTAAAAAGTAATGCATGATTAGCAACGAAATTTTTACCGAATAAAGATTAGGGTGTAATGCATAAATATTATACAAAGTTACAAAAATTTACATAATAGTTTTTTTTTTAAAATAAAGATTAAATGGAACAAAGGAAATAAGCTACTGGACAAAAGTTAAGGAACGATGTTAATAATTTGCATAAACTTTTAATTTACATTATTAAAAAACTCGATGGAGCTTTTCAACAATAAGTAAAAGTTCATTTATCATTAGGACTTTATTTTTAAGCAATATGGCAAATTCTACACGCAAAACACTCTCATTTGAAGAAAAAAAAATCATTATCGCAAACTATCAAGAAAAAAAGTCAATTTCAGAAATTTCTGATATTGTTCATAGGTCTAAAAGTGTCGTTCATCGTGTAATTAGCAGGTATAAAACCGATAAAACGTTAGATGCAAAACCAAAAACCGGCAGACCTCCAAAAACATCGCAAAGAGAAGATCGAAGAATTGTTAGAATATCTACAAAAAACCGTTTTGAAACTGCTACATCAATTGCCCGTAAATTTAAGGAAGAGACAGATAATAATATCTCAAGGAAAAATGTTGATCACAGGTTAAAAAATGCAGGATTGCATGCCCGTATTCCAGCTTCGAAGCCTCTCATTTCAAAGCGAAACCAAAGGGCACACCTGGAGTATGCGAGAGAACATGTTGTTTGGACTGACACACAATGGGATACAGTTCATTTCAGTGATGAGTCCAAGTTTACTATATTTGGTTCTGAGGTCAAAACTTACGTACGCCGTAGAACAGGTGAAAGACTGTCTTCTCAATGTGTCAAGAAAATCGTTAAGTTTGGTGGCGGCAGTGTGATGGTGTGGGGAAAGATTTCATCTGCAGGAGTTGGCCCTATCATCCACGTACATGGCAATATCAATGCTGAGATTTACAAAAGGCTTCTTCAGCAGCATGTGGTACCAAGCTTACACCATAATCTTTATGAATCTCCTATTTTAATGCAGGACAATGCACCTTGCCACAAGGCTCGGAAGGTTATGGCTTTATTTGAAGAAGAAGGAATTGCCCTAATGAAGTGGCTAACCCAGTGCCCCGACCTGAATCCAATAGAAAATGTTTGGAAGATAATTGGAGAAAGGGCTCAGAAAAGAAACCCGAAAAACCAGGATCACCTATGGGAGTTATTGAAAGACGAATGGGAGGGAATTACTGCTGATTTTTGCAAGAAATTAATTAGATCATGTGGTCGATGATGCAGAGAAGTCATTGAAAATAAAGGGGATGTTTACCAAATATTAAATTTTGTTGATATTTTGTTCACAATCAAGTATGAACAAGATCGTTCCTTAACTTTTGTCCAGTAGCTTATTTCCTTTGTTTCATTTAATCTTTATAAAAAAAAAACTATTATGTAAATTTTTGTAACTTTTATAATGTTTATGCATTATACCCTAGTCTTTAATTGGTAAAAATTTCATTGCTAATCATGCTTTACTTTTTAAGTAATACACATTGTTTCCGTTCCTTATATTATGGCCGCTACTGTATATATATATAATGAAATGGATTAAGTCCAACAATTATTTAATATATTTTCTGTTTATACATTATTTTTATCGATACAGTTTATTTAAGCAAATGCTCTGTTTATAAAGAAACACTTAATTATATTTACCATGCAAAATTTCATTGAATATTGTGTTTATAAACAATAATTTGAACTTTGCTAACCAGATACTTCTCTTCTCTTTAACTAAATAGTATGGCATGTCAGATCAAATGAGAGTATCAGTATAGGAATACAGGTTCAATTCCTGTTGAAGAACGCATATAAAAAAATAAAGTGCCCCCCCCCCAAAAAAAAACGAAATCAAAAAATATAACACCATAACTGGTTACCTCCTTTTGTTGTTGTTGTTATTGCTATTGTTGGTTTCATCTATTTTGCAATTTACCCGCCTTTATGGTAATATTTCTTTTTTTTTATTCTTTCTCTTCCTCCCCCCACTTATTTTAATATATTTGCATATATTATTGAAAATATCCTATTTCAAAATGTTTAGTTTTAAAACCTTAATAAATGTTGTGAACCCTCAACTGATTATTTAAAATCAGTCGTATATTAATGAATGTCAAATGGAAATCTTAATGGGCCCCATTCAGATATAGATTGATTTCCTCTTTACTGGGATCAATATTGACTGTTTTGTGTCATTAAAGGCAAATGTTAACTGGTTGACCAAACCCGTTAACATAACAATTATCAACCACAGATTCAATAAAATAGATTTAAAACAATTTGTCATTTAATAATTATCATTTCAAAACAACAGCCATTTTTATTTGATTCAAATTTGGGAAAACAGTAAAGAAATGCAATTAAAGCAAATTGCACCCCCCACATCTTGTCTATTTTGGCGTTTCATAAAGGATATCCGAAATAGCTGGTCATCCCCAATAGGATTAATTGCATTAAATGACCAGTGGCCAATTACAATTCTTACTGCAGGGTCAAACCAAACTCTTTGTTCATCAGTGCATCCAGTTGAGTTGGCAGCAGGAACTGACCAAATGGACAAAGTGCCCCGGGGAATGATATGTGTTTGCCATGATTGAGTTTCCACATAATTATGGCTATTCTTGTCCACTACTAAGCCTGCTGTCTTTACGTCAAATGTGATTTATTAAGCAAACTGCTTGATATGTGCCGGGTGCACAGTAAGGACTTGGCTCGATCTGATTAAAAGGATTGAGTAAATAATCTCACTCACTCATTCACTTGCACATTCAATCATTCATTCATTCATTCATTCACTCACTTATTCATTCATTCTTTCAAAATCTTTCACTTACTCATTTATTTATTCCTTCATTCCCTTATTCATTCACAGATTCACTTATTCATTTGTTCTCTTATTCTCTCACTGACTTACCTATTCATTCATTCATTTACTGATTCATTGTTTAGTCTTTCAATCACAGGTTTATTCCTTCATTCGTTTTTTTTGTTCTTTTATTCATTCATTCATACATTTAATCACTTAATTTACTCTATCAATCCTTCATTCATTCAGTTAGCCACATATTTATCCATTCAGACAGCCAATCATTAATTCTTTAACTCATTCTTTCATTTGTTGTTTCCCTTATTCATTCATTCATTCGTTCATCCATTCATTTGTTCATTTAATCACATACTTATTCATTCACTCATTATTGATTAAAATTAAATTTTGATCAAAAGAAAGAGAAATCAAATAATGTTATTGTATCTTCATTAGCTGAAGTGCATAAGACAATTCCAAGAAAACCTAGATGGGAAAAGATACTCTTGTGGGACAACTAACCTGAGTAAAAAAAATGATACAAAAAACAAACAAACAAAAGAGGCAAAAATGGAAGGAAAAATTGCAAAAAATTAGCAAAGAAAAAAAAAAAATTAGTTAACTTTTTGAGAAACCAGAATCTCTGGGAAATTGGCAATGAAATTATTGAAGTCACACAGCATAAAGAATGTGCTAAAATATGTAGATAAGCAAAAAATGACAATAATGTCATACAATGAAAAGCCACACAGAAGAAATGTCCTGGTTTTAAAAAAAACAAAAAACTTTAAGCCACATTTCAACTCTGACGACACTAAACCAAAAATGCCTGCAGAAATAAAACAGTTTATTTATTGCTTCAATTGAAAAAATTGTAGCAAATGATTTTCTAAGCGTAGTATAGATATGGCATAAGGCCAAAAGTATGGGGCACCCAGTGAGGATCAAACTCACTACTCAGTCGTAATTGTTCTAATAAGAGAAGCTTGCTAACCATTATGATGCCTCAAGGTGCCCCCACAGAAATAGAACATACACATCCAATTATTATAAAGTCCGTCTCCAAACATAAGCAATTAGGAACACAGTGATGAAGAATTTAAGAAAGCTATTGAAAAAATTAAGAAATAGTAAAGGATTACATGGCACTGAGGCTGATCTTTTGAAAATAGGTTACTTTCTCCATGCATTCAATGACAAGTTTCTCTATTTTATAAATAAAGTCTGCAATCAGAAATGCCTGCCCCAAATGTTGGGGGGGGGGGTCTTTCATGCATTAATGTGTTCTGGAAATGGAATGGTATCCCAGAAGAAACTCACACACACAGAGGTATCCAAATTGGATCCATCATGATGCAAGTACGTATTAATAAACATTATATTAACTAGGCTCTCATGGTTTTATGAAAATCAACTCTTTATGACCCAGTAAGAGATGCAATGATAGCATATATATCATGAAACAATTCAAAGAAATTGTTTATGCATCTAACAGGAAACTGTATATCTTCTTTGTTGACCTCACAGAAGAATATGACCACAGCTATTTAGAAGTCCTCTTCTTATCTATTAGAAACTGTCTTCCAAGCACTGACTCCCCTGAATACATTGAGGACGATATAATAGAGGAATTGTATCAACCTACAAAATCTTACATTATTTACATTATTCGGACTATTGTCCTCATCTTTGTCACCATGTTTATCATAACGTTTCGGCCATTGTACGCTCCGGCCTTCTTCAGGTGGTTGGAATGTTGAACTGAACCCTTTATTTCGCTCACTGGGGTAGACTGTTCTAGTTCCACGTGCCATGTTTAATGGATGTCAGTTATCAGTTATCTCCTGTTAATTTCCCTCTGAAAGTTCTCCACTGCCTTAACCGGGTATTGAACTCACACTCTTTGGGTCCTGTCACTGGATCTAACCAATGCCTTTATCCACTGTGCCATGTGTCCTTGAGGGCTCAGTTCAACATTTCAACCACCTGAAGACGGCAGGAGCGTACAATGGCCGAAATGTTGTAATAAATATGGCGACAAACATGAGGACAATAGTCCGAATAATGTAAATAGTGTACATAATACCTCATCTCAGAAATATAGACAGATACTGAAAGGCCGAAACGTTGTGATAAATATGGCAACATAGATGAGGACAATAGTCCGAATAATGTAAATAGTGTACATAATACATCATCTCAGTAATTGTTGTGGAGTTATTTCCACAATAGAAACTGTATTTGGACTAAATGCGTCCTAAATGGGTTAAACGTACAGAAACGTTAGGAACTTGTAATAAAGTGTTACGCAGAGTAATCGAGTTGTGGTCGCTGAACACTACTCCTCCTCCTCTTGACTACTCCTGAATCCTACTTATAATAGGTGGGAGAGTCTATTACCTAGACAAGGTGTCTTTCACTATAACAGTAATATAGACAGATACTGAAAGGCTGAACTGTTGTAATAAATATGGCGACAAAGAGGAGGACAATAGTCCGAATAATGTAAATAGTGTACATAATACCTCATCTCAGAAATATAGACTGAAACTTTCATATGGATGTCATGCATAGCACCTGGGCCATTCAGAAATATCTAAACTGTCAGCTGTATACGACTGCTTCTTAAGATCAATGGTTAAAAATAGCTTTGAGCGGGTGAAATCTGTGGGTTTTCACAAAGACCATTCTTGAACATCTGTGAACTGGCACTACTGAATCACAAGAACTGTACCAAATGATAGAAACCTGTATCATTTGAATACCAACAGTAGCAACAACCAAAATGGATAGTACTTGTAACTTGAAGTGAAAATAATGATATACTCAAGAGGTTGACATTCCACATTACTTAAAATAAAGGTTAGGAAGAAAACCCCTGTCAATACCAGAAAGAGCTACAGAGCTTAAAAAACTATTTTCTTGAAAAATTGTTTATAAGTGATAGATTTTATAAATTTCAACCGAAAGTAGTACTGGCTGCTTGGTCAATGAATGCCAAATGTTTCCTTGTAAGGAAACAGCTAAAATATTATAATTACCATTACTATTAACTCAATCACATATTCCTTCCATTATGTATTGATTCATTCACTCTTTCGTTCAATAGCTCAGTCAGTCACTCATTCATTCATGTATTCATTGACTTATTCATTAATTCCTTCATTCACTCGTCAATTAATTCATTCATTCTTTCAGTCATTCAGTTACTCATGAACATAACCATTTAATCATTTGCTTAGTCATTCATTCCTTGAGTCATTGACTGAATGAGTGAATGACTGATTCAGTCATTCATTTACCCACTCACTCATTCATTCATTAACTCAGCCCTGTAAATATTCATTCATTCATTCATCCACTCATTATTTCACCAATTCACTTATTCATCCATCTACTCATTCATTTTCTCGCTCATTTATTAATTCACTGATATTCATTCATTCACATATGCATTCATTCATTAACTGTTATTCCTTTATTCAATCATTTAATTATTCTCTCATTAATTCCCATATTCCTTTATTCAATCTTTCAGTCAATCATTTATATATTCTTTCAGATATTCATCTAATGAATCAGTCATTCAATCATTCATTCATTCAATCAGTCATTCATTCATTCAATCATTCATTCATTCAATCACTCATTCAATCATTCATTCATTCATTCAATCACTCATTCAATCATTCATTCATTCATTCATTCAGTCATTCATTCATTCAATCATTCATTCATTCATTCAATCATTCATTCATTCAATCACTCATTCAATCATTCATTCATTCATTCAATCCTTAATTTGATCATTTACACTTACATTCACTCATTCATTCCTTGATTGATTCACTCATTCACTCAGTCATTAATTTGCTTTTTCATCATTCTTTCTTTCTTTCACTGACTCACTAACTTTTACTCATTCACTCAATCATTCATATATTCATTCAGTAAATCCCTGACTCACTTAATCATTTAATCTTTCATTCATTGAATCATTCAAAATATCATTCATTCATTTTTTCATTTATTCTCTCATTTTTTTCTCTTATATTTTTCTTATTCGTTTTCTTTAATCTATCCTTCTCCCTTCTTCTTCTTCAACCTCACTTTTCCATCCTATTCCTCTCTTCTTCTTTTCTTCCCCTCCTTCTTTTCTTCCCCTTCTTCTTTTCTTCCCCTCCTTCTTTTCTTCCCCTCCTTCTTTTCTTCCCCTCCTTCTTTTCTTCCCCTTCTTCTTTTCTTCCCCTTCTTCTTTTCTTCCCCTTCTTCTTTTCTTCCCCTCCTTCTTTTCTTCCCCTCCTTCTTTTCTTCCCCTTCTTCTTTTCTTCCCCTCCTTCTTTTCTTCCCCTCCTTCTTTTCTTCCCCTTCTTCTTTTCTTCCCCTCCTTCTTTTCTTCCCCTGCTTCTTTTCTTCCCCTTCTTCTTTTCTTCCCCTCCTTCTTTTCTTCCCCTTCTTCTTTTCTTCCCCTCCTTCTTTTCTTCCCCTCCTTCTTTTCTTCCCCTTCTTCTTTTCTTCCCCTCCTTCTTTTCTTCCCCTCCTTCTTTTCTTCCCCTCCTTCTTTTCTTCCCCTTCTTCTTTTAACCCTCCACTTTACATTCCTTATTTCTTTTGCTTTTCTCTTTTTATTTGTAATCTTCTTTTCAAGTGTATCACACACACACACACACGCACACACACACACACATACATACATACATACATACATACATACATACATACATATATATATATATATATATATATATATATATATATATATATACAAAGTATTTTAAGAAATGGTAGTTTTTGTCTCTTTTATATGCAATAGATGGGATGCAGATTTAACATTAATGTTTCCAGATTATCCAGGGGTCAAAGTTCAGAGTTTGAGCATTCCACAACATTTTGAAGTATACATAATTACTGGAAAAGGGCATCTTGTTTCCATTTTTCTGAAATTTGACCAGAATCTATCTTTTTTATTTTCCCAAGTTATTTCAAATAGATACGTGCACCTTCAATGTAAATGCAATGAAACAAGCCAGCTGCCTGTTTTTTGACAACCAAAACTTGAGCATATAGAATAGAAATTCTCAAGCAGGTTCTAAATATGGCATTTCAATGTTAGCTGCATGATTAATGGAGATTTATCCCCCACCTCATTCATACTACACTCCAACAAAATATCATTTAAATTTTATATACTATGTAGATACTATGTATATATAGTTTTTAATAAGTTAGATCTGACAACAAAATATTTTGTTATGAAAACTGTTGCCATTGGTTTTAAGAATTTCCAGTTAAAAATATCAATAGAAAGTAACTTATTAATTAAGAAAAATTAAAATAGAAAACTAGAAAATAATTTTTATTGTTTTATTTATAAAGCAATTAAATTTGATAATTTCATTAAAAAAAAAGACTGAGTTTGATTCCATCTCCAGGTATACAATTAACAAAATATGAAAAAAAAGATATGCCAACCATCTATCTAAGTTTTAACATTAAAACTTAACAACAAATAGACTGAGGCTAGCTCCATTATATTAAGATACTTTTGATTATTAATTGTGGAACAGATTCAATTATTTACTCTATTCTATAGAATATATTAGGTTGTTATATAAATCCGTTAATTTTTTATAATTTATTTTAATACTTATTATTTATTAATATTTCTGACACGTCATTCGACAATGTCTTCTCCTTCATAGTTTATGACCTCCTGCCAACAATCCACTAACTGTTCAATGCCTTGATGATAGCCCTGTTTTAAGTCCCACATCATTGCTGAATGAAAGACTCCTCAAGTTGTTAGAAATCCACAAAAAAAAGTGGTATTCTAAAGGGACTAAATCAGAAGAATGTTTGGAGTGACAGAACTTCCAGAGATCTTTCTTTCTATCCACAAGTATAACTTGGTATGAAGCGAGTAAACTGTCAGCAATGGAATAGTGGAGGAGTTTGTTTCTCTCGGTCTCTTGTGGGCTGGTGACCGTGTTGAGAGGTAAACACGTGTGTCTCCTGAAATGCCGACAACAAACATGGCAGACTCAGAGTATGAGTCCACCTAAAGAAATCAAAAGAAACAACAAGAACTAATATATATATATATATATATATATATATATATATATATATATATATATATATATATATATGTGTGTATATATATGTACAAACAATAATATATTTGTTATGAATAATCAAGATTGGTCTCCCCTTATTTTGTTACTCTTCTCTTTTTGGAGAGCTATTTCTGTTTACTGTGACTATAAAAGGACACTATATGCAAACCTTATATTCTCAGTTGAATGAAGCTTTCTTCAAGCCTACACCTGCATACTTTTGTCATTACAGTATTAACAACAAAAGGGTTACAAGTGACAAAGATAATGTATGTAACAAATGAATGGGGAAACTATTTGGTCCACAGTATGTGAAGTGAGTGAATGTGTGTACGTATGTGTATATGTATGTATGTATTGTTCATATGTTTCCCAAAAGGGGAAAATGCAATCTTCTGATAGAGATTTACATGTTGTCATATAAGTGGAAAAATAAGAACAGAGTGATAAAATTTTTTTGCAGGATATTTATAATCCTGGAGAGCATCCCATAGGAGCAGTTCCAAAAATTAGGAGTTAACCCGACAGGTCAATGTGTGTGGTACCCAGGAATTGTAATTCTGAACCTTAACCATTGAGTGAAGATGTCCAGCAATAGTAACATGAGAGTGTGTCATCATTTGAGCCAATTCCCTAGAAGTCTGGCCAGGTTCTTCTTTAATCAGCACAGAGTTTTTCCAAGAAGATAAGGTTCAGTGGTGGTGGGGAATATTTATCCACAGGTGTTTGTGCTCTCGATTCAACCACTGATACTTCCATTTCATATTTCAACCATTTTCAGAATTTCTTTTTCAACCTGAACAAGGCAATAAAGCCACTAGGATGCAAGATGTTGCTGAGTGTTAGAAAAGATGAGAAAAACTACTATTAAGGAGAGAGGACAATAAAAGAATAAGAATTAAGAAGACAGAAGATAATGATTGACATTGCATTTCAATTTTTGAAGATGAAAATTAACTGAGAAGCAAGAAGCCAGGAGAGAGTTCCACAAGTGAGAAGTGTGATAGAAGAAACTCTTAGCATAGAACTTACAGTTACATCTAACCATTTCAAAATGGTGAAAAAAGATGAGACCTTTCTACCAATCTAGTACTGGAAATAAAGTCATAAAATCTAGGTACCATAGAGGAACTTTCACCAGAACAATAAAACATGAAAATATTTATAGAAAAGCAGAGGAAGACTCTGTTACAGCAGGAGAAAAGAGATAGAAGCCGAGATGCCAGGTCAGGACTAATAACATTGCTGATTCTACTTTGGATTTTATCAAAAATTTCTAAATATATAGCAGAAGCACCAGACCAAATGTGGCAGCAGTATTCAAAAAATGGTGAATGGTAGACTTATAAATATGGCAACTGATTCAATCTTCTCTTTCCACTTCATGTCAGCTGAAAAAGTTAATCTGAGCGGTTAGTATCAGCTATGCTAACTATAAACTAATAGAAATATATAATATAAACTAATAATACCGAAGTAAATAATATACCAGCAGTTTCCTTCCTAACCTTTTGTTTAATGTTGTGTGGAAGTTCAACATGCTGATTATATAATTGTTTTCTCTTCTACTTACCTGTGTTACACATTGTTGTTGTTGGAAGTGTTCAAGTGATGAAGCCTTTGTTATTTGTTAAAGTTTTTTTATGATGTGTTAGCACCAGTATATAGGGTCAGATGAAAGATTGTTGATTGCATAAGAGCATGAAACCGACTGTTGCTGTTGGGTGTTCACTTCATTGCCCACTTTTATATTTATATATGCTCTATCCCTGATATTGAGCACTTTATTCCACAAATATTAGTGTTGGGGCCAGAAATAAAGACACAAAGAGAGGAATTGATTTAAACAAATATATTATCAGAAACAGTAATACAAAACATATACAAGCGAGCAAGAATGTTTGGTCCGACTGTCAGAGCTGACTGCTGGAAACTACACTCTCTAAAAGGCAGTACCTGCTCTTATTTATAGCTGGGAGAGTCCATGAGTGCATGGGTAAATTACC
>OZ038491.1:23516052-23528552 GCA_964036315.1 Acanthosepion esculentum
ACTTTCAACATTATTTCCTAGACTTAAAATGTTTTAATTTAAAAGCTTAACTAATTCTTTTTAATTAATTTTCCAAAATCAAATTTGTATTGAACTTGACATTTTTGATATTTCTTAAGGCCATATTATATTTTTAATTGATATTTTCTTTCAAATTATAAATTATTTGTTTATTATTCATTAAAAAATGTCACTCCATTTAATTAATGATTCCACAAATATAGAAAACTTTTCTAGTCATTTATAAATGATCACGTTTGTTAGGAAACAAAGTTTGAAAGAATGTAAAGTTTGGGTGAAAACATTGGAATATAATTTGCATTTGAACATGTTGCAAGTAGAAATTTTGGTTGATGAGGAGAGAAATCATCCAAAACTAAAAATCAATCCAGAATCTGTCTATATCTCTGAGATGAGGTATTATAATCACTTTCCTTATTTACATTATTCAGACTGTTATCCTCATCTTCATACTATATTCATAATGTTTCAGCTGTTGTATGCTTCGGCCTTCTTCAAGTGATTGGAATTTCAAACTGAACACTTTATTTCATCTACTGGGGTAGATTGTTCTAGTTCCACGTGCCATGCCTCTTGATGTCTCAGTTATTTCCCGTTAAATTGACATGAGACATCTGGAAGAGGAATGTCACATGGAACTAGAAAAATCTACCCAGGTGGATGAAATAAAGGGTTCAGTTCGAAATTCCAATCTCCTGATGAGGGCTTGAGCATGCAACGGCCGAAACGTTGTCAATATGGCAATGAAAATGAGGATAACAGTCTGAAATAATGTAAATGATGCAATCCAGGATATTTGAAAACTGTGTTGGAATCTGATGTTAACATATCTGTTTGCAAATACGCAGCAATCTTTAGGGCTTATGAAGAATCATTTCAAATCATTTTGGGGGAATGACTGGGATGAAACTTTTAGAATTATATTCCGTTAGAATTACATGAGACACAAAAATTGAAGCTATCATTAATGTTATGAAACTGATTGGGATTTGTATAAAAATTAGAGAAAATTTTTACAATTTTAGGCTCTTTACAAGAGTTAGATGACATCAAATGTAGAGTATATTGGAGCTGAAACTGCTCAATTCTCACTTTTCAGCCTTGAAAAGGATTACTTATTTTCCACTTTGCAGACCCCTTTTCCAACCTTCACACACCCCATTGTTATTTTCATGGCAAATGTTCAGATGACCTTCACTCTTTAGTTCCACTAGTTCAGACTTTTATAGCTATGACTCAGCATGTTATGTCCACGGAGCTGAATCACCCACATTTCCTCTGTGTTCTAACTGTAAGGAGTAAACGCTATCTGCTACTGGAACAGACTCCTCTGTGTGTATGCTTCCATAAAAAAAAACTCAGTCAATCATTATCTAGCCTCCTTACACTCATAATATTTAATTCTTTCTACCTATATCAATATCTTCTTCTATGTAACATGGCCCTTCAGGACATAGGCGATCATAGCCCTCCTCAATTTCCTGTGCTTTGTAGCTCTTAATAAATTGTTTTTTTTTCTTATTTCTCCTAAACCTTGTTCTACCATCCATTTACTTAAACTCACTAAGTAGGGTTTATGCATTGTTTTCACTGTCCGTCTTACTTTCAATCTGTCCTGTGAATATCAAATTTTCTAAGCCCTCTTTCCTCATTATGTGATCTAGAAATTTCAACTATTTCTTTGTGATGTTAATTATAAGTGTCCTATTGTTTCCATTTTCTCTATAACTTTGTTGTTGCTCACATGTTCAATCCATGGTATTCTCAGCAACCTTCTGTAGATCCACAGGATGTAGGTGATCATGGTTTTTGACAATCTCCTGTCCTTCGGAGCTCTTAATAAATTTTATCTTTCTGCTATTTCTCCTAAACCTTGTTCTGCCATCCATTTACTCAAGCTCACTAAGTAAGTTATGTATTGTTTTCCTCTGTTCCTCTTGCCTTGTGAGTATCAAATTTTTCAATCCCTCTTTCCTCATTTATTTACCCTAGAAATTTCAACTATCTCTTCCTGATGGTAAATTTCTGTTTTTTTTTCTATATTCTCTTAAACTTTGTCATTGTTCACAGGTTCATTCCATGGTATCCTCAGCATCCTTCTGTAGTACCATATTTGTGTAGATTCAAGTCTTCTTCATCTGTGAAAAATTTTTATAGATTTCTGTGCCATGTAGGAGGACTGATATTACTTAACAGTTTAATAGTTTTTTCTTTGCTTCTAGCAAAGTTTTCCTGTTTCTTAATACTCTGCTTAGCTTTTGGAATGCATCTTTGGCTATCCCGATGCACCTTTAGATTTCAGTGTCACACGTTTTGTCCTCTGTTAAAACACTTTCCAGAGTGGCTCTTGTGCCTTGTACTGGGGAAAATTTAATTTGAAATTTAGAAAAAAATTCTCTAAAACTTTAGCCAAAACCTTACTAAACCTTCTTGAACATCTTAGTGAAGATTTTATTTTATTCAGTTAATGTTTTTATTTTTTATTTTGTTTTTTACTGTAAGGTTCACTCTGTACAAGGCCCTGGGCCACTCAAAGTAGAGGATTATGTTAAGAGGTAATTTATATGGATAAGAAAGGGAAGATAATGGTTAACTCTAGACTTGAACAGGTTAAGATTGTAGTGATCAGAGAAAAATCTTTTTGGGAGTTGGTTCCGCAGAGCAGCGGCTTGCGGGAAGAAGCTGATTGAGTGGAACTTACTTCTAGCTGATGGAATACGGAGGGAATGTGGGTGGTTTGCTACTATGTAAGTGGCATGGCAGGTCCTAGCTGTAAAGGTTAGACCTGGTGGAATCAAGGAATGTAGTTCTTCCGAGCACTTTCAATGGAATTTGTGACAGAGCGATGAATACTAAATTCTTTTAGCCAAATATATGTTAGTCCTCTAGAGATTTTTTAGCAAAGGAAGTTTTAAAATGTTAGAAAACTATAAGGATTTTGTGATGTACAGTGGCCGTTAATGATTAAGTATAACTCAAGACTTCAATGTTAAAATAAAACAGTATTTAATTACAGCCGCAAATAAATACTTAACAAGAACAAAGAAGTAAAAGTCAACCAATGATAACCATTTCAGTGAATACCGTTTTGGTAGCGTAGCTCAGGTTAATGTCTGGTAAATCCTAGATCAAAACCCAAATCCTTGACCCACAATAATTCGCACTAATCCAACTGGATAGTTCCACTCAATAGTCACCCCAGTCAGTAGCCTGACACCGCTCCTGACAGAAAACATATACTCATGAGTGTCACGCTTGAACCTCGTGTTGATAGTTACTCATTTTCTTCCTAGATGATAGAGGAGTATATGTTTTTCAATGTAGTCAAAACTCTTTGAGAATCTTTTTGCAATTTTATTAAAAAAAACGATCTACAGGGTTGCTCAGTTCTTTGAGGACACATTTTTTAATATCTCTAACTTCATGTAAATGTCCTCAAAGAACTGAGCAATCATGTAAAATCTCTCATGCCTACCATTTATAAATGAACTCTCAGATATTTGTAGCAAGAGACATAATCAGCTATGTCCATTTATTATTTTTATTATTAATCTTTGCAGATCGGCTACTGTTTGGTTTAAAAAGAAATTGGAAAGGAAATTTTTGATTGCAAGAAATCATTGCCAAAGTTTTGCCTTTGGGCACTTGGCACTGTATTTTCTTTGCATGCAACCAAAGAAGATGGTAAAGATGATAGAATTATTGGACTACAAAATGAAATTGGCAGAGCAAGAATTCTTTGCCCATGATTCTACATGCAAGATGCAGAATAGCATAGCACTTCATGAGGATAAGATGAAGGAACAAGAAAACTCAATCACAGAGGGAGACCTAAGAAATCGGCTGGTGGTGGGGCTGGGTTCTTGGAAAGAGAAGGCAGAAAATGTAATAAAAACAGGACATATAGAATGGAAATGCCCACTTCAATGGCATCATCATCTGACAAATCCAAAGAGACTTTCTATTTTTCCTTTTTTTCCTTGTCTCTTTTCTTTTTTGTTTTGTTGCTTTCCGCTGCATCCGAATGGTGGAATTTTTCTGAAAATCTGTCCAAACTTGGTAACTAATATTAACATACTTCCAAGTTTTATCAGAAAAGTTTACTAGCCTCCCCTACCTCCATTTCCCTTCTCTCAAGATTTGTTCTTCAGCTTCTACTTATTCTTGAAGTGATGACTGTAAATTCCAATTCTTTCCCAAATTGAAGTCATCTTAAGGAAATGAAGCTAATAACAGAGGCTGCAGCGCTGGCTAAATTTAACTGGTCCATTTTTGGGTTGGGACGGAACCAAGATGTAGAGAAGAATGAATAAAGAACGAGATTTGAGACTTTTGCAATTCCCCAGGTGCCTTGTTCGTGGCCCATACGCACGGAAAAATAACTACTTTTTTTTGAGTTGTTTTAGAGAGAAGAACTGAAAACCATTTTTTATATCCAAGTCTGAACAGTTTTATATTTTCATGTTTTTCATCCTGTCTTCGTTTTTTTTCTTTATGTCATTATTTTGCAACTTTCAGACATAAAATCTGCTAAATTTATTCCTTTTTAGAAAAAAAAAACAAAAAACTTCCTACCTATATTCGAAAAGAGGAAAATTTTTTTCTCCAAACATCCTTTTTCTGTAATTTCTCATTTACTCTTCGCAAAGAAATTCCATAAAAAGATATTTGGAATTTGAAGACTAATATCCTTATCACTAGATAAAATATTTTACTTAACTAAAATAAAGAATTGCTCTAATGCTCTTAGTAAAGGCACGAATCCAATTTTTCCCTGTACTCTGTTATATTACCAGCTATGTTAGCAAAATGTCTTGACAATTATTAAGAAAAATAATTTCACCAGGATTTCTTTGCTTGTAATGTGCAAGATGAAGTATTGTGTTTATTCTATCAATTATTCAGACAAGGATCTTTATTCTAGTTGTTTTGATCATGAGAGTTCAGGTGATGATTTCTTTGGTTTTCTTTGTTTGTAAATGAAGTTTTGAAATGAAGTATTGTATTTATTCCATCAAATATTCAGATGAGGATCTTTATTCTTGTTGTTTTGATCATAAGTGTCCAGCTATATGTTCTTTGACCTTTAATCGAAATGTGTGAAGTTTTGACATTAGATATCCTACAGATTGTATGAATTATTCTGACTAGTATCCTTATTCTTGTTGTTTTGATCATTAAAGTTCAACTGATGTTCTCTTTGTTCATTTTTGGTTTTAATGTGTAAAGAGGAATTATTGTACCTATTCAATAAATTATGATCTTTATTCTTGTTATTTTAATCATTAGAGTTCAGTTGATACCCACTGGGCCTCCTTGCTCGAAATATGTGATGTTTAGAGATCAAATATCATACTTATTTCATCTATTATTCAGACAAATATATTTATTCTAGTTTTGATTGTTTAGTTTGGTTTAGTTTGTTTCATGGCATATCAGCCTCAATGGGTTATTTAATGCTGACAACTATTTTTTTCCAGGTAATATTTTTGTTTTGTCAAAAATCTATTTCTGGTAATATTTTTTTCATCAAAAATGTATAGCTGGTAATATAATTTAAAAAAATGTATTCCTGGTAATATTTTTTTTTCAAAAATGTATTGCTGGTAATAGTTTTTTTCTTCAAAAATTTATTTCTGGTAATAATTTTTTACTAAGTATTTCTGGTATTAAAAACCTATTTTTACACTTTCATAATGCTTTTTACCTCAGTTTCGGGGTTAACAATTTGCCCATAGCTGGGGCCATAACAGGTGCTACCACCCCGGGTCAGGGTGGACCTGGGAACACCAGCAATTAAGAGGTGGTTCCATGCTCATCAAAACCTCCAGATCAGAGGCCTTGCTGTTGGGCGTAGTTTATCATATTACCCAGGATGTGGATGTAGTTTATCGTCATACCCAGGACGGGTTTTGATTGTAAATGAATCAATAGCTTCTTCTACTGCAATAACAGTTGTTTCTCTGTGTCACGCCAGAAGGTTTTTCTCACCTGAGTCCATCCTTCAAATCTATAAATCCTTGCATTGAATACTATTACCATATATGATCTGGTGTTCCCGCTGTTCATCTGGGGTTCCTAGACAAAATCCAGAGACGGATATGCAATGTGATAGGTCCTAATTTGACATCTTGTCTACAGTCACTTTCTCACAGATGTGATGTGGGTCCCCCCTGTCTTTTCTACAAATATTTTCTAGGTTGGCAACTTGGTCCCACCTTTTCACTGTTGAAACAGTTAAATGTAACTGCCTCTTCTACTCCAAAAGTTTCTTTTTTTTTTTTTTTTTTTTTTTCACCCCAAGCAAGGCTGGAAGCCACTAGCATGCAAGGGGTTACAGAAGGTTTGGAGGAAGAGCAGATAGGTGTGGTAAAGGAGAGGATGTGGAGAAAGATAGTGGATCGATCAAGGCAAGGGGGTTACAGAAGATTTGGAGTGAGAGCAGATAGGAATGAAAGGGGAAAGGATGTGGAGAAGGGAAATGGATAGATCAAGGCAACTGGAGATGTCGATTGACGCTAGACTTAAATAGTTGGAGATTATATTTGTCAGGGAAACAGGAATAAGAAAGGGAGTTCCACTTCTCTCACACTTCCCGACAGTAGAACTCCCTTCCTCTTACTTGCTTCTCTGATAGCTATAATTTTCAAATATTCAAATGTAATGTCAATCGACATCTTCTGATGCCTTGATCCTGATCTCCATCCTTCTCTATATCCTTTCCTCAAATACACCACTTTACTCTTGCTCACACTCTCTGTAACCCTAGTGGCACTCCCACCTTGTGAGGGGTGAAATGCTTAAAAAAAAAAATGAAAAAAAAGGTGTGTCTAGTTGATGCACTCTTTCACATCCGCTGCTGTTCTTTAAGATCAATTTTTAATGTATGCTTCATTTGTTAAATATTGAATATTTCCTTATACAATGTAGTAAAACACCCAAATCTAAGTTAGAATTTAGTGCCATGTCATACATGAACAGGGGTCCCAACTAGCACTTCTGATGGGCAACCCTGAGGCTACACTATGGTGCAGCCTGAACAATTTCTAGCTAGTTCATGTTGCCTTAGACAACCAGCATTTGATATTATTGCTAGTATTTTCCACCTTTAAAAATATATCATGATCCATCTCCCAAAAAAACAAATAAAACTAAACCAGTTTGTAAAAAAAAAAAACATCTAAACTCCTAAAACTTACTTTCTCGAAAATTTGTGGCATTCAGACAAATTTCTGCAGTGTAGAATCATTTTTATTCTCTTGTACATTCTCCAGACATCCTAGCTCTCTCTGTGAAAATAATCTGAACTCTTCAATTTCTTCCACTAAATTTTATGTTTCTGAATATCTTCCTCGCTTTTGAAAAAACTCTCATGTCCACATGCATGACGTTGGTGCCTATGTTTGCAAACATCTCCCAGTGAAAAAGGGAACGGTCTCTTGAGTCTATAGAATGTTCTTACATATACAGGATGCGTTGAATGAATTGTCATCTAAATGACACAAAAATGAAAATAACACTAACTTATCATTTTAACAGATATATTTACCAATATTACACAAAAATATCTTGAAATACTAAAGAGTAAATTTATTGAATAAAATTGTGATTGGCTTCAACCATGGCCTCCAGATGACTTCAGAATCTTCTGCATCTCTTCTGGACTGTCTGCTTGTTTAATTTGGTGAATCCTGCTATAAGCCTTGCCTTCATTTCATCTTTGCTGTTACAAGGAGTTTTGTTGGTCTCTTGCTCAACTGTGTCCCCCACATAATAATCAAGGGGGTTGCAGTCTGGAGAGTTAGGTGGTCAGATGTCGGATGATGTAGTCATGGAAATTGTCTGACAGCTATGACTGGGTTCTCATGCTTGTGTAGAATGATACTGAGTCCTTTTGCTTTCAGCAGCCACCCTCTTGAACCAGTGACGCACTACCTCTTGAAGGCAATTGATGTAGGCCTCCGTATTGAGCCTGAGGCCCCTGTGGGAGGATGAATGGAGGCATAACGTCACCATCACTAGTGATCATGCCAAACAACTTTGTAATCACCATTAGACTCATCCACCTCTTTCCAAATCCTCTGCACTGTCCTCCGATTGATACCCAAACACACTGAAATGTTCATATTGGAGCTTCCAGCAACAATGCTAAGTAGTACCAGAATTCCATTTCTGGTGAATTGTGTCATGATTCTCCCTTTTTTCTCACAGACTGACCCTACTATACTGTGCAATCAACAAAATCACAAACTAACAATACACATGCACAAAATTAAAAATATAAAATAACGACAATTTACCTATTGTACCCAGTAGACAATTATATACAATGTGTGTGTGTGTGTGTGTATATATATATATATATATATATATATACAAGGGTCATTCAATAAATAAGGTGAATTTTTCGGTATAAGGACTTCTAATAGAGATAGAAGCTTACTCTTTTTTATTTTTTTTTGTTTTACTTCTTTTTCACATGGATTTAATTTCTTTTGCAGATTAAAAAAATACTCTCAAAGAGTAAGCTTCTATTTGTATTTGAAGTCCTTATACCGAAAAATTCAACTTATTTATTGAATGACCCTCATATATAGGGAAAAGTGTTAAATTTAGGAACATTAAGATTACCTCTTCGGTTATCCATTGAAACTGCTATCCACCGAAAAAAGAAAAGAAGCCAGTCCCCACCATTGGCCATTTAAAAGATAGTTCACGCAGCGGATTGGTTGTTACAAACATCCAATCGGGTGTGCGGAAAATGTGGTCTTTCTTCATCTAATTCATTAAAAAGGCCACAGTAGCTGTTAGCATTTGATTGCAAGGGGGGATCAGGGATTGATCTCCCCTGATTGGGTTGACTTGGTGATGGGTCCAGAATGATGTTGAAAGACACGAAACTCCCTGATGAACCAAGTCAAATAAGATCACTGACGACCCCCTTGGGCCCCTACTTAAGAGCGTATTTTTGAATTATTAATTATATATATATATATATATATATATATATATATGTAGAGAGAGAGAGAGGGGGAGAGAGAGAGAAAGAATGAGTAATTTAATAGACCAGTTAATGAACAAAAAGACAACAAAATGATAACAATATTGGTAATATATATATATATATATATCTTAAAATAAAACTCTGGTTGGAAAACTACCACAGTTTTGACCACCAAGTCTCATCAGGTGAGATAAACAAATAGAGTTTTAGAAAATTTTTGTTATGGGCGATAAAACGCAAAGTGTTATATGCCATGAGCCCTAGGGCGTACAGAAAGACAGTTTCACAGCTCTGATGAGACCATAAATAGTGCTGCAGGTTTGATTTTTCTAACTTGATATTGAGTACATACAATTTTAGACAACTATTTTAGTGTTTATTTGTTTTGTTGATGAACCAGGTAAAACCCACCATCCTGGGGAAATAAAATATAATCAATGAACCGTCAAGGTTGTCTGTTTTTTAATTAAATTGAATTAATAATTGCTCTGGTTTGATATTGAACTCTCTGGATTACATCCTCCTTGGGATTATCCATATGGATTACCAAACATTTAATTATCTAACTATATATATATATATATATAAGTATATATAAATAAAAAGAAAGAACAGTAAGATATAAAATCCGGTGTTCTTATAGATATTTTTATTTTTACGCAATAGTGCTCAATGTAATTTTACAGAGCATTAATATTATAAATTAATTGATTTAAAATATGGGCTTTTCGCTACACAGTGATAACCATGTTTCAGAAATGGAAGCTAAAGTCTTCGAATTTAATTTTGTTATTAAACCAAAGACATTAGTTCCATTTCCTCGTCAAGCGAATTTTTGAATTTTGGTTTAATAACAAAATTAAATTCGAAGTCTTTAGCTTCCATTTCTGAAACATGGTTATCACTGTGTAGCGAAAAACCCATATTTTAAATCAATTTATAATATATATATATATATATATATATATATATATATATATATACACACACACACACACACACACACATATATATATATATATATATATATATATATATATATATATATATATATATATGACGATTGCACTAGCATGAAACAGACTGTTGCCTCTAAGTGCTGACTTCCATGTCCACTTTTATATTTACACACGCTCTATCTCTGATATTGAGCACTTTACCCCATAAATATAGCACACTTTAAGACTATATTTCTGCATATTCAGCTCCTGATTATCAGTAGAGCACTTTCGCTACATTTATAACACAACATGGACATAGAAAAATTTAGCCTCGGCTACTCACTAAAAAACATACCCACCCCTTCCCCGTACATATATAAACTAAAATTATTTGAAAAACAGAAAGTTTCATAAAAAGAATGAGATGGAAAGCACATTTTTTAAACCAAGATCTTCACAATAATAATAATACACTCAAGGAAAAATACGGGTTCAAAACAAGAAAATGTTCCCCGCAACAAAAAGAATTAGATGACTTCAAGAAGGACTTAACTGACCTAGTTAGAAACATAAAATTCCATAAAAAACAAGATGCATTCCAAAAAAAGCTAAAAGAAGATATAGCTAAAATAAACAGTTCAGCAAATGTATTTATCGCAGCCGACAAAACAAGAAATTTATACAAACTAACCCCTCCTACGCACAATAAATTACTAAAGAACAACATAACCAAAACATACAAAAAGGCACCCAAAACAATAGAACACGATATAAATAAAGAAGCTAAAGCAATCGCTCAAAGAAGGAGGCCTGACGATTGCACTAGCATGAAACAGACTGTCGCCTCTAAGTGCTGACTTCCATGTCCACTTTTATATTTACACACGCTCTATCTCTGATATTGAGCACTTTACCCCATAAATATAGCGCACTTTAAGACTATATTTCTGCATATATATATATATATATATATATATATATATATATATATATATATATATAAATGTTGCCAATATATTTATATACTCTATATACAGTGTAACCCGGATATAAGAAACCCTGATATAAGAGAAACCCGGATATAAGATAGATTTTCTCTGCTCCCAAATTAGAGCCATACTTACCTAAACAAAATAGACCAAACCCGGATATAAGAGAAACCCGAATATAAGAGAAACACGGATATAAGAGACTTCTTCTCCGGTCCCGACAACTCTCTTATCCGGGTTACACTGTATATCATTTTGATAATTTCTCAGCATCTTTGTTTTCATTTATCCCAGATGAGAAAAGTCAACTATTTTTAGTGGGTGGGGTCATCCCTTCAGTTGGGATCCCTCATGTAAGAAATTTCCTAATGAAATTAGTTCATATTATTTTCATGGGTAGGCTCAAATGATTTTCAGGGGGAGAAGGCTACTCTTGCCCTACTACTTGGCAATGGGCGGATTTGACAAAAAATCATAAAAAAAATTCTAAATAATTTTTAAAAGCTTGCATCTTTTTGATTAATATTTCTTCAATGTTGGATTTGAAAAAAAAAAACGTAAAAAAATGTCAATTAGTGTTGAAATGGATTTCATTTACTTAAGGGAAAAATTTACAAAAAATCTTTACATCTTCCATTTAATTTGTTTTTCTACCGATTTTTATCAATGTCAGAAATAGCATTTAACCTTTGACATTATTTCTTAAACCAGACAACAGACACATTAAAAAATAACAGGAAATAAATTATCATATCTTGAAGTCTGCTTGTTTTTCAGACAAAATTTCGAAAAGATAAAGAAAAAAAAACAAGCACCCCCAACAAAAATAAAGATGAAAATAACGTAATTTTTATAACATTTTAATTTTTTTCCTTCTTTTAATGCACACACATGCATGCACGCACGCAAAAAACACTTGAATTATAACATGACTTCACCGTTTTTCTACATTTTAAATGTTTTTATTTCACAGAATTATAAATATTTGTGTCTGGGCTTACATGGCATTTTTAGCCACAGAGGATCTTTCAGAGAAAAAAGAAAAAAGCAAAGAAAATGTCTGTTCCACCGATCATAAACACCTGTATTTTCTCACGTACAGAATTAGGATTCTGATTCTTTAACCCTTTGCTGAATTGAAAATTATGACGAAAGATGAGAATGGTAAACAAACCAGACATCTGTGATGTCCTTTGGTGATAGCTATGTGGAAAAGAATTAAGACAGGTGACAGCAAGGCAAAATTTTAAATAATATTAGCAACAACATGGGCATTCTTGGTGGGCTAGTGCCATAATTTTGTAGACTGTCAAGGTGACAGGATGCAATTATTCTTCATGATGTCTGCAGAATTGGTGTCACTTAATTCTTTCCTAAGGGACACGGAATATATAGTAGGTATTTCTATGTATATTTTATAAAACCTATTAATTTTATCAACACTGAACTTAAAATTTTTATCAATTTATTTTTAACCAGAAACATATCTTTTCTTGTTTACTTGAAGCTTTTTACTCCATTATTTTTCAAACTCTATTCAAATGA
>OZ038491.1:23531052-23556052 GCA_964036315.1 Acanthosepion esculentum
AGCAACATCATGTCTGCTAGAAAGTGACTGGAGTCGTGATGCCAGGTCAGGACCTATGACATTGCAGATCCATCTTTGGATTTTGTTGAGGACCTCAAGATGAACAGTGTTGCTACCAGACCACATATGGCAACAGTATTCAGTGGAAGGATAAATGGTAGCCTTGAAGGATGGACTCAGACAAGAGAAACCTTCTGGCGCAACACAAAGAACCAATTTTCCTTGTGGTAGATGTAGTGATTGATTAAATGCAAATGTTCCACCTCATGTCAGTGGAAAACGTGAGACTAAGAAGGTGCAGGGAGATGCTTTTGTAAAGATGAGCATCAGCCATGCTGATTGGAGGCATTGAGTTTTCTCTATGGTGGGTAAATGAGAGCAGTTTCATTTTGGAGGCATTAAAGTTTACAAGCCATTTCCTGCCCCAGTCAGCCACAGATTGGAGGTCCTTTTCAAGACCAACGGCCAGGTTAACGTTGTCAGCAATTTAAAATTTAAATTAATTTTAAATAGGATTTACTATTGAGACAGGAGTAAAAGGTAGTATTGTTTGTGTAGATGCCTACTTGAAAACTGATGATTGTTGATGAAGATCAGAAACAGTGTAGTACCCATGATAGAGCCTTGGTGAACACCAGCGTTCATAAGAAAGGAACTGGAAAAGAATCCATTTAGGATTAGCTTCATTTCACGGTTTGACAGTAATGATCGGATAAAATCATCCTGTAATGCCATATCCATGAATCTTACATTGAAAGCTGGCATGCTAAACCCTATCAAATGCCTTAGAGATATCTAGAGCCACAACTCAAGTTTTGCCATTATTATCAAGAACTTGGTATACAAATTCAGTTATAGCCGTAAGCACATCAGCGGTAGACAGGGATAAGAGAAAACCATATTGTTTGTCAGAGAGTAGATCATGGGAGCCAAGGTGCTTAACCACTTCGAAATTGATTAAAGCTTCGAATACTTTGCTGATGAAGGGTCTCCAGAGTTCTTGAAGTTAATATTCTACAAACAAATGATCCTACATTAAATATCGTTCATTATAGGAAATAGGATTATCAAATATTCTAAGACGTTTAAAATTCATATAAAATATGAAATATATTCATCCTGTGAAATATTCTACACCCAACCACACTTCTACAGGCTTATTTAAATTTATGTAGCTTTTCTAAAAAATGCTAGAATGAAGCTAATAAACCTACACAAGTAATAGCAATATTTCTGATGACACTCAAACATAAACACGAACTGGATGTGTGACAATTTAATAAAAATTAATTTCGGTTGAGCTCTGTGGGTGAGAGGCGTGCGTTTGTAAACAGTGACTATTAAAGCTAATAGAACATGACTCTTCGGCAGAATTGAGTCACTGTCAGTCACTGTGTGTTTATCTAAATCTAAAAATAAATACGCTAAAATTCACCTTCATCCCTGCCATGCGCCAACGGCTTAGAGGTAGAAGTTCCGACTGACGCCAATACAGTTAGGTTTCGATCCTAGCTAGAGGCAACTGGACGTCTAGTCACACTGATGAGCTGTGAAACAGCGAAACAATCTGTCTGTGGATGACAAAAAAAAATATATATATATATATATACTGTGTATATAGAAATTAACACTGCATGGTGATTGCCAGTTACATGCCTTAAAGGATCATCAGATAGTATTTTCAAATGTTCTATTGCCAATTTTCTCTTCTCCAACAAAGATAGCAAATTTTAAACAATATATATATGTGTGTGTGTGTGTGTGTGAAAGTTGAGTAGTAGCTATCTTTCATTGAGTGTTTATTTTGTGAACCAATTTTTGTTCTGTCTATATAGTCTCAGCACTGAGCACTTTAATTTACTACATGGATAAGTGTTTTTGTCTTTCTTTTTTCTTTCCTTATATGTATATTTGGGAAGCCATCTTTCTTTTAAACATGTTTTGTTGGATATGACAGAAAAGAAAAAAATGAATTCATTTTTTGTTTTTGATCACACAGATATGTTTAGATAGCATTGTGCTGTTTGTGTATTTACTATTTGTAAAGGATGCTTTGTTTCCATGATCCTTCAGTTACTTCTATGTATATTTTTTTGTTATCTTTTTGCAGTGGCTTGATATATTACATTGTCCTGCAAGCAATTACTTTTTAAGGGACATTTGTTCTTTGTTTTGCAGTTATATGTGTATCATTGATTTGTGCTGGTAGTTTGTTGGTTGTTTTCCTGTTGCGCTTTTTATTATTATTTTTGTTATGTTCTTGGTGCAGCTGTAGCTGATTTTTAGAAGGAAAAATAGCTATAGCCACATTTCTAGATCAACATGAACTACTAAATAAATGATCAGATGTCATTTAAAAATGCAGGCACAAAAACAATTGTTGACTACATTACTTAAAATTAGAACAAGAGTAAACAAAAATAAAAAATAAAATAAATGAACAAAAATAAGTAAAATAAATGAATCCAAACCAATAAATAATAATAAATAAAATAAATAATAAACAAATTAACAAACTACAAAAGCACACATAAACACAAATAAATATAATGATGACAACCAATAATAATAAAAAAACAATAATAAAAAAAAAAACTTAACAACACTATAAATAGCCAAAAAACTGCATTTGAATCCACAATTATTTCCACTCAATAGCCCTGAGAATAATTTGAAAGGATCATCAAAGCTAAAAGAAATGAAAGGCAAATACTGTTAATATTTTAGCCTGTAAAAGGTAGAATTATGAAATTGGTCCTCCCCACCTGGAAAATTTGGTGCAACACAATCATCTTACCATCTGGGCCTTTTCTGCACTCAGGTATAGCAGAAATATCAAACAATTAGGATTTTGAATGCTGATTTTCAAAGCAAGCAGAGTGGCTTTTGCCACATAGATGATTGGCTCAACACAATCTTCCTCCCCTCTTTCTTTTCATTTTGTATCTTACTAAGCAAAGCTTTTATGTATCAAAGTAGGAAAAAGTTTTCACACAGAATAAGATTTAGGAAAAGAAGAAGAAGAGGAAGAGAAAGAAGAAGAAGATGAAGAGGAAGAAGGAGAAGAAAAAGAAAAAGAGAAAGAAGAAAAAGATCCTAAGTTTTTAATTAAAACACAAGTAGGCATGTAAGTAAAAATAAAATCACGTCCAAACACCTTGGTACTAGAACCACCGCAGGCTCTGTTTTTTTTCTTTACTTACAGATTTCTTTTTCTTTTGCTTTCTCTAAAGCATTTCTGGAAATGCAAACATGCTTCAGCTCACTCTTTGTTGTGAAAAATACACAGTTTCTAGGATTGAAGTCTGTGTTTGAAATTACTGATTTTTGGTGTACCTGTATCATGCTGATATTAACTTTGCTAATATTATTGATCTTGTTGATCAAGAATGTACATACAAGTTTGGTAATTTCCCAATCAATGAACAACTTGGCCAGCAGTCATATCGTTTCAGTTTGAAAAACAGAAAACAAGCAAGAGACTTCTGTTGATGGAATTCTCTTTGCAACTGACCATGAAACTATCTTTGGTATTTCCTGTTTAACATTTTCAAATATTGTACATTTATTCTATTATTAGATTATGAGAAACAAAACATAACGATTTTTTTTAATGAATTTCATTTAGAGGAATAACACCTTAGGCACCCTTTCAGCTGTACCCCTTGATATCTCACACACTTAACCCAGCATGTCTGGAAAATCCTCTTTCAGAATCACCATTAGCTACTTTGATACATTCCCTTTAACCTCATCCATCAGTTGTTTTGATACAATCTCCTAAATCTCATCCATAACATGAACTCTTACTTTCAATAACAACTGATTGATGAAAGTGATGCTCAAAATATGAAGAAACTCTGAACTAACTAAAAAATACTAAAAAGTTTATCACTACAAAAATTTTCTACACAAACACACACAAACATATATATATATATATATATATATATATATGTATATATATATATATATACATATATATATAAACAGAGTTGGATTATGGTTAAAAGATGCATTGTGAAGTGTGTGCATCCATTACATGATGTAGTGAACAACTGAAGAGGGAAAAAGCGGTCCAGGCTTGCATGCATTTTTTGTAACAGTAAAGAACAAAGATTATTTATCTCAAAGTTGCAGACGACAGGTAGTGCTCTATATGAAGAGAAAATAATGAAAAAGTAAAAAAAACTTAAAGTGTCTTGTTTTTAAAACAGACTCCTTCTGCTAAATGGCTGGTTCTTTGGCCAATCAGTAGCATCTTAATGTAATGCATGTATTGGCTGGTTCTTTGACCAATCAGTAGTAGCTTAATGTAATGCATGTATTGGCTGGTTCTTTGACCAATCAGTAGTAGCTTAATGTAATGAATAGATTGGCTGGTTCTTTGGCCAATCAGTAGTAGCTTAATGTAATGAATAGATTGGTTGGTTCTTTGGCCAATCAGTAGTAGCTTAATGTAATGAATGGATTGGCTGGTTCTTTGGCCAATCAGTAGTAGCTTAATACAATGCATGCATTGCCTGGTTCTTTGACCAATCCGAAGTTACTTAATGTAATGTATGGATTGGCTAGTTATTTTGCCAATCAATAGTAGCTTAATGTAATGCATGGATTAGATGGTTCTTTGACCAATCAGTAGCAGCTTAATGTAATGCATGGTTTGGCTGGTTGTTTGACCAATCAGTAGAAGCTTAATGTATTGCATGGATTGGCTGGTTCTTTGGCCAATCAGTAGTAGCCTAATGTAATGCACGGATTGGTTGGTTTTTTGGCCAATCTGTAGCTGCCTGATACGATAAAAATCCCAAGATGAGCGTGGAGGGAGGATTCATCTTGGTGACAACTGTGCTGTTGGTACATTGTCCAGAGTGTTGAAGTATATTGTGGTTTTTTGACAGTAAAGTTTTTCTCCTACACACACACACACACACACACACATATTGCAATTATGCGCAAATACCTTTGGGAAAGGTATGAATCTATCTCTTCTCCTGCAGCTATAAGTAAATAGCAGGACAGACAGGGCCCTATAGCCTTGATTGGCAAGCAGTATAGGAGAAGGAAAACTCCAAATTCCAGAACTGTGGAGGATTGTTTGGAAAACTTGTAGTACACTATTTACACCAGTTCTTCTGAAAATTATGGTTGGTTTTGCATTAAATTTCACCATTACAACCAAATTATATGTGCAGGTTGTCTCTCTGTTCAGTTGTAAGAACTGAGCTAGAAATCATGGACATTCATATATATATATATATATATATATATATATATATATATATATATATATATATATGTATGCATTAAGGATGTAGGTTGGATTTATTGTCATGATATTGTGTAGATCTTATAAACCATAACAGGTGACAAAATGTTGCGTGTTAATGAAAGTTTGTCTGAGTGAATATCCAATTGTAGAAGGCAAAGAGAAATCCCAAAATCGATGATGAGATAAGAAAATAATTTGGCTTCTTTACCAAAATCTTTCTTGACAGGTGCTAAATTGAGTTTAACTGCAAAATCAGAAATAACTTCAGTGACAATCTTATAGATGGAAGAGTTCAATATTTGAAAGTATAAAAATTCTGTAGTAACTATTAAATTTTTGAAAAGTACAAAGCAATGCCCTCTAATTAATTTTAAATAGTTTATTATTGCCATCCAGCCTGGACCACTGATATCATATTTCAAAAGCAAAGCAAAGATCATTTAAACATCAATACAAAAATAAAAATTAATAGAATAATTGTCTCAATCAGAAGAAAAACAAAGACATTTTTGCAGAACCTGGAGACATTTTATTGGTCCAGGAAGTTGAATCCAATTCCTTAAATTTGACAGAGTTTAATTATTTTTTGTGGAATTTCTAGTAATTGGTTGCAAATATGACTGACATGTTTGTTTATGCTTTGATTTTGAGAAATATCCTGTTTGATGAAGATTGTTTAAATGGCACAATATTTTGTGGATTTGCAAATTACTTCCCTGGCAAGATTGAACAGATATTTCAGTTTCACACAGGAGAAAAATATTTACTGCTCCACAATAAAAAAGAAAAAAGACAAAAAAAAAGATATTTGCTGTAAGACTTAAGATTTGATTTGTGCTTTTGGTCTTTCTCCATTGGTCTTTAAAAATATCTTCATTCCTTCTCTACTTCTTTTGAATTGTATGGCTACAAATGATGGTTATCTCCCTTTGGCTAAGAAAAGACATGTGGATCATATGATGGTCAATTAGTGATATCACTTCATACAGTGCCAAAAATGGTCAGTCATTTAGTTTTGTTTACAAAAGCTAAATGAAGCAGTTATTTGTCTGGCTTAGGCCTCTTGGTCTGGGATGAGGTTAAATCTGCAGTTTACAAATCCATGACGTCATTTCCTTTTGGGAATATATCTTCCCTAGACATAGAAATCCCTGGCTATCAGTCCTCAGTTTCAGAAAATCCAACACTCACTATTTCAAGTTTGTGGAATATGACTTTAGGGTGTAGTGGCTGAATACGGCTCATTTGAATCTGGAGTCCTACACATGGTTTCTCCAGAAACACAGAAGAATCTCCATATTATATGTAAGACACTATCTTTTAATTCTCCTTTTACTCTGCTTGCTATTTTCCCCTGCGTAGGACATGTGTAAATATGCATATATAGTTTTGTTTACGCCTTAGTGCTAGAAAAGAATGTTTTTCATTCCTCTTTCCTTTCAGCCATTCTGTGAAATATCAATGTTATTATATCATGGATATAATAATGTCCATAATATGGGGAAAATATAAATGGGAGAATAAACCTTTCTTCCATAGTTCTCTCTCATTAAGGGATGAATTAAAAACTTTTTTAAGTCATGAAAATATATCCCTGTCGCTTACCAGCAAATGACTTACTTGACAAGTTTTTAGAAAGTGTTAGACAAACAAGTACCCCGAAGACAAAAAGAAGTGTCATAAAGGGGAAAGTATTATTGAGAAGAATAAAAGACAGAAAAATGTGGAGGACCATGACCACCCATGTCCTGAAGAAAAATTTTAAATAGAGAGATCCCACTTTTCACATAAATTTTGTGTTCCATTATAAAAAAACAATTCTAGTTAAGATTTAATGAATTATTTCAATTTTAAAAATTTTACCTGATACAAGGCTTGAGAGCCACTTAAGTAGAGCGTTAGATTTAAAATGGCAATAGAGAAGGTCATGAGGAGAAGAGAAGGTGGGAGGAAGTGTGGATTATGAAGATAAGAAGGTTAGATTGCGATTGATGCTTGCCATGAAGACACTGAAGTATTCAGCAGATAAATCAGGCAAGAGTTTGTTCTGCAAAGTGGATGTTCTTGGGTAACGGTTGAGTAAAGAAAGGAGAATGATTTGATTCCTTGAAAGTTGCACAGTCTGTCCTAGATGTAAATGTCTGAACTAGTGATAGGTTAAACTGAAGGAAATCTGAATTTTTTTTACATGAATATAGTGGTAATTTACTGACTTCTATGAGAAAAAGTTTGTAGTGTGAAAAAGTGAACCATACATTAATGTCTGCAATGTCTGAGAGACTCCCTGCCTCTTACTAGGGTGGGTGTTTATATGACTACCTCTATCATCTAGCTTTATTCTGACACTTGAAAACCCAGTTGCAACTGGATGATCCCATGAATCTGTATTCAACAGCTGGGAGGTCACTCCAGGTCAAACCGGCATCTAGCTTTTCTGATATCAAAGTGAGTGTAACATATATTTTGGAATGATATGGGGTGAGAGACCCATACTACACACACGTGTGTGTGTGTGTGTGTGTGTGTCTATATATATATATATATATATATATATATATATATATATATATATGAGAATAATTAGGAAAAAAACTTAAATATCCATAGTCTTTAATAAATTTATAAGCAATATTCATCTCATTAGATTGACTACATTTAATAAAAGTTTCTCTTTCTCTCATATATATATATATATATAAAAATAAATATAGTCTTAAAGTGTGCTATATTTATGGGATAAAGTGCTCAATATCAGAGATAGAGCGTGTGTAAATATAAAAGTGAACATAGAAGTCAACACTTAGAGGCGACAGTCTGTTTAATGCTAGATGCAACCATCACTTTTATATTTATATATATATATATATATATATATATATATAATTAGAAAACATTCCTGACACAGGTCTGCATCAACCCTGAGACTTTGGAAACTGTTGCTGCAAATCAGTCTCCCTGGTGTAGTACCATCCAAGGGGGTACCAAGATTTTCGAGTTCAATAGTCAGCATGAGGAGGACCTGCGATGTGCTGTGCGGAGGGGGGCATGACTCATCCAGCCACGTCCACCATCCACACTCCTCTGTGACTCCTGCTCATAATTTTTCAGGAGTAGGCTGGGCTTTCACAGCCATCTTCATCACTGCAACATGAGGTTAGAAAGAGAATAAGGGAGAGGATGATGATCCTGGAGCAAGCAGGTGCTGACGACAATATATATATATATATATATATATATATATATTACTTTTAACATTATATTTTAGTGAATACATGTGTTTGAGTTGACTACCTGTTGTTTAAATAGTGTGTAATACATATTCTGGCCTATGCACACCAGAGAAGAAAATGTGCCCTTCAACAGAGTTCAAACCTGCATTCCCCTTTTTAGGAGAAACCATCATCTGGTTCAGTGTACTTTAAACTGCTCAGCCACAGGACATGTAAAGTTACCCTCTCTGGATTTAATAAGTTTCATGCCTTCTTTGTCTTAATTAATTCTTATTAATCTTGGGGGCTTAAAATCGCAAATGCATTCATGCATTTTGTCCAATTTCTGAGCAATGGGTTGACCTAAAATTCAAAATCCACCGTCTCTAAGTGTACAGTTTGCCAATAAGGTGGATTATAAACTAGCTTTATTCAGTAATGGGTTAATTTCATCATAATTTTTATTGAATTATATAATAAAACGCTTCAGAAATAGAAAGTGCCTCTGCTCATAAATTGTAAATTAGTTTTGAAAAGGCATGCAACTTTTTCTTTTTAGATAATTTTAAAAAATTCTTTTTAGATAATTTAAAAAAATTCTTTTTAGATAATTTAAAAAAATTCAAAGGTTGGCCTCAATCTTGGCCTATACTATGTGCATAGTTTTTTTACTCACCAGTTATTTTCTGCCACCTGAGGAAGCACATTTTGAGGGATGAAACATGAAAGCTATTGAGCAGCAATTTTAAACATTTTAATCTCATATAATAAATAATGATAAGCTCTACCCTGTATTTAGGCCTTTTTTAAAAATTAAATGCTACAGAAAGTGGAATTATACTCCATTTGTTCTTATCCCATATCTGTATATATATATATATATATATATATATATATATATATATATATATATATGTAAACAGAAACTTTAGAAACCCATAGTAATATTTTATTTTTTATTTTTCAAGACTGATTCCTCAGTCTTGTCTCATCAGACCAAATAGTGTCAACAATAAATGGATTTAAAAATTTATCCAGCCACAGGCAAAAAAACAATATATTTAAACACAAGATGTGCTTTAAAATAAATTTTAATTTAAAGACAATTTATGAATATATTCACTTTTAAACCTCGATGATTACCAGTTCCGAATCACCTCTCATTTTTCCTTTTCTTCCTTGCGTTTTCTTCCACTTTTCTTTCTCTCTTTCCTTTGTTCTTTTTTGAAGATTTTCTCTCTACCTTGCTTCTCACATCCGGTGAAAAGAGGTCAACATGTCTGCTCTCATACACAACTGTTCTCTCCACTATATTACTCCCTCTCTTCTATATATATCTCTCTAGACATACATATCTCTTTCTCTTTCTCTCTTTTTTCCTTCCCCCATATTAAAACTTTATTTTAAAGCACATCTTCTGTTTAAATATTTCATTTTTTTTGGCTGTGCCTGGATATTTTTTTAAAAATCCATTTATTGTTGAAACTGTTTAGTCTGATCCTCTGTTAAAACACTTCCCAGATATTTAAAATATTGTACATTTTTTTATACAATGCTGTTCACCCTGTAGTAGGCTCAAAAGCCACTCGAGTTAGAGGGTTACAGTGTAAGAGGCACAGTTTATGGGGATATGTGGTGAACATAACAGGTTAAGTTTGTAGTGATCAGGGAAACATCCTCTTGGGAGTCGGTTCCACAAAACAGCAGAAAAACCTGCTTGAGTGAAACCTACTAATGGAATAATAAAGGAATGTACAGGGCATGGTGGGTCATAGCCGTGAAGGTTAGATTTGGTGGAACTAAGGAATATAGTTCAGCTGAATACTTATCATGGAAATAGTGATATGGTTTGATTTTTGTATCTCCAATTTGTAATTTGCATGTTGCGCTGTTACTTTGGCTGACAACCATACATTCTTGTTATTGATATTTAGTCCACTATTTACATTATTCGGACTATTGTCCTCATCTCCTGTTAATTCCCCTCTCCAAGTTCTCTACTGCCTTAACTGGGTATTGAACAGACACTATTTGGGTCCTGTCACTGGATCTAACTAACGCCTTTATCTACAGTGCCATGGGTCCTTGAGGACCCATGGCACAATGGATAAAGGCAGTAGAGAACTTGGGGAGGGGAATTAACAGGAGATAACTGACAACTGACATCCATTAAACATGGCACGTGAAACTAGAACAGTCTATCCCAGTGAGCAAAATAAAGGGTTCAGTTCGACATTCCAACCACCTGAAGAAGGCTGGAGTGTACAATGGCGTAAACGTTGTAATAAATATGGCGACAAAGATGAGGACAATAGTCCGAATAATGTAAATAGCATACATAATACCTCATCTCAGAAATATAGACAGATACTGATATTTAGTCTTTTTTTCTTGCTTTCCTTTACTAACTTCTGTAAGAGTTCGTGCAGTGTCCTTTCTTTGTCTGCTATCAAAACTGTGTCATCTGCATAGCTTATGTTGTTAATATTATGGCCGCCATAATAAATCCAGGTATGACTTCTAATTCACTCAGAATTGCTTCACTGTATAAGTTGAATAAGTCTGGTGAGAAGACGCATCCTTGTCTTACACTCCTTTCTATTTTTGTACATTTACTGAATTTATTTTCTATCTTGATGCAGGCAGTTTGCTGGATTATTCTAATCTCCTTAAAACATGGATACAAATCTGCATTTGTATTAGTCTTTCTGATATCATTCTGAGTAGCATAAATATTACCTTCCTTGTTCCAGTGTTCTTAAGGAAGCCACAATGTCCTTGTTCTTTTTTAGTCTGGTTCTGCTGCATGCCCTATTCATCAAAATTTGGATGATAAGTTTGGTTACATGGCTCATTAGGCTGATTGTCTGATGAAGTTTACATTCATTTGCATCTGGTTTCTTAGCTATGAGAATAGATCCACTTAAATCTTCCAGTATCTCACCAATGTTGTAATTATTTTGACATTTCAGTGCCAAGATCATCTAAGGCTGCCAGCATCTCTATTACAATTTTACCTGGTCCTGTTCCTTTGCTTCTGTTCTTTTTGGCCAGGGGTTAATTTCTCTTCAGATTTGAATATTTCTTAATATCTGACATTTCTGCATATTCCTGGTTATTCTCTTTTATTGTTGAAGAGTTCTCCATTGTATTTATTCCATCACTATTGTATTTTCTTCTCCTTTAATCAGCATCCTGTCCTTCTATTTTATGCAGCCTGTTGATGAGCATGTCTTCTGACATGTTCTCTAAATTTTTTTATGCATATCTGCTTTATTTATTATAGTAAATCTCTCTACTTTTGCACATTTTCTGTTGTTCCATTCTTTTTTAACATGTCTGCATTCATTCCTAATTTCTATCTACAATGTCCTATATTCTCTGCTGTATATTGGCATTGTTTTTTTTGTGAAGGCAGAATATTGTTTGCTGTCTACAAAATTAAATGTGTGAAAAAGATAATACAAAAATATATCAATTCAATTCTAACATTTAGGCTTTAAAAGAACTTCACATAATTTTTGTTTATTGAGAAAATATTCAATATTTTCCATTAAAAAAGTATTTCTGAAGCAGAGAGTTTTTTGTTTTTTTTCCTATTTACTAATGTTTACTCTATACAAGGGCCCAGAACCACTTGAGGTAGTGAGTTACTGAAGGAGGCGTAAGAGGTGCAGCTTATAAGAAGATGTGAGAAATCTAACCAAATTACCAAAGATCAGAATTAATCAAAACATTTTCAGCCTTCTTCCATTCATATATATATATATATATATATATATATATATATATAAAAATGAACATAGAAGTCAACACTTAGAGGTGACAGTCTGTTTCATGCTAGATGCAATCATCAGGCTTTATATATATATTTAATATATATATATTTAAAATTAAATTAAACAATAGACAACCATAAGGATGCATAGATTATATTTTATTTCCCCAGAAATGGGATTTTTGTCCTGGTTCCTCAGATAACATTTCCAAGCATAAAAGTATATATATATATATATATTAGTCAAACCTAATGAGTCAGACAAACCTACCAAGGTTTCACTTAGGCAGATTGTCAGGGTCTATTGTTAAATCAAGAATTCAAAGGTTTTTCGACACAAGTATAGTTACCTATATTTATATATATATATATATATATATATATATATATATATATATAATGATATCAAATCTGTAAGTGGAAACAATAATCCAAGTAGGTATTTTTAATATACGATATCCAAAAGATAGATCCATGAAGAGAGCTCAATATATTGTTTACAAAGCTTATTATATACATCAAAGGAAAAAACTTAACACGGCTTGAAAAATCCGATAATAAATTTATTTTGGCAGGTAAGTTTAAGTTTTTAATTACTGCCTCATTGGACTGGAATTACAAAATCATTTAAATTTATCCAAACCGTATGTTAGAAAAAGCTAAAAATAAATCACAAGAGAAGAGGAAGTAAAGTCTAAATTTTTTTTTTTTTTTTAAGCATTTCACCCCAAGCAAGATGGGAAGCCACCAGCACGCAAGGGGTTACAGAAGATTTGGAGCGAGAGCAGATAGGAGCGATAGAGGAAAGGAAGTGGAGAAGGATAGGGTAATTGGAGATGTTGATTGACATTACATTTGAATAGTTGGAGATTATAGTTGTCAGGAAAACAGGAAAAGGGGAGGGGGTTCCACAGGCGAGATGTGAAGCTATTGGAGTAGAAGAGACGGCTACATTTAACAGTTTCAACAGTGAAAGGGTGGGAGCAGGATGCCAGCCTCGTAGGACGCTTGAATTCATGAAGTCTGGGAACAAGCAAAAGCAGCTCATCGGAGCAATTACCATGGACGTATTTGTACAAAAGACAGAGAGAGGCGACAGCGCATCTGTGAGAGAGAGCGACTGCAGACGAGATGCCAGATCAGGGCCAATTACATTGCATATCCATCTCTGGATCTTATCAAGAACCCTGGGGCAAACAGAAGGGGCTCCAGACCATATATGGCAGCAATACTCCATGCAAGGGTAAATGGTTGATTTGTAGATTTGAAGGATCGATTCCGGGGAGAAAAATTTCCTGGCACGGCACAGGGAGCCAACTTGCGGTGGACAAAACTATTGACTCAATGTATTTGTTCCATCTCAGGTCAGCAGTCAGCGTGAGACTGAGCAGCCACAGAGAGGTGCTCTCAAGAAGTTGAGCGTCAGACATTCTAATGGGGGGCAGGGAAGGATCTCTGTGCTGACTAATAGAGAGAAGTTTTGTTTTTGAGGTGTTAAAGTTAACTAGCCAATTCCTGCCCCAGTTCACAACCGATTGGAAATTGCTTGATTGAGAAAAAATTATCTGTGTATTTATATTATTGAAGAGATGGGTGGGGAAGGAAAGTCTCAAAACAATGAACAGGGTTGAGAGGGGAAGTGCAAATGACAGCTAGTGAAATACACTGGAATCAAATCAAAATTTATATCCTCATCATCTCATTTACATCAAATAATAACAATCATCATCACATATATAAGAAAAGGAGTGAAAAATTAAAATATAATATATATATATATATATATATATATATATATATATATATATATTCAATATATCTAATTCATCTTCATAATTATAAAATACTTCACACATACATATACATATATATATATATATATATATATATATATATATATATATATATATTATAATTTTAAGCTTATCAGACAATATGAAAAGAATTTACATAAAATAAATACACAAAACTTGTCTATATTATTTAATGAAACATGCATCAATATATATATATATATATATATATATATATATATATATATATATATATTCAATATATCTAATTCATCTTCATAATTATATAATACATCACACATATACATATATATATATATATATATATATATATATATATATTGATGCATGTTTCATTAAATAATATAGACAAGTTTTGTCTGTTTATTTTATGTAAATTCTTTTCATATCATCTGATAAGCTTAATATCATTATCATTAAAAGAAGAAAGAAAATCACAATATTGATACATATTTTTTAATCCTATCTAAGCTTTCGGCTTACATAAGCCATTATCAAAGATGACAATTACACTACAATATATTAAACAATACACGGACAAAACAATAATGATAGCCTGTTTCTGTTTACATGGAAGATTTCCAAGCAACGACAAACTCATGCATATGAGATGCTGGAAGTGAAAATCACACCGCAGCTCGTGACGTCACACATGACCAGGCGAGAGTGAAAACGAGAAGTATTAAGTATGGGAAGCCGTTGGTATAAACCAATGGCTTCTGTTACCAATTATAGACATTTAATAATATTTGTGGAAATTTCATAGTTTATTTTGTTCAGGTTAGGTTTCAACTGTTTTATATATATAGCTTCGAGAATTTTTAGTTTTTGTTTATTGTTTTCATGTCTAAGTATCGTTGTGTTTACAACGAGGATTTTCCAAAACTGTGTATGCGGCCAGGCATGTTGTTTTAAATGCCTAAAAATGTTAGAGTTATATATATATATAAAGAATGTCAATAAAGTCTCTTTACAATTTTAAAAATATATTACAAAAGCAAATGAAGAGACAAATATGTGGAAATTGTAACAAAATGAGAAGTAGATATTGAAGTTGTTTTAGCTAATTTAATCCATCTCTATATGGGCACCATTAGTTGCATGAAGCACATCAAGATGGTAATTGATTTCTTGCCATGTTTGCTGTAGCATGACCTCATCAATGGTGGCAATGGCATCAGTGATTTGCCTATCTTTATTCGATACATGATACCATTAACATAACCCCCATAGAAAGAAATCTAGGGGAGTGATATCTGGTGAATGAGGTGACCAGGGAATTAGGGCATGTCTTCCAATCCATTGGTCTGGAAATGTTAGAGTTTTATTCAACATTTTAATTTCATCAACAGTCATGTGAAATACACAAATGCAATCGGATTAAAAACTTTGATAACTATTGAGTACATAGAACAAATCTGATTAAAATATCTCATCAATTGCCTTTGTAATATTTTTTTCAATTGTAAAGAGACTTTATGGACACCCTGTATATATACATATATATATATAGATTAATTTACATAAAAGAGAAATCCAATATTACCTCATGAGTATAGACTATTTCAACTAAAGTCAATGCGCTAGCATTTTTCGACTCAAATGATCGGCTGATATAATGTTAGAAACTTAAAATTAAATATTTGAAAAAGAAGAGACAGCCATTGAAAATATTATACTGAGCTAACCAAACAAAATGTCTGAGTGGTGGTAATGGGAGGCGGATGTTATCAGGCTTAAATAGAAAAAGGTTTAAACAAATTTGGCCCAGACATTAACTATTACTCAAGTTGAGTTTATTAAAAAAATTGAAGGGAAATTAAAGTATGGCAGAAGTTAAAAAAAAAAACGACATTAAAAAAATGAAATAATAAATTATTAGTTATATAACAAAAACAAAAAAAATCCATTAAAATTACCAAAATATGCTAACAGATAATATAAGACTAACAATAAATCTTAATTTTGATAGTTTATATTAAAAAAAACATTTACAAAATTATTAAAAATTTTTAAAAATATATAAAAAGTAAAATCTATAATTAAAATTTAATTAAAAAATATATAATAATGAAAAATTAATAATTACTAAAAATTTTTTTAAATTTAGAAGACATAAAAATGATGTTTTTTTACATCATTTTTATATGTCTTCTAAATTAAAAAAATTTTTGATGATTATAAATAATGATAATAATATTAGCCATATAAAATTTTAAAGATAAGTTAAATTAAATTACTAAGAACACCGACCATACCCAGGATAAAAAAACAAAAAACCTTAAAAAAAACTTGTAAAAAATTAAAAGAAAAGAGAGTTCGTAAAGCAGTGGAAGGTTATCAGATAGGATTGATATGGAGACGATAAAATAAAGAAATAACTATAGTAAAAGGTAATAACATTAGGCAGGTAAGATGAAGTAAGATCAAGAATATATTAGATAAATTTAAACCTACTCCTGTGACAACATTTAGAAACTATTTCATTCCTTTGATTTAATAGTTTGCTTTTATTATTCTAATTTTCTCTTCTAAACATAGGTCACACCTAATCTTTAGATTATTAGGAGTATGAGCAAACTATTTTCATTTTCAGTACCATCAAACAATAAAGTACATTCTTAGATATTCTGGCTTATGTAATTTATTTTGGTGTTTAGTGGTTGCTTTAATCCCAGATTTAAAGAATAAGTCTCCTCTTTTGCCAGAATATCAGCCATAATTAAAATAAAATAACCAAATAAGATGCAGTAATCTACAGGAAAACTATCGAATATATTATTTAAGAAAAGAACCAAAAACAAAATACTAAATTTAAACCTCTGAGCCCTGCATTCCTGAACAATTTTAACCCTTCTGTCTGAGCTCCTGAGCTCAAACATTCAAATAACTGGTATGTAATGCTTCACAGTAGATATAAAAATAGTTACAAGTGTTTATCCCCCCACCTCCATTCAATTGGCTGGGAATTAAGTAATTTTTCTCTACCACTGTTCAACAGGTAGCTGGGTATTACATCATTTTTCTCTACTACCTGTAAAGTGGTGGTCAGGGCTCAAAGGGTTAATCCATTAAAACAGAAACTTCATAAAAATATTTCCAAATGATTTTCAGTACACTGGGAAGTCAAATTTAATAGGAAGATTACACCCCCCACACACACAGGTACATGCTTGTGACACATGCATGCATAAGCACACCTGTACACATTCATGCACACATACTCATATACTGACAACACACATGCACATTTACACTCACATACACACATGAACACATGCATGCACACACATGTGAATGAACACATGTATAGACATGCATATACACTCATATGCAGATATGCACAGATGCAAAGGGACATACTCACACACATGCACACAAACTCCCATCAATGCATGCACATGCTCACACTCATACACAAAAAAACACATATACAACAGGACTCTGCAATGTGTGTGTGTAAGTGTATATATATATATATATATATATATATATATATTTTCTTTTGAATTTTCTCATATTCTCTAATGAGACTTTTTATTTGAAAATAGTTTCGAAATATGTATTGTCCATACGATGACCTAGCGCTTTTGAACATCATTGTTCATTTTCAGGGTCAATATTTTAGTCAAAAAAAAAAAAAAAAAAAAATTTTGACTAAAATATTGACCCTGAAGATGAACAATGACGTTCGAAAGCGCTAGGTCATCGTATGGACAGTACATATTTCGAAACTATTTTCCAATAAAAAGTCTCATTAGAGAATATGAGAAAATTCAAAAGAAAATATGTAAGACTATGTTGTCTTTAACATTCAACACTACATGTTTGAAAGAAAAGTTGCTGCCAAATTACACACATATATATATATATATATATATATATATATATATATATATATATATATATATATATATATAGTGGTACTCGCTTTGAAAAACCTTGGATAGTTCAACTTGTAGTAGAACAAATCGGTACCCAAGGAAAAATGGGGAATAAAAAAAAGGAAGAACCAAGGACATTAAATCAAGGCGAAAACAATCGTCCAGAATTCAAGCTCTAAGTCCAAAGAAAAAAACCTCCAAAACGAGTAAAAAGACAACTACATAAAGTGCTTAATACACGAAGTAGAGCAAAACCTAAGGCGCCAGGCAAACCTACCTAGGTTTCACCGAAATGGATCGTCAGGGCTATGCCGGCTTTGCCCTGACAATCTGTTTACATGAAACCTAGGTAGGTTTGTCTGGCTCCTTAGGATTATCTTATACACACATATATATAACGTATTCTTTGATCTTTTGGCTTGTATAATAAAAATCTTTTTCACGCTGTCACATGATAAAAATCTTCGCCATGCACATGATAACATCATTGCGTCTTTTGAAATTAAAAGGATTTTAACGTTTATTTAGTTTGTAAAAAAGTAGCAACATGATTACGCTACAAGATAATTGGCAAATGTTTGTTAAAAAAAATTTTGACTAAAAATATTGACCCTGAAGATGAACAATGATGTTCGAAAACGCTAGGTCATCATACGGACAATACTTATTTCGATATCATTTTCAAATAAAAATCTCATTAGAGAATATGAGAAAATTCAAAAGAAAATATGCAAGACTATGTTGTCTTTAACATTCAATACAACATGTTTAAAAGAAAAGTTGCTGCCAAATTACACACACACACATATATATATATATATATATATATATATATATATATATATATATAAAATGTAAAAGTGGACATGGAAGTCAGCACTTAGAGGCGACAGTCTGTTTCATGCTAGTGCAATCGTCAGGCGACTAGTGCTGTTATTTTTCTTGGCTATTTATATAAGGGTCAGTGGTTTTTTTGTGGGTAGTCTATTTTGGCGGTTACTTTTACCGGAAGTCGCTTATTTGTTTATTTATTTATGTCAAATTATTTTGCTTGTTTTTTTGTTTGTTTGTTTTTTTATTTTTATTTTTATTTTTTATCTTATATATTTATTTATTTATTTTTTTATTTTGATCGGTGTTTTTGGTTAACGTAGTAAAAATTTGTTTATATAGCTTATTGTTGGTAGTCTATAATGGCCGTCATTTACCGGAAGTCGCTTGTTTGCTTATTTATTTGGGTCAATAGCCGAGAAAAATAACAGCACTAGTCGCCTGACGATTGCCTCTAGCATGAAACAGACTGTCGCCTCTAAGTGCTGACTTCCATGTCCACTTTTACATTTACACACGCTCTATCTCTGATATTGAGCACTTTATCCCATAAATATAGCACACCTTAAGACTATATTTCTTCATATATATATAAAGAATTAATGGATTTATTTTTAATCTTCTTCTGGCATTTATATTATAACATTTGAAATTATATATATATAGAGTATTACCTTCTTCTCCACCAACCCCCCCACCACCACCACCACCATCATCATCATCCGCTTATTTTGCATATACACCATCCCTATTTATACTTCATATTTTTTAGTCAGTTACGAGTAGACTAAGACATCTGGGTAAACATTAGCAACCAGATAGAGCAACTTTGCATATAAAGCTCCCCTATTTACATTTCATATTAATATATACGAGAGGGAAGCTCGATACAACAATAGCCTATCATATACCTCAATTACTTACCTCAGCTTTGCCTCTAAGACCAGAGTGACAGTTTTTGAGCCACTGAAATGAAGAAGATGATTATATAAGTTTAGGAAATACTTTTTTTTTTAATGTAGTTTCATGGCTGAACAAATTTCCTATAATTTCAGCTGATTGGTACTATTTCTTGCTGTCGTCTTTTGAACAATTGATATAGCAAAATGGCTAGCCAGCTAGAATTGGAGACCATTCACCGACAGTATAAGTTCAATCCTCACTTGCTGTTCTTGAACAAGGAAGAGAATTGAAATTTCAACCACTACTGGTTATTTTCAAGTACAGGAATAATATGTTAGTGTTTTGAAATTAAAAAAAAGATATATATTTTTTTTTATCATGCTGTTTGCTGTTTTGAATGTTAGAAATTCAAATCATGTTAAGAGTGACAAAATTTGCTGTAAGTATTCATTACTTAATGTACCAAAGAGAAACAAATGCAATTTATAACTAAGAATTTGAAACATTTTTGAATTTTCACTATTTGTTATTACTGTTTATTTTTGATAGTAAAATATAAATTATAGTCTTATACTAACTGGTTAAAAATGGTAAATGTTACTTTAACTATTTTTAAAAATATATGCATTAAACTTATGAGATATATCGATTTAAAACTTTCTATTTTGGAGCCTGGATTGTTAGCGCTAACGAAGCAATAATGAGATTTATATATAATTTAATATATCCAGCTCGATGAATTATGTGCACACCTAATTAATAATGTTGAATTAAATTTTGTAATTATTTTAGAAAGACAAATAATTTATTAATTTTTTTTCTTTTGAAATTTCAAAGTTTAAATTCTATACAATTAGTAATATCTTGCAGGAACATGGCTACCTGGTGATTACTTTTATTCTTAGAAACTCCTTATTAAAGAGAGCTCCACTTTCCCTATGAAGAAAATAACTTTTATGTTAGGATGTTTCATTGGGGCTTATGAGTATGCATACTAAATTTGAAGGCTCAACGTGAAAGAGTTTGACAATGTATAGTAAACAAATTCTTCCCAATTGTACATATGTATATTTATAAATAATTAATAAATTTTATTTTTTATTACTTATTTTAGGTGGCTATCCATATTTGAGTAGGTGCTCCATTTATTTTAAACATGATTTCTTTTGTCTACTGATCTGTGTACTCAAGAAAATTGTGCATGAGTAATGACCATCTGACCACCATCTGGCATTCTTTTACTGTCTGATCTGGCATTCTTTTACCGCTAGGTTACAAAGAGTGTCACAATAAAGTAAGGTTTTATTTTGCCTTAAAGCACACTGACTTCATAGTAATACACTTCATAGCCAAGTGGTAAAATTGTACTGGATCAGATGGTGGTTCCTCCTGCAAAGCACTGGATGCACGTTCAAATCCTACTGGAGGGCACATTTTCTTTATTAAGTTTTTTCAAGTAGGCAGGATGGTAGATGAAAAAAATAGTGTTTAAAATAAACAGAGTGTCTACTCAAATATGGGTATCCAGTAAATATAACATTCAAGGTAATTATATATATATATATATATATATATATATATATATATATATATATATATATTGTCATCCACAGACAGACTGTTTCGCTGTATCACAGCTTATCAGTGTGGCTAGACGTCCGGTTGCCTCTGGCTAGAATCGAAAACCGTCTGAATTTGCGTCAGTCGGAAATTTTACCCTGAAGCCGTTGGCGCACAGCAGAGAAGAAGGTGAATTTAAGCGTATTTATTTTTAGATAAACACACAGTGACTGAGAGAACTCGATTCGATTTACCGAAGAGTCTTGCATTATTAGCCGTAATAGTCACTGTTTACAAACCCACACATCCTCCCCAGAGAGCTCAACCGAAATAAATTTTTCAGGAGCATATATATATATATATATATATATATATATAAATGGATATTTGAACAGGAAATTTTCTTTTAAACATGTTTCATTGAATATGACAGACAAGAAAAATTTGATAAATTTTTTTTTATTTAGTTTTTCTAATATTCTTACATTTTACTGTTTAGTGGGAATAAGGGAGTGTGAAAATTCTCTCTAGTGTGTCTACTATTGTTCTAAGCACTTATGCCCACTTCTTTAGCCATTTTCAAGGGTGTTTGTCGTTAAGTGTTATTAATTTCTTTTCATAATTGTCTGTTTAAGATGTAGTTGCATGATGCCTATATAGTAGCGGCATTTATTCCGAACCCCTTGCGAAAGGAATGTGACTGAATTCAAGTTGGTGTCTTTATATTTAAAAAAAACATTTTTACACATTTTTTTTCCATTGTTAAATAAGGTGAGTTTAATACTGGGTGTCAGATGTTTTATGTAGAGGTCTTCTCTGACAATGAGATGTTGATATATATATATAGTAAAGGTAACAAATCTGTTGGTATATAATCCAAGTAGATTCTAGTAATATAAAATATTAAAACTGATCCACAAAAAGTGCTCAATGTATTTATTATTACAGGGCAATATAATTAAAAATCACTTCATATGGAGAATAGCCTATTTCAGCAGACAAAGATATCGGTCAATTGTTGTATCAACCCTGGTGTGGACTGAGTTCATATAAGAAATATTTCAGTCCACACCGGGGTTGATAAGACAGATGACCGATATCTTTGTCTGCTGAAATAGGTTATTCCCTGTATGAGGTGATTTGGGATTTTATTGTTTGTTATATATATATATATATATATATATATATATATATATATATATATATATATATATATATAAGTATGTATGTATGTATGTATGTATGTATGTATGCATGGAATATTTCACAAATGGAAGTATGCTTATTCTGTCTATTAAGTTTAATATTTATTGAATGTTAAATTAATTTTAAACAATGGGGAATATTTGTAAGAATTACTGAGAATTCATTTGTCAAATATTCAGTGTTCACTTTAAAAAAACTCAAACATTCCCCCAGCTGAGAAAAAAAAAAAAGGCAAACTATGCAAAGAAATTTATCCCATTTATATGAAAATAAAAGTTTCAGTACAAAAAAGAACTAAAATAAACAGAATTGAAAAATGGTAAAAAGGGGAGGAAGATGGCATCACTAATAGCAGAAATATGTAAATGACTACTCCCTTGCAGGATTCTTCCAACACTCTTTTGCCATTACCTTCGAAAGGCATTGAATCTTGTCAGTAATGAGAAGGAACTTCAAGAATCTTGCTCTGGTTCAACACACAGTAACCACGATAAACAATGCATCAGTGACACACAGAGAAAGCCATGATTGATAGCACCAAATTTTGGACCAAGGAATGAGCAATGGACATTACCATGTTTTCTAACCCCACCCTTTTCTGTTCTGAATATCACAGCTAAATTTTTGTTAAATGTGTTATTTTCGATTCCCTATATTCATTGAGATGACAACGGTTTTTGTTTAATGCTTAGATTTGTTTGTCTGGTGCATAATCTGGCTGTCAGGAATTGCAGAAATTTATTTTACGAAAGGTCCTGGGTGTGTCAAAATTTGGAGAATCCTGGCCTCTTCCTGACATATTTCTGCAGAACTATCCATATGAACATTACCCCATAATTTTTCAGCTCAACGAGGTTATTTTTTATTTATCTTAATTTTCTCTTTTGATTTGTTTTATTTTTATTTTCTTAGATTTTTTTTCTTTGTTATTATTTATTTCTTTTTGAAATGCAGGGGGTTGGGATCGGTGCTGTTCTTTTTAATTTTTTTTGCTTATCTGTTTTGTCGCTAATTGTTTTCTTGTTTTTTTTCATTTTTTTTTCAAATGTGTTCATTCCTTCCATATATCTTTCAAACATTTTTTTTTTACTCTTTTGGTAAGAGTTGGCTTTAAAATTCTTCTGTCATTCTCTTTAATTTTGAACTTGTCTTTAATAAGTTCTTTGTCACCATTTAACTTACTTTCTCTTTGTTTTATTTTTTAAACAGACTTTTCTTTTTATCCTATTTGGATTTCGTCTGAATCTTTATTTCTTTCTACTTTTGAAACTGTATTATCTGTCTTTGTGTCTGTCAAGTTTTTTTAATGAATTTTATCATTCTTACATCTGTCTTTTTGACAGGATTTTTTGTTTTTTACTTAGCTTTTTTCTTGTTTTTCTAATAGACTTTTTCATTTTTTCTTTTCTTAACTTCTTAATTTCATTTCTTCTAATCTTGAGTCTTTCAAGTAATTCTTTCCTCATTTTCTTCATTAATCGTTAATCGTTAAAAAAATTACCTTTTTTTTCTTCCTTAATTTCTCTCAGATTATTTCATTTTTTTCTTTTCTCTTTATTCTTTTTAATCTAAATTTTCATATTCATTCCTTTCTTTCCCTTCATATTCATTCCTGTCTTTCCCTTCATATTCATTCCTGTCTTTTCCTTCATATTCATTCTCTTCCATTTTGATATTTCTTCTCCAATGGAAGAAAAACTTCTTAAATATTTTTCTCCTTAGTTTTCATTTTTATTTTTTCATTCTGCCAATACTTTTACAACTTTGTTTCTTTTAGCAAAAAATTATATCTATCTTCCTTCATGATACTTTTCATGCAAAATATTTTATTGCTCCCGTTTCATGACACGTTTCCTTTAAAATGTTTTCTTTCCTGTTTCATGATATTTTTCCTACTAAATGTTTTATCTCTCCTATTTCATGACACTTTTCCTTTAAAATGTTTTCTTTCCTGTTTCATGATATTTTTCCTACTAAATGTTTTATCTCTCCTATTTCATGACACTTTTCCTTTAAAATGTTTTCTTTCCTGTTTCATGATATTTTTCCTACTAAATGTTTTATCTCTCCTATTTCATGAGACTTTTCCTGTAAAATGTTTTATCGCTCCTGTTTCATGATACTTTTTCCTACTAAATGTTTTATCTCTCCTATTTCATGAGACTTTTCCTGTAAAATGTTTTATCGCTCCTGTTTCATGATACTTTTTCCTACTAAATGTTTTATCTCTCCTATTTCATGAGACTTTTCCTGTAAAATGTTTTATCGCTCCTGTTTCATGATACTTTTTCCTACTAAATGTTTTATCTCTCCTATTTCATGAGACTTTTCCTGTAAAATGTTTTATCGCTCCTGTTTCATGATACTTTTTCCTACTAAATGTTTTATCTCTCCTATTTCATGAGACTTTTCCTGTAAAATGTTTTATCGCTCCTGTTTCATGATACTTTTTCCTACTAAATGTTTTATCTCTCCTATTTCATGAGACTTTTCCTGTAAAATGTTTTATCGCTCCTGTTTCATGATACTTTTTCCTACTAAAT
>OZ038491.1:23561052-23638552 GCA_964036315.1 Acanthosepion esculentum
CTAGGCAGGGATGGATAGAGAGAAGTTTGAGAAATAGGGAAAGAGTAAGAAAGAAAGGAAGGAAGAACTAATGTGGGGTGAAGGGAAGATGTGAATGGGAGAGAAAGAAAGAAAAGAAGGAAGAGACTGGATGAAGAGAAAGAAAGAGGAGACTGAGTAAAAGAGGAGAAAGAATATCAAGATTGAGAAAGAAAGAAAGAAAAGAAGGAAGAGACTGGATGAAGAGAAAGAAAGAGGAGGCTGAGTAAAAGAGGAGAAAGAATATCAAGATTGAGAAAGAAAGAAAGAAAAGAAGGAAGAGACTGGATGAAGAGAAAGAAAGAGGAGACTGAGTAAAAGAGGAGAAAGAATATCAAGATTGAGAAAGAAAGAAAGAAAAGAAGGAAGAGACTGGATGAAGAGAAAGAAAGAGGAGACTGAGTAAAAGAGGAGAAAGAATATCAAGATTGAGAAAGAAAGAAAGAAAGAAACAAACAGAGAGAGAAGAGACTGAGTAAAAAAAGTAGAAAAAGAAAGAGAGGTTTTAGAAAATAAGTAAAGTGTAAGAAAGGGAGATCTAAGGTAGGTGAAGGAAAGAAATGAATGAAAAGAAAGAATAATGAAGAATAGACTAAATAGAAAGAAAGAAAGGATAAAAGAAAAAGAAAAGAAAAAATCCAGAAAACAGGGAAAAAGAATGGAAGAATGGAAGTAGTAAAATATTAAAAGAAAGATGGAACAAAAGAAAGAAAGAGAGAAAGAAAGAGAGAAAGAAAGAAAGAGAGAAAGAAAGAAGAATGTTCTAGAAAATAGAGAAAGAGTAAAAAAGAAAGGAAAATGAGAGTGTGAAAGGACAAAGTAAATGAAACAGCAAAAAGAAAGATGGGAGAGATGGAATGAAAAAGGAATTGAATGAAGAAGAATGAAAGAACTGAGTAAAAAAAAACTAAAAAGAAATGAAAATGAATGAAATATGGAAACGTAATGTAAAGATATATAAGGTAAGAAAAACTGAATGAAATAAAAAAAAGTAGACATCAGAGAGAAAAGAAAAAGAAAAACTGAAAAATGACTTGAATGAAAGTAAATGAAAAAAGATAAATTGACCTAAAAGAACAAAAGAGAGGAAAATCAGTCAAAGAGACAAAGAACTGAATGAAAAAGAAAGAAGAAAAGAAAAGGAAACATTCATTTTGGAGAATGAAGGAAAAGAAAGAAAGACAAGAAAAAGGAATAAGAAGTAAAAGAAAAAGTATAAAATTAGGGAAGTTGTGTAAGAACGAGGGAAAATGTTTTGGTTTCTCTTTCTTGAACAATCTCAATCTGTTAGGATTATTTTAAAATTCTGTTCTGACATTTCTTGTAACCCATCTATAAAAATGTTACTTGATTTCTTCCATAAGCTGAAGTTCAGTGGGGGTGCCACATTGACCTTCATGTCATCTCAGACTTACTTGGCACTTACCATTTTCTCTGTAAGTTATCAGACTAGTAGTATTTGGTTACATTGTAGCAGTAGAAGGGAATATATTCTTCACTGACTTTTCTGGTTTAACAGTGTCAAGAGCTTTGTCAAGATTTATGACAATCCAACAGAACACAGGGAGAAGTGAAGTCATGTTTTTGTTTATTGTATTTTCTATGCCACTAAACATGCAGAGTAGAATTTGAATATGTTGGCTCAATTGCCAATGAAGACCTTCACAAAATTGGAAAATGAAATGTTATGGTCCTATCACAAGAGTCAACAAAATCTTTCCACTACTATCCTACAAGGTACCATCGAAGTCAAGAGAAGAGGAGGCAAGTAAAGGAAAAAATGAGCTGACAACATCACTGAGTGGGCTGGAAGATCATTCACAAAGACTCAGATATTGACATGTAACTGATATATATGGAGGGAGCTAGTCAGGTGCTAAACTGCACTGCGGCCCTACAACCACACCTGGTCATTGGACTGATGATGATGATGATGAGGACAATGCTGATAATGATGACTATTATTATTGTGACAATGATGATGATGATGATGGCAGTGATGATGACAATGACAATGCTGATAATGATGTTGATGATTATCATTATTACAATGATGATGATGATGATGATGGCAGCGATGATGACAGCGACAATGATGATAATGATGATGATGATTATCATTATTACAATGATGATGATGATGATGATGGCAGTGATGATGACAGCGACAATGATGATAATGATGATGATTATCATTATTACAATGATGATGATGATGATGGCAATGGTAATGACAGTGACAATGATGATAATGATGGCAATGGTGATGACAGTGACAATGATGATAATGATGATGATGATTATCATTATTACAATGATGATGATGATGGCAATGGTGATGACAGTGACAATGATGATAATGATGATGATGATGGCAATGGTGATGACAGCGACAATGATGATAATGATAATGATGATGATGACAATGGTGATGACAGTGACAATGATGATGATAATGATGATGATGATTATCATTATTACAATGATGATGATGACAATGGTGATGACAGTAACAATGATGATAATGATGATAGCAGTGATGATGACAGTGACAATGATGATAATGATGATGATGATTATCATTATTACAATGATGATGACAGTGACAATGATGATGATGATATTGACAATGTTGCTGCTGCTGCTGATGATGATGACACTTTTAGCTAGCTGACACCACATTTTGCATCCAATATTTTAAAAGAAAAACATGATAAATATTCCTTCTAAATTTATTAATTTTCAATAAAATTACAAACTATAACCAAAGGTAAGATTCCCCCCACACACCCGCCACTGCATTTAAATGAATTGATAACGCACACTATTTGATTGACTGAATAGAACAAAGAGAGGGACAAAAATCACATGATAAACATTTAGCATTGTAGAATTATCACTGAAGATACCCTGAATATTCAGATGTTTACTGAAGCTGATCTGACCTGACCTGATTAATTTCTTGTATCAAATAAAAAAAAATGTTTCCAGGCTTGGGTTTTAGGAAAAAGAAAAATATAATAATAAAAAGAGCAAACTAATTCAATAGAAAATAAAAGTAAGAAATAAAAGTTGAATGATTATGAATGAATGAAGAAAAGAAAGACATCAAAATGTAAAGCGTAAAAAGGAGTGAAATCAAAATGATTGTCATTCAGCAAAAATCCATTTGACTAATCAAGGACAGGGGAGAAAACTTGTGTATTTGTCATATGAAGGCATTTCAGAATTGGTCAGATTTCTCTTCCCTTCCCATGATGCTCATCTGCAATATTCTCTGATTTAGAGTTTTTGTTGATGCTGTCACATGAATGTGGGACAGCCAATAAAAATGCTGGGACATTTTGGGATGGGGTGATTTACAGCTGGCATGCTGGTGGGGAGGAGAATACTGAAGGTTTCTTGATCAGTTGGAAGTGAACAGAGTGGAGTAGATGACATCCCGATTTGGCAAAGTTCGAAGAACAATGATTTGCTGGGGGTGATATGCTGCGACTCTTTATAAAATAAATAAACAAATGCATGCAAGAAAGCCTAATTACAGATGATAGCAATAATAATGCAAAATTATAAGTTAGAATAGAAAATAATGCAATTATAAAAATAATGCAAAATTTTCAAAACAGAGAAATCATCGAAATGATGATGTTGCCAAATAATTCAAAATTGGCAAGAAATAATTTGCAATAATAAAGGAGAATTACGAAATCATAAAAATATAAAAAATAGATAATAAAAAATATAAAAAATAGATAATAAAAATATAAAAAATAGATAATAAAAATATAAAAAATAGATAATAAAATATAAAAAATAGATAATAAAAATATAAAAAATAGATAATAAAAATATAAAAAAGATAATAAAATATAAAAAATAGATAATAAAAATATAAAAAATAGATAATAAAAATATAAAAAATAGATAATAAAAATATAAAAAAGATAATAAAATATAAAAAATAGATAATAAAAATATAAAAATAGATAATAAAAATATAAAAAAAGATATAATTAAATAATGATAAAGATTTAAAAACAAATCATCATAGATGATAAAGTCTTTTTCAGAATAAAAATCTTGAGAAAATGTTACGATTATACATATAATAATCCTGTTCTGTCTGTCAGTAACTTGCATTAATTCCTGACCATTGAGTATACCTTTCTTCCTTATTTTAAATGCCTGGCCATAATAAAATTATTAATCATGCGTTTATACTGTCCTGTTATAATTGTGCTTGTTCTACCCTTTGTTAGTTAGCACGACCATTACGCCCTGCCAACACTCGATAAATAATGGACTATTCCGTTTTGAATGCATGACGATAGGGGAAAAGACACTACTTGGTTTCAGTGAGAAAATGAAATACAGACATAGATAGTCCAATTTGATCTCAACCAAAAGTCTAAGAAAAAAAGGCAAGTGCGATAAAGATGTCATTTTTCAGATGCACAGAATTGAAAAACGGAAACCAATAAAGATAATCACAAAAAATCCAGTTACCATAAATTATTTTCAAATTATTATTTAGAAAAATATTTTCAAAAGACGAGGATTTCTTTGTGATTCTTAAGTCCTTAGCAATGCAATTACATAATAGGAACATTCTGTCAGCAGTGTTACCATTGATACCCTGATCACTGACAAATCCTTTTTAAAAACTTAGTAAAAAGAGAGAATAATAATTGTTCTTTTCAGGATTTGAAATGCTTCAAATACTTTGTGTTCACAAATTACAAAAATGCACAGAGACAATCATAACATTATTGCAAATCAAAAAAAAAACATTCATCAATATTCAATAATCTTTTCAATGCTTATTGCAATGAGGATCAAGAGATAAAGATGAAAATCCAGAAGAAATAATATTAAGTGAGACAGTAAAAAAAAAAGGTGGCCATAGATGAAAATCAGTACAGAAATGTTTTATACTCAACTAAAAGCAAATCTCAGAATTTGTGGATCATTTCTACAGCTAAATCTGTCCTGGTTGGGGAGAGTAAGGAAATTAAAGATGACAGTAATATATAGCTGGCTTCTGGTGTGTGTGTGTGTGTGGGGGGGGTATCAAGTATAACAATCCCAAAAGGTCATCTGGGTCACTTAGAATATTGCTGTCATAATTTTTATTTTTAATCACTTTGATGAAGATTAATTCATCTGAAGCAATAAATATTTTTCCAGTGAGGAATTTACATGGGTTGAAAGCAAAGTATTAAATGTGAAAACAAAACAAAACAGTCATTATACACAGTGAGAAATGTGTCATTATACATGGGAAAAATGAAAAGAAATGTTTTCTCAGTAAAAAAACAGTCAATCCTTTGTGTTTAATTTTCTTTATACAAGCTAACTGCCCTATTTTCACATATATTGTTTAAATATTAGTTTTTTTTATAATAGAGCAAGAACTTTAAGAAGAAGAAGCTTATGAATCTTTATTTGACTAATTCAGCTTTATTGTTGAAAACATTAACTTAATTATAGTGGATGGCTAAAAGCAAGAGGGGAGATGGGATGAGCTTATTTTATTATAGTGGATGGTTACAAGCGAGAGGGGAGATGGGATGTGCTTATTTTATTATAATGGATGGTTACAAGCGAGAGGGGAGATAGGATGTGCTTATTTTATTATAGTGGATGGTTACAAGCAGGAGGAGAGATGTGATGTGGTTATTTTATTATAGTGGATGGTTACAAGCAGGAGGAGAGATGGGATAAAGTTATTTTATCATAGTGGATGGTTACAAGCGAGATGAGAGATGGGATGTGCTTATTTTATTATAGTGGATTTTTACAAGTGAGAGGAGAGATGGGATGTGCTTATTTTATTATAGTGGATGGTTACAAGCAAGAGGGGAGATGGGATGTGCTTATTTAATTATAGTGGATGGTTACAAGCAAGAGGAGAGATGGCATGTGCTTATTTTTTTATAGTGGATAGTTACAAGCAAGAGGGGAGATGGGATGTGCTTATTTTATTATAGCGGATGGTTACAAATTAGAGGGGTGATGGGATGTGTTTTTTTCATTGCCACAGTTTTGTTTTAACAGCATATCAACATTGTTCAAACCAAAACAACAATAAACATAAAATGAACAAGCATAGATAAAGTAAATGTGGTGAAAATTGGATGACCTCTCGTAGACATGTAGTCACATAATGTGAGTCTAAATAGATGTATATTTTCAGAAATCTTTCTCTTTTTCTTGTTCTTTGAAAAAAGCTGCCACCAAACATATAATTCCAACATAACCACCAAGCACTTATAAGCACACTCAAACATGCATGCACACAATTACTCATGGTTTTTTAAAAAATGTAAATATATTTTGTGTAAGTACATTTTTTTAATTTAAGCAAAAAAATATTTGTGCCATTTTCTTGTGAAGATTGTTGAGTGCTACTGCTTTTAGTTGAGTTAGAAACTGTGTCCATAGCAACATTGTCTTGGTTATTTCATGCCAAATTTGTATATTTTTTTGTCTTTTTACTGTAGGGTTCACCTTGTACAAGGCCCAAGGGCAACTCAAGGTAGAGGGTTATGTTAGGTAAGGTAATGGTTAACTGTAGACTTCAACAGGTTAAGATTGTAGTGATCAGGGAAACATCCTCTTGGGAGTCAGTTCCACAGGGCAGTGGTTTGTGAGAAGTTTTTGAGTGGAACTTACTTCTCACCAACAGAATACAGAGGGAATGTGTGTGGTTTGCTACTATGTGGATGGCAGGGTGAGTCCTGGCAGGGTTAGGGTTAGACCTGATGGAACCAAGGAATGTAATTTATCTGAGGACTTTCCATGATAGTAGCGATAGAGTATTGAGAGACTTTCCTGCCTTCCTGTAAAAGAGAGGTTGGAAGGTCGAAAATAATTCTTCCCCAACAAGGACTTGGGGTTGCTTTTCAACTCTATCAAGACCGGAAAGTGAGGACTGGGCAGCTTCCACCCAAATACGACAACGGTACTCCATTTGCAGCCTTATCTGGCTCTTATAAAAATAGAGGATGGTATGTAGAGTCAGGTACTTACTTCAGTGGCACAGGGAGCTGATGATTTTAGTCATCGAACAGATAAGTCTTCTGGACATTTCTTTCTCTGTTATTGATTCATTTTTTAATATTGAGGACATGGAATTCTCAGCATCCTTCTGTAGAACCACATTTCTGCTGCCTCCAGATTGTTTCCTCATGCATAGGGAGATTGTCCAACATTCACTGCCATATAAGAGCATGGATATCACTTGGCAATCTAGCACTCCTTTCTTTTTTTTCTAATGATTTTTTTTCCGTTTCTCAGTGCCTCACTTAGTTTCTAGAATTCTTCTTTTGCCATTCCAATCCATGTTTGGACCTTGCTGCCACATTTTCCATAATCTTCCCATTTTTTAAAAATTTAAACTTCTGTTCCTGCTTGATGTTGATATCTTCAATTCCTAACTTGTATCTTGGGATTTTTCCCTTGTTGGTGATCTTAAACACATTAAACCCCAGTAATTTGTAGGACACTAGATCATTTGTTGGTTATTACTATCTTTTGTTATTATATATTATTTTTGTTATTATATATATATATATATATATATATATATATATATATATATATATATATATATATATATATATAATGTATTTGTGTCACACATTATGAAATGGACAAAGTCTGAAAATTATTTAAAGACATTTTTATGTTTAACAATCTTTTTATAGATACAAATATTTAAGTAAATGCTCTGTTTATAATAAACAGTATTTATAACATTTACCGGCCTGAATGTCCAAGAAATTTTCATAGAAAATATTCATCCTCCGACAGTAATTGAACCTGTATCCTATACGGAACCATCATATAGCCTAATGTGCCTTAACCGTTTCGGCCACAGAGGAGCGTTCGGTTAGCAAGGTCGATTTTACTGCCTTTAAACTTTAATCTTCCATGAATCTCTCACGTACATTCATAACTGCTCATGGCGTATCAAATGTAAACAAATGACGTCACACATTATGAAATGGACTAAGTCCGACAATTATTTAAAAATCTATATAATCTATATAAAATCTATATCTATAAAATGATTGTTAAACATAAAAATGTCTTTAAATATATTTGTGTATATATACTACATTTCAAAAGTTTGAAAGTTCAAAACTCAGGACTAGCATGAGATAAACTTGACAGAAGAATGAAAAAAAATGAAAAAAGAGCTCTTAGAGTTATTGAAATAAGAATGGAATCAATTATCAAGCTTCTACTTTGAGAAAATTTTGCAATGAATCCCAAAAATGTGTGCTGCAGTAATCAAAGCTAAAGGAGGATATTTTGATGAGAGCAAAATTTAATCATAAAATGCTTTTTTTTCTTTTTGCTGTAATAATATTTCTAATAAAAAATTGTGTCTAGCTTCTTTTAACCATGTATTTTATTTAAAATACAAAGCAACTACTTTTGGAGCCAATTTAAAAAATTACCAAGGATGGCCTCAAAATTTTGAACTGTATTGTATACATGCTGGTCAAAGTTGAAACTTCAGTACCCAAAAAATGTTTTAATTTACTTGAGATTAAACATACAGGAAATATAGCTGGATTACAGCAAAGAATTTATATATATATATATATATATATATATAAATTATTTGCTGTATATATATATATATATATATATATATAGAGAGAGAGAGAGAGAGAGAGACATGTGTATATATATATATATATATATTTGTGTATTTAGGCAGCAATCCTTCTTTCATGCACATTTCATTAAAAACGACTGACAAGGTGCTTTTATTTAGTTTTTTATATAATTTCTTGTGCGATCTAACATTTTATAAAAAACTAAATAAAAGCACCTTGTCAGCCCTTTTTAATGAAATGTGCATATATATATATATATATATATATATATATATATATATATATGTTACCTTTACTGTATATATATGTTACCTTTACTGTACATATATATATATATATATATATGTGTGTGTGTGTGTGTGTGTGTAATTGTATATGCATATACATACACACACTTTGACCATGAAAGCTGGGTTCGATTTCCAACATTGTTGATTTATCAAGAAGGTGTCTTCCTGATGTTATCACTCTGGGGAGATGATCCTAGTGTATGGCATCTTTGGAAAATGTCAGAAAACCATATGCGTTAACCTAATGTCATCTATAAGACTCTGTGGAGTTGATAGTAAGTCTCTGTTCTCAAAACTGTATATCAGAGCATATGTGGCACAAGGTGTGTGAAAATAGACCATTAGGAATTGTTTTCTTGATTCTTGACAATGTTTCTTAAGTGGGATTTTCTACAACACAATCATGCATGTTTCCAGTTGTATCATCCATGGGTCATTTTGGAGATGAAATGACATTCTGCCATTTTCAATGATGAGGAGAAGTTCTATTTCAGTCAAGTGATGGCCATTTGCATGTGTGACATAGACCCTAGGGGGTTGGGGTTGACCTCTTCCTCAGAATATTTGCTCACCACACACGGCTTGAAGTCCTGGCATCATCGTATAGACTGGCAGAAGTTACAAATCTGGATCCTCTTTAATATCTTATTTATATTTCAATTTTCTTTTAAGTATTTCAAATATAGCACACTTCTATATATAAGAAAAGAATTATAAAAATAATATATATGTATGCATGCATATATATGTTTGTATATATATATATATATATATATATACACACACACACACACACACATATATAAATTGTGTATTTAAGCAGCAATCCCTCTTTTATACATGTTTCATTAAAGATGACTGACAGGGTACTGTGATTAAGCTTTTTATTTAATTTTTTTTGTGTTCGTACACAATCAAAATTACAAAGAACGAACATTATTTATGAGTTCAAATGCCCCTTCAGGAACTGTGTTCCTGATCAAGCCAAACTCACAATTACATCAGTCGCACTACTACATGTCTATCCAGATGACTTACGTTACACCTATCCAACCAAAGCTCCATTAAAACTCATTTAAACATGCACACCAACCTACCTGACTCCATCTGAAACATACTAATAGAAAATACAAGCATAATAACCTCATGCACATGAAAGAAAAGATTAAAAATAATGGAAGTCTTGATAATAAAGAAGAAAAAACCAACACTCAATAATATTAACTATGAACATGGCCACAATCTGCTGACCATTTTTGGAAAATAAAACATTCCTATAACTCTAGATATGTACATAACACAAGCCATACATTCAGTTAAACAGTGTTCATAAAGGCAGAGCATTTGGACAAATTTTTATACTTTGTGTCCAGAAAAGAAAGCACTTGTATGAACTCAAGAAAAATTAAATAAAAAGCTTAATTACAGTACCTTGTCCGTCATCTTTAATGGAACACACATATATGTATATATACATATAAAAATGGCTTTATATATATATATATATGTATACTCGACTCTCCCGTCGAATTCGATGTATGAGGGTCAAGCAGATCAGTTCCCAGGAAACCAACAGCCCGACAACAGCACTTTCTGAAGGGCCAAATACAGAGACATAGTGCCACAAGGTCCCCAAACAAACCTATAAAGGTTTTGAATTCAGAGTTGTCCTTCTCCTAGACCAGTTGCCATCCAAAGCTATAGAACCCAGTCTGTCCTGCTATTTAACCATAGCTGGAGGGAAAAGAAGAGGATTCACACCTTTCCCAAGGGTATTAGCACGTAAGTGAATATAATGGATTCGACTGGAATTCGAACTCAGCTCTCCGATTCCTCAATCCAAGCTGCTATTCATTACTCCACCATGCCTCCTATATATATATATATATATATATATATATATATATATATATATATATATATATATATATATATATATATATATATATATATATATATATATATATATATATATATGTTTTATTCTTTAGTTTAGTTTCTTTTTCAGGAATTTTATTCTTTCTCTTCTTTTTCTTCTATTTTCCTGTGTCATTTGTATATTTGCATGCTTATATATTCAATCATATTTACACGTTTGTATATTATGACGTGATTATGTCTTCTCATTTATAAATCTTCTTCCCTTGTCCATTAAATCTTCAGCCCAATCCCTACCAATGTAACTAATTTGTACCAATAATGGTTGCCTCTTACATCAGCACTGAACCATGAAAATATATTTTCTCCGTTTTTTTCTTTGAATAATTTTGTAATATTCTAAACTTAATGCATGGTAATATTTAAAATGTAATATTCCTAATTTTTATTCTTTAACTGCAAAGTAAATTAAAAGTTAATTAGTTATACTAACTTCCAATCTAATCTAATATTAATATTAAAGCATCTAGGGTCCGTAGTTAAGTTATTTGCATTATCATATACTTGTATTTTCATTGGCCATCATAGATTGCAGTACAAAAAGTTTATCCACAACTTTGAAAATACTAACCATCTTATCAGAAAGTTGGAAAAGTTTAATAAAAAAATTAAACAGACAGACCATATCAGTTCTTTTAATTAAACTTTTATGGATGAATATTTGCTTTTAAAATATACCTTATTGATATACATATATATACATGCACATATACATATACATATATATATATATATGAAAAAGAGAGAGATAATGAAAGAGAATGAATGCTGAAGTAATTAAATACTACTAACTTTCAGTCGATTCAGCTGCTCATCAAAAACAAAAAGTAAACATTAATATTTTCACAAGGAAGTGAATGACAACCAGGATCAAGGAGGAAAAAAAAATGTAAAATCAGTTTTCCGGGCTGTAAATAAATATTTAGCCACAACATTAATCTTCATAAGTTTACTACCATAGCCACCAAGATATGTCAATAACTGCAAGAAAAACAAGTCAATTCTAATGAACATTCTGGATTCAAAATGAAAATAAAGAAAATTTGTCATATTTATTCCCTTTTTCGGTTTGTGCAATGAAATTTCCCCTGATCTTTTAACCTATATTCCTGCTCATGTTGATTTTGATTTCCTTTTGCACAACAGAGCATGGAGAACTTTATGATCTTTGGTTTAATAGTGGAAAGACATTTTTTTTTATCTGTCTCCTGTCATGAAGTGCAGAACTCTCCAGTTATTGGAGGGAAGGAAATGTGATAACTCTAAAGGACTGACAATAGCATCTACTGGATGGATGAAGAACTTCAAGTTGAGTAAGCAATGTTCTTTTATGGTGCTATCAGAACTTTCTCGCTATGGAAACGGTTAACACCATGCATACTTCAGAAAGTTGTGCATTAAACACTTCTAAGAAGAAAGGAATAACAGTAATAATATCAATAATGATAATAATAACGATATAACAAGAGTGAAGAAATGACTGACTAAATATCTAAATTAAGATAAAACAATATATAATGTACAAAATGGTTATTATATATATATATATATATATATATATATGAAGAAATATAGTCTTAAAGTGTGCTATATTTATGGGATATAGTGCTCAATATCGGAGATAGAGCGTGTGTAAATATAAAAGTGGACATGGAAGTCAGCACTTAGAGGCGACAGTCTGTTTCATGCTATTGTAATCGTCAAGTTGTCTGACGATTACAATAGCATGAAACAGACTGTCGCCTCTAAGTGCTGACTTCCATGTCCACTTTTATATTTATATTATATATATATATATATACACTCAACTCTACTGTCGAATTTACGTATGAGAGACAAGCAGATCAGTTCCTAGGAAACTGACAGCCCCCGACACCAGCACATGAGATTTGAATACAGTCGTGAAGGTTTTGTGCTGAACCATCCACACTTTTTGAAGGGCCAAATACAGAGACTTGGTGCACTATGTGCCACAGGGTCCCCAAACGACCCTCCACAGGTTTTGGATTCAGAGTTGTCCTTCTCCTAGACCAGTTGTCATCCAAGGCTATAGAACCCAGTCTGTCCTGCTATTTACCCATAGCTGGAGGGAGAAGAAGAGGATTCACACCTTTCCCAAGGGTATTAGCATGTAAGTAATGGATTCGACTGGAATTCAATCTCGGCTCTCTGATTCCTTAATCCAAGCCGCTATCCATTACTCTACCATGCCTCCTCTTATATATCAGGGAAAATGTATGACACGGTGAGAAAAGTTTACTTGGGACATGTTTCGTCCTTCAGGACTTCATCAGACAAAATTTGTTATGTTGATACACCTACATATGAACACGAAATGCTGGGAATTTTAGATTTTCTTTTGTGTATCTACCTGATTTCCTTTATAGTCTTTTTTTTTACTTTACATCACTTTTGCTAGTAGATATAGCACAAAAAAATTCCCAGCATCCCTCATTTGTGTACATGTGTAGTCCTACTAAGATAACAAATTTAGTCCAATGAAGGACAAAACGTGTCACAAGTAAACTTTGTCCACTTTGTCATACATTTTCCCCACACATATATATATATATATATATATATATATATATATATATATATATATATATATATATATTTGATAGTTGTATATTTAGGCAGCAATCCTTCTTTTATGCAAGTTTCATTAAAAACGACGGACTAGGTACTACGGTTAAGTTTTTTATTTAATTTTTCTTGTGTACGAACAAGAGCTGTAAAAAAGGTTAAAAATAATGGAGGCTTTAATAATAAAAAAGAAAAAGCCTACCCATAACAATATTAACTAGGAACAAAGCCACAACGTGCTAACCGTAATATATATATATATATATATATATATATATATATATATATATATATATATATATATATATATATATATATATATATATATATATATATTATATATATATATATATATATATATATATATATATATATATATATATATATATATATATATATATATATATATATATATATATATATATATATATATATATATATATATATATATATATATATACGTAGTACCTTGTCTGTCATTTTAATGAAACTTGCATATATATATATATATATATATATATATATATATATATATATATATATATATATATGGGTAGAAAGAAAGATTTGAAAATTAAGAATAAGTAAAACAAAAAGAAAAAGGAAGCTGGTTGCAAGAATTTGCCACCAATATCTGAATAAATAACTTTTCTTGGCTTTTTAATCTCTGTAAATAAACTGTAGAAGTGCTGACTGCTACAACAAAAGGAGCCATGATTTTCGAATATTTTATTAGAATTGCCAACAGGGATATTAAACATTGTTTGCTGGCTGGTTTATTTTTTTATTATCCCCACTGCTACCATTATCTTGATCATTATCAATTTTATTAGCATTATTATCACAACATTAACATTACTGCCATAACTGGCATTGTTAATACTATCATCATGATCAATACAAAAATTATCACAAATACAATGCCGTAAATGTTTCCCTCACCACGACCAATGCCACCACAGCCACCGTCACCACCAACAACAACATAAACATTTTCAATGTTCCAAACACCATCATAATCATCATTTTCAATATTCTTGCTATCGTTGTTTCATTGGCATCTGTCTGTCCCCAGAGACAGTAGGGTGTGGTACTCTGTGCTACAGGCCTGGACAGAACATGGCTGCCCTTACACCCAGATCTTCTGTTCGACTTAAGATATCAATAAGATATTTATTGGGAGGTTTAATTCAGAGTTTTCCTTTCCTTACATTGACTGCTGCCCAAGGTGGCGAGAGAACCAAGTCTTCCCTGCTATTTAACCCATAGTTGGGGAAAGAAGAAATGAAATCATGCTTTTTTCAAGGGTATTAGTGTGAAGTGAACAAAACAGACTTGGTCAGGATTTGAACTTGGCACACTGATTCCACTTGTGAACCATTATGCTGTACACATCACCATCATCACCATCACTATCAATGTCAACATTTTCAATGATTCCATCACCACAACAACAATCATAATCATCATCAACTTCTTTAGCATCAGTGTCCCTCACATGGTCAACATCATCATCATCAAGTTCAGCATTATCCAATGTTGCTGCCACTACCAACACCACTATTATCAACTGCAATATTTTGAATGCCCCCCCCCACCAGCATCACCACCATCATCATCATCATGATTATCAATGTCAACAATTTCAATCATCCTACCATCAGAACCACTACGTACACCATCAATATCATCATCTAGAACATTTTCAATCTTCACACCAATACTGAAACCACACCACCACCATCATCATCATCTTTATCATCTTCATTGAAATTCCAGCACCACCATCTTGAATATTTTCAATCTTTATGCCACTACCACCAACTTCATGATCTTTTTCATCTTCATTTTAATACTCCACCACCACCCTCATTGTCATCATCTTTCTTATCTTTGTTTTAATCCTCCCCTCATCACATCATCATCATCATCATCATGAACATTTTCAATCCTGCCATCATCATCATCATCATCTTGAACATTTTCAATCCTCCCACTTTCATCATCATCATCATCATCATGAACATTTTCAATCCTCCCACTTTCATCATCATCATCATCATCATCTTGAACATTTTCAATCCTCCCACTTTCATCATCATCATCATCTTGTACATTTTCAATCCTACCACTGCCATCACACCATCATCATCATCATCATTATTATCTTAAGAATTTCAATCCTCCCACCATTATCAGCACTACCATCAACACCATCATTATTGCCGTTAAGATTAATTCAACAGAAATATTCCCTCTTACTTTTTTAGGGATTGTCTTGATGAATCTGTGGTTCCATCTTGGCATAATGCATGCTTGTTCTGTGATTGACCGATGAGAAATCTGACATTTCAAGAGAAGAATTTCACAACACATGTTTTACCCTTTTCTGAAGGAACCAGTAATATTTTTTTATTTTATAAAATTCAGAATATGTTGATTGAAATGTCATGAACTTTTAAATTATGCTAGGATAACTGTATAAACCATTCTTTGCATAAAATCATAGGTCCTTTTAACAAATGGCATTGACCAAAAGCTATTTTTTTCCTTCAACACCTGTTCCACAAACAAACAATGTTTAATCTTTTTTTATTTTTATCTATTTTCTCTGTGTATGATTATATTTTCAATAAATGATACAGTGAAACCCACTGGAAATCATTTTGTTCAGAAATAATTGTATTTCTTCTCCGCTTTTTTTGGGAGGTGCTGGTTATAAAATGTTTTTCTCTCTGTATGGAGAATATTTCCCCAAACAGTATGATAGCCTTTAAAACTGAGGAACAAAACATATAAGAAGCAAGTGAAGAGCTGCAGACATCATGAGGAGCCAATCATAAAACTCCCATTGTTTTCCCTCGAGTGTTGTAACAAAATATAATAGAAAAAAATGCTATAATGTTTACCAAAATATTTTTCACACAGTAGGAAAGATACATTTCATACATTGGCAAAAAATTATATTTCAGAATGAGTAATTTTTATTGGGTCTAGTGCTAATATTTCTTTGCAAATCAAACAAAAATATCAAATTTTCTTCCCGTCAGAGAGAAAAAAAAATGGATGCCATAAAAAGTAGCAGAAATAATAAATGTCCTTATTTTGTATAAATTTCTTCAATCTTAAAATGATATGTTTTTCGTCTCTAACCAATAATCAACACGTGTTGCCAACAATGTTTGATATCATCACTTAGTCATTATTTCGAAATTATTATCCCAAATCTGTTGAAACACATCTTTAACTTTAACCTTTACTTACATTATTTACATTTGAACCAATGTCCTCATCTTTGTTGTTATTATCACAATGTTTCGACCGTTGTGTCCTCTGGTCTTCTTCAGGTGACCATTAATCCTGATATCCTTAAGGGAATTTCAAAGTGAACCCTTTCTTCAGTCTATGTGGGTAGATTATTCTCATTTCTCTGTCAATATCAATGGATATCTTATTTTGATATTTTTAGTATGGCTCAGGTATTACTTACCCAGTTTCCAATGAGAGCTCTATTTGAACTTAGCGACCCATTTACAATGAGTGTCCTCTTTCTACTGAGTCAAATTCTGTATTACTAAGTCCAGTGATCTTCAGGGAATTTTGAGCTAAATTCTTTATTTAATCTACAGGAGAAGAATTTTCTTGTTCTGCTGTCCATGTCAAAGGATATATCATTATTTTTAGTACTTTTCAGTTATTGCTTACTCTGTTTCAATTGAGTCTAACTTTATACTCTGCCAAGGATTGAACTCACAATTTCTGTGACACAAAGTTCAGAAACCAATGATTTAATATATCTTTTCAAATAATCCTTTAATCTAGAAATTGAAACCTTAAAACTAATTTTCTTAAGGCCTGACTGCTGCTGCCACTGTCAACTGAAGAAAGGTGGGTAACACACCAGCCAAAACATTGTGATGATAACAACAAGGATGAGGATAGTAGTCCAAATGTAAATAATAACGCCTCATACCAGAAATTCAGACAAAACTTTGACTTTTGGTTACAACATGCAACAGAATTATTTCTAGATCTTATTCTTTCAATATCTATTTTTGCGATTGATATGCAGTGAACAGGACCTAAAAAAGATTTTCAAAGAAGCAAGGTTCTTCTTGTCTCAAAAAATGCATTTAAAATTCTGGCTTTTACCTAATTTCTAATGACACTTGTAGCTCATGTGAAAAATAGGCAACAATCTTGACCACAAAACAGATCAGACATTTACAGTTATAAATTATATTGTAGTAAATAAAATTTAGAAAGACTGTGTAGTGCCAATCTTTCAAGTGAAAAAGGAATCATTGAAAATCTTGATTAGAAATCTGAGGTCTGCACTTTGTCTTGAGCACTAGCATCGAATTAGCAGATATCTCAAAGATTATACAAGAACTACCTTAGATTCTTCATACTATCATCAGCCAAATACCAACTTTAATATTACATATGTTTTCATTTTTTTTTGCAGGATAGAATTTTTTTCATGACTTTGGAAACTTTTTGGCTCCTTTCCACATCATTTCAAACCTTTTCAGCCTTTTGCCAATAATATGAACATTTTGACATAGATTTGAAGGTCACTTTCCAACTTGAACATATGAAGATGTTTATCTTGGTGTATCTATATCCATATATATATATATATATATATATATATATATATATATATATATATACATATATATATATATATATATAAGTAATAATAATAACAACACCTGTTGATACATGTAAAATTATATAACTTAATATATATCAAGTTAAACAAAATTTTGTCAATAACATCACAAAACTTTGAGTTGATATTCAAGAAATACCTTGGTATTTTGAAACATACATTTATATATATATATATATTATATATATATATATATATATATATATATATATATATATATATATATATATATATATATATATATATATAATATAGGTAGGTAGGTAGATAGATAGATAGATAGATAGATAGATAGATAGATAGATAGATAAATTTATAAAGAAACTGTCAAAAGCATATTCTTGAAAATTAAATGTAGAAAAATTAACTGGAAGTTTGTATATACTTATACCCATATATACATGCATATACCCCAATGGCATTTTTATTTATATATCTAACTCTCTGTGTGTAAAAAAAATCAGATAGAGTATATCTGTAATCTATGTTATTAGTCTGGACCTTGCATCTCAGCTTTACTTTCCCACTTTTGTAATGTAGCTTCCCTCTGCCTTTTCTATAAATAATTTCATGGTAATTATTCTGATGAACTCTCCACTATGGCACCTAGACTTTATGAATTTACGCACAATACCAGATTGGAGACAAGATCTCATCAATTTACAGTTGAAATGGTTAGATGGAACCATAAGTTCTATGAAAAAGGTTTCTTATATTGCACTTCTTGCCTGTGGAATCTCTTCTGGCTTCTTGCTTTCCAGCCAACTTTGATCTGAAAAATATTTTAATGCAATGTCATCTTCTGACATCTTAATTACTGTTCTTTTATTGTTCTTACCCTTTAATAATGTTTTACTCATATTCTTTCACACTTAGTAACTGCATGTTAGTGGCTTTGTTGCCTTGCTTGGGATGAAAAGAAAAAAAAACAAAACTCCAAGACCTTAAAAATCAAACAATTCGTCATTCCTCTTATTTTGACATGTTTCACTGACCAGTCAGTGTCATCGGAAATATAGATTTTATTTCAACTAAATCTACATTGGTGAGACAGAATGAATTTTACATTAACCATATACTAAATTTTATAGAATAGTAGTTTTTATTCTTTTTTACTTTAACTGCATCATTTTTTAAATTACATTTTACTAATTACAACTTTGTTTTTACTTATCGCTATGGTCCAGGTCCTTGTACCACGGTGATGGTCCAAGGTAGAACCAATGAAGAATAACTCGAACACAGGTATGGAATGACACAGATATATTACAAACAGAATATGTACAAAAGAAGTAGAAGTGTTAGTAATAACAATCAGGTTAGGTTAGAGAGAACTAAGTTGTCTCGACCAGTATCACTATTCCAATGTCTTACAGTAATCATCTAGCCAACTGCCCGACTCCCTCTCTCTGTCTCTGTCTGAATCACTCCCCCTGACTGACTGTCTCTCTCTATCTCACTCTCTCACTCACAGCTGCTTCCTCTTGAGGTGCAGTATTTATGGAGTACGGACTAGTCCATTACTATTATGGGTAGGTTCCCATAACACTTATATATTCATTAGTTGTGAAAATTTTCGTATCATACATTGTTTCAACACCAGTCTCATAAGGACAGGGACTAAGCTGAAGAAGTCAAGTTGTATACTAAACACATGATAAGTACATCATTGAACTTTCAACCACACACACACACGTGCACGCACACATATTATGAAATGGATTATGACCGACAATTATTTAATATATTTTCTCTTTATATGTTATTTTAATAGATACAATTTATTTAAGTAAATGCTTTGTTTTTAATTAAACAGTATTATTTACATTTACCAGCCTGAATGTTCAAGAAATTTTGTAGAAAATATGCATTCTCCAACAATCAAACCTGTGTCCTAGATGGAGCTGTCATTTGATCTGATGTTATACCACTTAGCTATAGAGATGCGTCTGGTTAGCAAAGTCCGAATTAATGTTTTTGAACAACAAATCATTGACGGTCTTTCCTAAATGATCATATCTGCTCAAGAGACGTACCTTAACATAAACAATGACAACATATATTGAAATGGATTAAGTCCGACAATTATTTAATATATTCTCTGCTTTATATATATATATATATATATATATATATAATGTCATTCACAGACAGTACTGTTTCGCTGTATCACAGCTCCTCAGTGCCACTAGACTTCCGAATGCCTCAAGCCAGGATTGAAACACAACTGATTAGGTGTCAGCCAGAGCTATCTTCATTCGGTAGAGTTACACAACTAAATCTAGCGTATTGTTTTTACAAATGTAAACAAATGCCCATCAGCCAAAGTGTTCCATTCATTTTACTGAAGAGCTTTGCATTAGTGCAGGTGGCTGTTGTTTAAAGCATTAGCTTATCACTCAACAGTTCTGATTGATACATGTTTAAATCCTATCTAAGCTTTCGGCTTACATAAGCCATTATCAAAGATGACAATTACATTTCAATATATCAAACAATACATGGACGAAACAATAATGACAAATTTCAAAGCAACAAAAAACTCGTGTATACGAGACACGGAAACAAAAATCGCGTTGCAGCTCGTGACGTCACACATGACCACGCGGAAGTGAAAAATGAGAAGTATTAAGTATGGGAAGCCGTTGGTATAAACCAGTGGCTTCTGTTACCAATTATAGACATTTAAGGATATTTGTGGAGATTTCATAGTTAATTTTGTTCAGGTTAGGTTTCAACTGTTTTATGTATATAGCTTCAAGAATTTTTAGTTTTTGTTTATTGTTTTCATGTTTAAGTATAGTCGTATTTTCAACAAGGATTTTCCGGAATTGTGCATGCAGCCAGGCATGTTGTTTTAAATGCCTAAAAATGTTAGAGTAATCATATATATATATATGTATATATATATATATATATATATATATATATATATATATATATGTATATACATACATAACATATACAGGGTAACTGACATCATGCAGTGTTGATTTCTATGTCTACTATATACATACATTATATATATAAATATATATATATATATGTCAGTTCTTATATATGTGGAAAGAGAGTGAAGGCAAGGCAGGCAAATCTAAAAAAATCTCAAGCAATGAGTAGCCTAGGAAAGGTCAATGACTTTTGCCATCAAGTGACATGTGGCTTGTCCTTCAGCAAATCATGACAAAATTGATTCTCTGGTTCATCAATCTTTTCAGCTACAATTTTACTTCAAGGTATCACATCAGATTTATTGACACATGCTAAATTAAATGGCAAGAACTCTCTTCATAATTTACCAATTGTACATCAAATGGTTAATCCACCTGGTGGTTAATCATTAAAATTGCGGAAAATGTAGAAAAAATTCTTTGCCTAGAGATTCTCATAAAATGATATAGACTGTCATACGTTTGTTTACACAAACATATAAACATAAACAATTTTGGAGTCCTTTACGTTTACGAAATTACAAATGGCAATTATATTTTTTAATATTTGCTGAACTCATTTATATTCAGCAAAAGAATATTTTTTTATTTCTTTTTTTTTCATCCAATTTTGCTTCCAAAGACTCTCCTGACTGCAATCTGTTTTCAAGGAAATATATTCTGGTCCTTTCCAGTTGTCTGACTAGTTTGTTGCTGTTAAGATGAAACAAAAATACTCTTCTATTGGTATTTTAGTATTCTAACAGAGTGTGTCTGTGAATGCTTTTAAAAATCACTATGACAATAGAATACAGATTTTATCGCAGTGACAATAAGTTTGCCTTTGTAATTTACCATTGAAGATGATCTTAGAAAAGGTTGAAAGTACTTGGGTTAAAAAACTATGGCACCTTCCTTGACAAATTTCATGTCTATATTATTCAATAAAACATGTTTGCATGAAGATATGCTGCCTAAATATATATGTATATTCATATATATATATATATATATATATATATATATATATATATATATATTTAGCACAAATGTCAATGGATAGTAAATTAATGGCAGGAAGTAACACCCTTGTTGGTCTCATGCAAATACCCAAACCTCTATCAGTTGTACTCTAACATCTGGTAAGTCAGTGTGAATACCAGCATGGCTGCTTATGGCAGGATGACATGGACATGCGTGCCAGATGAATGTGACATCTCTGGGGATTGGAAACACATGACGGAAGGTGTTACCACCCATTGTGAACTGTACAGTGACTAACCACAGATCTTTTAATAATCGGGACCAGACGAATTTGATGAGAATTACATCCACATTTGATGCAGGAATTTATACAGATTATTATTTCAGCATTCTTTAGCTTCCATGGAAGCAGGAGTCCCAAGAAGGTCCACTGCCATTAAGACCATTACTGCTATATCTGGAATGGTGCTGCCCAGTCTTCATTTTCCAGCTTTGACAGACTTCAAGAGAGTTTATGCAGCCTTGTGGGCAGTGAATTATTCTTTAGTCTGCAACCTCTTTCCTACAGACATGTCACTGTTGCTATTTTTGTAGCAAACACTCATGGGGAACCCATTCTACCAGCTCAGATCTTCACAGCTAGGACCCACTTTGCCATGAACACAGCATCAATTCATCCTCATTCCCTTGGGTCTTGTATTGAGTAAACAATAATAAGAAAAACAAAGATGACACTGGACACAGTACCTCACCTGAACTCAGGACATCAGTTATTGGAACCTGGAAGACTGCTAATCTGTGGTATAAGAAATTGTTTTCAGTTGTTTTGGACTGATCGTATGCTTTATGTGTGGTGCAGAAACCAATGAGGGAATGTGCTCCATGTGTGGTTCCATAATAGTGGGTGATGTGTTCACACGGTAGAGACTGGATCCATTAGTTTCCCTAAACATGCCATTGACTTGTGACCATTATGGTTCAATACCTTGGGACCAGTTTCATTCCATCAATGGATAATGCACTTGGTTTGAGGAGCAGTATTTGTCAGACTAGAGAGAGTTCTGCGCTCTACTAGGCAACAATCCCACAATTCTGGAACATCAGTAAATGTCTGTGGATGACAATATATAGGCTCCTAAAAAATTTATTTCGGTTGAGCTCTCTGGGGAGGAAGTGTGGGTTTGTAAACAGTGACTATTACGGCTCATAATGCAAGACTCTTCGGTAAATCGAATCGAGTTCTCTCTGTCACTGTGTGTTTATCTAAAAATAAATACGCTTAAATTCTCCTTCATCCCTGCTGTGCGTCAATGGCTTAGTGGTAGAAGTTCCGACTGACACTAATTCAGTTGGGTTTCAATCCTAGCTAGAGGCAAACGGACGTCTAGCCACACTGATGAGCTGTGATACAGCGAAACAGTCTGTCTGTGGATGACAATATATATATATTTTTGTCATCCACAGACAGACTGTTTCGCTGTTTCACAGCTCATCAGTGTGGCAAGACATCCAGTTGCTTCTAGCTAGGATCAAAACCCGACTGAATTTGCGTCAGTCGGAACTTCTACCACTAAGCCGTCGGTGCACGGCAGGGATGAAGGTGAATTTTAGCGTGTTTATTTTTAGATTTAGATAAACACACAGTGACTGACAGTGACTCAATTCTGCCGAAGAGTCGTGCAATATTAGCTTAAATAGTCACTGTTTACAAACTCACACCTCAAACCAGAGAGCTCAACCGAAATTAATTTTTCAGGGGCCAATATTTTTGTCATCCACAGACAGACTGTTTCACTGTTTCACAGCTCGTCAGTGTGGCTAGATGTCCGGTTGCCTCTAGCTAGGATCAAAACCCGACTGAATTTGCGTCAGTCGGAACTTCTACCACTAAGCCGTCGGCGCACGGCAGGGATGAAGGTGAATTTTAGCATGTTTATTTTTAGATTTAGATAAACACACAGTATATATAGCATGAGAAGCCACGTATACTTTCTTGATATGTATATAATATGGATAAAACAACTGAACAGTTGCAAATTAAAAGAAAAAAATTGGGTGTTTTTTTTGTGAAAGTATTTATTTATATGTTTTTATATATTTGATATTTCAGACCACCTCGGTCCTTCCTCAGAAATTGATTGAATAACTGTGTTCGGAAGTTTGTTTATAAGTAGCGTCCGTCGTGAGACGCGGACGTCACGTGATGTGGAATGCAACTGTGTTTGAATATTTTTAACGTAAATCTAACGATAGTATTTTAGATGTTGTTTAAAACGTTTTTTTAACAATATCTAAAGAAATTTTTTAACTATTGAAATATTCATACAGATTTAAAATACTCAAGTCTTTGTTTAACCCTAGTTTATATGTGTCTAATTTTAAAATCCAGTATTTCCCCTTTTTTCCTCATGTGCATGTTGAACTAAAATCTGAATCTATCAATAAACATTTACAGTTATATATATATATATATATATATATATATATATATATAGAGAGAGAGAGAGAGAGAGAGAGAGCATGGAGAATTGGAAATGGGAAAAAGACTGCAGCACAAATCGAAACTTTGTTACAGAGATTGCCTTAAAGAGTCACTATACAAGTGCAATATTGGTCTGGCTAACTGGGAGACTCCCGCTGAAAACCGCGTTTCTTGGAGAGCTGGTATTGCTGATGGCATCAAGATCTTCCATGAGGTATCACAAAAATATGCAGAACTGAAGAGAGGAGTTCGGAAGGGATCCCTGAATTGTCATAAGGTGCCAACCTGGCCATGTGCCCAATGCAGTCAGATATGTCTGTCCAGGGTATGTCTGCTCAGTCACCAGAAATCACACCAACACCAAGAGTCTATTGTATATGACGATTTCGTAATGGCATGTTTTGAATGCTTGACTTGCACTAGGGTGTGTAAGTCCAGGTCAGACCTGACAAGGCATATGAAAGGCCACATTAGAAGTGACGATGATCAAAGTCTCCTTCCACCACCTGGAGATGATTTAATATGCCACATATATAACAAGAAATGTAGATCGATGGCAGTTTTTATGAGCCATTATTGTTCACACAACAAATGAATGAAGTGTTGGGGGGGGAGGATAACCGAAGGGCTGGACATTTCAGCGATGGTCATACTCGTTTTGTGAGTCTACAGCCACTATATATATATATATATATATATATATATATATATATATATATATATATATATATATATATATAAAATGCATATTTGGACAGCAATCTTTTTTTCAAATGTTTTATTGAATATAACAAAAAAGGAAAATTTGATGAATTTTTATGGAGTTTTTCTAGTAGTCTTAAACTTTTCCATTTGATAGAGGTAAGGGAGTGTAAAAATTGTCCATTGTATCTATTCTTCCACACACTATATAAAGATTCTGTAAAGTCATTAGTCCAGCCATAACTACCATGAAAAAAAATTAATCCTTTGTCAATTCATCAGACATTGTAAAGCGGAGATAATGAGAATTTTTCAGTACCCGCTTATATCTGTGTGTGTATGTGTGTGCATATATATATATAGAGAGAGAGCATGTGTAAATATAAAAGTGAACATAGAAGTCAACACTTAGAGGCGACAGTCTGTTACATGCTAGAGTTGCCTGACGATTGCATCTAGCATGAAACAGACTGTCGCCTCTAAGTGTTGACTTCTATGTTCACTTTTATATATATATATATGCAATGTGATAGGTCCTGATCTGGCATCTCATCTACAGTCACTTCCTCACAAATGTGCTGTGGATCCCTCTGTCTTTTTTACAAATATTTTCATGGCAATTGCTCTGATGAGCTACTTCCATTGGTACTGCAACTGTATGAATTTAAACGTGCTACTAGCTTGGCATCTCAGTTCCACCTTTTCACTGTTGAAACATTTAAATATAACCGCCTCGTCTACTCCAGCAGCTTTTTATCTCACACTTCCTGACAGTGGGACTCCATTCCTCTTACTTGGTTCTCTGATAGCTGTAATCTTCCAATATTCAAATGTAATGTCAATTGACATCTTCTGATGCCTTGATCCTGATCCCCATCCCTCTCTATATCATTTCCTCAAACAACACCCCCCTCTTTACACTTGCTCTCACTCTCTGTAACCCCTTGCAGGCTTGCTGGGGGTGAAATGCTTAAAAAAAGAAAAAAAAAAAAAATATATATATATATATATATATATATATATATATATATATATATGTGCGTGTGTGTGTGTGTGTGTGTGTGATATCTGTCCAGAAAGTATTCAGCCATTTTGAAATTTTTTTTTTTTTTTAACATACAATGTGTATTAACACATGCGATACCCTGTCTTCATCAGTCGCCGACCAGGGGTGATATCACGGTTTCGGTGGCTATGGCGGGACTGCCACCCCTAGCGCCACCAGCAGCATTTGCCCCCAGGCAGGGTATGAAGATAAAATAATTAATTATTCCTATTTGTAAATTCTTGTAATGAAATAAATAAACGATTGTTCCTCGTTGCAGCTACTATCCATAATGAAAATTCCTGAACGCGTTTGCCGTTATTGATGTGCTTGTAAAAATCGTTATAGACGACCACGCAAATATTTCACTTGCGCATGTTAGGTCGTGATGTTGCACGCGTTTTATTTGCTTGTTTTGATCTCGACCAAATCCAACCTGACGCATGCTGAACTGTTTTTTGAATGTGATGCGAAACGCTCTTCAACCAACAGCCAGTGATGCCTATTCTTGAAAAGAAGGAAATGACCGAATGTCCCAGAAACCCACGACACCCAATCGCAATAGGCATCACATGACACGTCCAACCATTTTCCACACATTCGGCATGCAGTGACTCATATCGATTTTTCTTTAGTTCGTGTGCCTCCACCCTGTTCTCTTCCCAGGGGAATATTTTGAGCATCAGTTGTGCAAACTTGATAAGCAATTATAACAAAAGCTGACAGCACAGGCATGAACATGACCATAGCAATGAACAGGCAGTCTCACATAAAGTTACTAAGTTGGAAATACACTTTATGATATTCACAGAGAGGCATTATGATGGAAAGCATGAAGGTATGAATGAAACTTGATAGAATTTGGGAAAGCAACACATCAAATTTATCCCAGAATCCATTGAAATTGATCCTTATTTAAGAAAGCTTTCAACAAGCTGAACATCTGGAAATGTTTAATGATCTTACTTTTTCTTGTGTTTGTTTTACAGAGTCTACTGTTGCATTGTCATGCTGGAGAATAACACCTTTTCTGGTTAACAAAGCAAAATACATTTGATATAATGCTTTGTTTTCACAATCAAGTTCCTAGCAATAAACACCCGCAGTGACAATACCTTTCATATTCCACCAATCTCAAAGCAAATACTTCTGTCAATGGATTCCTGGCTTTCATATTGGCACTGTTTACTATTTTGTTTTCTGTTGCCATACAAAACTAATTTTTCATCACCCCATGTATTTTTACAATATGATACATAAATGAAATGACTCGGTGTATAATAACAAGTCAGTGATGATTTTGTGGGTACTCTATTCTGTTGTTCTAGTGAATTTAGTAGACAATTTCCTTATGGACAGATACATGTGGTTACATTATTTTGTACAATGTAAATAAGTCTGGTGATCAACTTTCCTAAGAAGTAAAAGCGAAAGAAGTAGGAAGGTAATTTAACATAATGCTAACTAGATACATGCTCAGTCAGCTTCCTACGTAAAATTTTGTAGTTGATAAATAAAAGGCCCCTTTAAGAAACTGGTAAATAACTTAACCATTTAAAAAACAATCATAAATTCAAAACTACTTTGGAAAATTAATATGTAGCCATTAAGTAAAGAGCATCCATATAAGATGTTAATAATACTAACTAATCAATGCAAGATGTTAATAATACTAACTAAACATCAATACAGAGCTATATTCAATCAAACTGAATCTTACATATAGAATAATAAACCATATAAGGTGCACCACATTTCATCTACTGATAATTACTATAAGGAAAAGTATTATAAAATTCAAAGTTTAAACATATTGTAAGGTAAAAGTTATACCATGCCTACAATTTACAGTCAGTTCACTCTTTTGGTTTAATAAGGAGTTTTTAACAGAAAATCTGATAATTTCTATTTTTCATGCAAGAATAGAAAACAGGGTTCATTTAAAAATCTACATGTTGTAGCTTTTTTTAAAATTTTCCATTTTATCTACTCATTTAACATTTGTAGTCATCTTAACCTATATAAGCTTTTTAATTCTCTATCAAACATTTTCCTTAATTTGTCAACCTTAATTTTAGTAGAATATCTTACTACCATAAGACCATCATCTCTGTATAACCCTATATTATCAACATTAATATCATCATAAATGCTAAGATTACATAGGATAAATAAACCCACCAAGTCAGAATATATATTCATACACATGCACACACACACACACACACACACACACACACACACACACATATATATATATATATATATATATATATATATATACACACATATATATTTATACACACACACACATATATTTATACACATATTTATAAACATACACATATTGTCATATATATATATATATATATATATATATATATATATATATACAGATATATACACAGATACACAAACATATATATACGCACACATATATATATATATATATATATATATACCTACATATACTCAAATATATATATATGTACACACACATACATATATATATAAATATACACACATATCTACATATTTACACACACATACACATATATACACATATACACACGTGTATATATATACATATTCATATACATACATATATACGCACACATATACACATATAAATACACATATATATATATACACGTATATATATATATGTACATATATATATATACATATTCATTATACACACATATATACACACATTTATATACATATATTTATATATATATACACACACATATGTATATATATGCATATGTATACATGCACACATATAAATATATATACCCATATATATACACACACTCACACACAGACAAACATATATATATGTATATATTTATATATGTATGTGTGGATCTCCTAATCACTACAAAAATGCATTAGTCTTAATGAGTCCATTTGAAAAGCAATATAAAGTAAATTATTTAATTCATTCATTAGGTAAAAAGAAGTTCAAAGGAGGAGATTTATTTTAAAATGGCACAAAATTTGCTTTTTACAAAGAAGCAGCCAAGGTGAAAAGTTATCAGAACAGGAGAAGAAAAAAAATGAACATAATTTCTAATCATTAAAATGTGTGCAGCTCTTAATATCTTTGAATTTTTACTTTTACTGCATTGGAAAACAATTCGTTGATTACTTATTTCCTGCTACAGAATCAGAAAAACGGCAACAACAGAATTCTTGGAAAATTTCATGATTTCAAAAAGATTGAAAATAACACAAAAATGTTCAAAAGGAAGAAGATTTCAGTGTCCTTTTTTTTTTATTTATCAAGTCCTTCCTATCAGGCTGGTCCATGAAGGGCATTGTCAATGGTCAGGCTTTAAAGCCTATGAGATCAATGCAGATATCCCACAAGGCTTACTACCCAGTTCTATCTTCTTTCCGCATTATATTTACAATCTACCTGAGAACACCCGCAGATTGTTAGTAAATATCTATGCAAGTAATATCAGACTACAAAAATCTAGGTGACCAGAACCTGGCGCCTGATCTTTCATCTGCCCAAGCTCATAGATCCCAGAGGGGAAAAAACTGGCTTGTAAACTTTCAATACTACAGCTAGTAACTTCACATCTTCACTGTTATATATCTATATCTATATATATATATATATATATATATATATATATGTATAATAAAAAAGCTCAAACACTAATATTCCATAGTTATAATTTATTACATTGCAATCGTAATCACAATCCAATTCATCAGGCCTACAAATTCACATAAAGAAACGTAAAGAAACGACAAGAACCAATATATATGTACAAACAAATGATAATGTATTAACAACAAATGATAATGTATTAAACAACAAATGATAATGTATTAAAAACAAATGATAATGTATTAAACCAAATGATAATGTATTAACAACAAATGATAATGTATTAAACAACAAATGATAATGTATTAAAAACAAATGATAATGTATTAAAACAAATGATAATGTATTAAAACAAATGATAATGTATTAAACAACAAATGATAATGTATTAAAAACAAATGATAATGTATTACAACAAATGATAATGTATTAAAAACAAATGATAATGTATTAAAACAAATGATAATGTATTAACAACAAAGGTATACAAGTGATAAAGACAAAGATGTATGTGTCAAATGAATGTGAAAACCTAATAGTCCAAAGTATATGTAGTGAGTGAATGTGCATATGTATGCATGTGTGTATGTATGTATGTATTGTTCATGCATTTACAAAAAGGGAACATGTTCTCCGCAAGAGATTTACCTGTTGGCGTGTAAGTGGAAAAGTAAGAAGAGATTGATAAAATTTTATCGCAGAGTATTTATAATCCTGAAAGCGTCCCCTAATAGCGGTTTTGAAAATTAGAAGGCAGTAACCTGACAGTATATTTGCAAATAAGGTATCCATTTTAATTAGTTTTTTCAAGCAAGGGAGATAATTCATGAATAGTCTTATTTGTGGGTGTGACATATACATATATTAAGCAGTGACTGTTAGCATAGTCAGCTCCCTTTTTAACTCAATGTTTATAGAATTAACCCTTGGGGTAAAGGGCAGCTGTACTGGGCAGGACTTCTGGAAAAGGGGACAGGAAATAAAGATGTAGTTAGCAACACACACAAGTATTTGTCATCTATTCTACTGTATGTCTCCTGGGTCAAACATTAAACCCAGACTCCGGTAAGCCTTTTCTCCTTCTTGTCTGTTCAACACATATAACAACGACCAAGGTGAGCCTGATTTCTTATGTTATCATGAATGGTGGCACTCTAAAAGAGGCTACTTGTTTCAAGTATTTATTGGGACATGTTCATCCCAGACCTCAAGTGGAACTCATATATATATATATATATATATACATATATATATATATGTGTGTTATAGCATACCTACAGATAATAATGCGTATGTCCCCATTCACATAAATACAGTAGTAAATACTGTATGTTGGTCTGCAGTTGGAGATTCATCTCCAGCTGTGCTGGTCAAACTCTCCGTCTCTGGGCAGAGAGGATCCCCAGATGAACCTATGTCAAAGTGCAGACTCCCATCTCAGGAAACAGCTACCCAACCCTGTTTTATATGGGGTCTACGGGGAATTTTTGGTTGAGCCTACGGGCTTTGATATCCCACATTAAATTCAGCCTTGTGTCACATCTGACCACATGGATCAGTTGGTAGATATCCTGCAGTTGGAGATTCATTGTGGAATTCACTTGACTTACTTTTAGCAGTTGACTACTTCTTCTATATGCTGCCGGTGAAACTTATATATGTTGTTCTTGTCCTAAGTTTTATTGTTCATTACCAACCTTCATGAGATTATTCTATTCAGTAACCTTCCCTAAGTTACAACAATATATATACAAACAATTGCTGAAGATACTGGAAAAATACTTGGCTCCTTATACCACCCCAGAAATTACCTGACCTCTCCTGCCATGCTTTAAATGGAGTATTTCTGTCATCATCCTTGAAAGAAGTTCTAAAGCATTTCCACAGTCTTGTAGGTGATGAATTATTTTCTCTATATTTATTGAAAATGTTCTGATGAGCTATAGCTTCCCTAGTTCCACTACTTGAGACGTTTACAGCAAATGCCCACCATTCCACATGCACGGGGAGGGACTATTCTCATTTCATTAGTAAGAGGAAAGTTTTATTCCAACAACTTCTTCCCAAGTGATGGTACTTTAGGGAATAGACTCCTGAGAAGTTGCTTCCCTAAATACTAAAATCTTAATGACTTTGTTTTGGGTCAACTGTTATTTCGCCTACATCATTTGCACTTCTTACTTCCTTTTTGTATGCCCTGTCAACAACTACAATTAGTCACTCTCTACCTTGAATAATTCTTAAGGCTTGTATTTACTGAACTGTATAGAACATACCCAGTCATTAAAATGTAGTAGGATTAGGTAGTAGTAATATGGAAATATACACTTTCCTTTTCACTAAGAGAGTGACAAAGAAAACTCTCTCTTTCCTTACTATTACACATATCTCCTTTCCTTCCTTCTATTGTTTCTATCCTATGTAACTGACAGAACCTGGACATAGCTTATGTGGGTCAGTGAACATCATAAAAAAATCAACCAACGACAACATGTCCCGGCAAAAATCAAACAGAAAACATGGATGTGTCAGGCCCAATAAAAAGAAGAAAATAACCTCATGCGCAGAAGAAGTGGGAAATTGGTTTGCTGTAGCCGTTTGAGATGCAAGGCTTGGAGATTCATCGGGGGTGAGTTTGACCCGATGTGCAACTCCAGAAGAAAAAGAAGAAAGGATGAATTCAACAAATTAATTTCTGTCAGCCAAAAACACAACGACCCTGTATGAACTCTCAAATCACAAAAAGGACTAAGACGATAGTCATCCACTTTAACCACTGTAACCAAATGGAGTCAACAATAAAATGGTACTATAGACAGTAAATTTAGCCTTTACTTATGTATTAGCCGAACCTTTACCTCTATATACCATAAAATATTAATGAAAAAACAGCTTATCCGGAGCTATTTTACGTTAGTCACTTTCATGCGTATTCGCATTAAAACTCAATATATTTACCCTACTTTTCAATTACAATTTTTGTAAACAGTCTGTAAAGACCTCTGTCAGGAAAAGACCATCAGCTTACTTGTCAGACTCTCCTTATTTCCATTCTGACTGCTTCTTCTGGGTGATGTGAAGATTTTATGCCAAAAGCCTGTACAGGATGTGAAGAATATACTCATTCAGTTATTGTGAATGGGAGGGTCACTAAGATTGCATGCTCATTCAATAATATTTTGATACTGATTGAATAACTCTACAGGAGAGTGTTTGTTCAGAGGAAAGTCCTTTCTGGTTGGTTGTATATCAAAGCTTCACAACTGTCTGCCTATATTCCAAAAAAAAAAAACCTTGTATATTTATCTATTATCAGCTATCTTAGTCTACAGTAAAACTCAGACCTTGCTCAAGGTTAGTCAATCGTAATGTGAGTTAAAGATTAAACAGTCAAGCAACACTTTTCACAAAAGATTTACAGTAAGTTTTAGGTCCACAGTTGAAGAGGTTTAGAAAAGGAGAGTATTTATCCAGACATTTATTTGAGTGGGATATGGCACAATCCCAAGAATTCTATATATTCAGAGGATTGGTAAAAAAAAAAAAATTGATCACTTGTTTAAACAATTTTCTCTTGAGAATGCTTGGTGTTAATTTTGACCATCACACTTTTAGTAGAAAAGTGGGATGTTGTCTGAGGGAAGTGGGATGTTGTCTGAGGGATGTGGTATGTTGTCTGAGGGAAGGGGGATGTTGTTTAAGGGAAGGGGGATGTTGTCTGAGGGAAATGGGATGTTGTCTGAGGGATGTGGTATGTTGTCTGAGGGAAGGGAGATTCTCACCCACTGGATCTAAGCAGATTGTTTCTTTGCCTATTACAACTATGTGCCACATACAAAATTTGACATGAATTATCCAATTTTGGCTTAACTATATTCCTTGCTTCTGCTAGGTCTAATATTCAATTGGTGAGATGTTCCACTCAAACAGCTTCTTTCCGTGAACCATTGCCCTGTGGAACCGACTCCCAAGGATGTTTCCCCAATTACTACAATCTTAACCTGTTCAAGTCTAGAGTCAACTTCCCCTCCTATCCATATAAACTACCCCTTAATCTAATCCTCTATCATGAGTGGCCTTGTACAGGGTGTACATCAAAGATTGTTATGTAAAATTCAACCAATGTAACCAAACCCAAGAAATGGTTATGACAGACAGTAAAAGACAATAATGGTCCAAAACAGAAATGGTCCAAATCAGCTTTGTTTATTTAGTCAAAGAGAAAGAGCTCATTCGTAGAGAAATGAGATATTCCTTAACACATTTTTAATCTAGAGTAATGAGCCTTAATGTATGTATGTGATATGTTTCACACTGGAATATTTCATTTTAAATAATTAAAGCCATCATCAATTCTTGTCTGATCACCAAAGTTAAGCAATTTTGATCTTTGCCAGTAATCAGATGAGTGACCACTGGTGAATACTAGGTGCTATAAATTATGCGACAGATGTGACAAGCTGGCAATGAATACAATCTCACTACTTATACTAAGAGAAGATTTTGATATGTGAAGGTGCTTCTGGAATATTCTAATGGATGGTAAAATATGGTCTTTTGTATCATGGCTGAGTGAGAATCATTTCCGCATTTCGTCTTGTAGATATTAGAGATTGCACCAAGGAGAGACATTGAGAATACTTATAGATCAATGAAGATAAAAAGAGTTCTTTTCTATATTCCAGAAGATGTCAAAATTCTCATATTGACATTCAAATGCATACATACATACACACATCTACATAAATATATGCATACATATATATGTGTGTGTATGTATGTATGAAAAATTCAAAATCAGAATATTCCATTAGATAGCAAAGATTGTAAATTGATAACCTGATGGATTGTATCATATCTCCATTGCATTTCATATTTGGTAATGGAGAAGGTACTGCATGGTGTCAAGGAGAGTAAGGTGAATGATTGAAAGAAGAATTTTGTCCTTGTAGTGAAGGCTTTTATCGATGATAAAACATTCATCTGAAATCTCATGAAAGGTATTGTCATCCATCAGCAAAACCTCTTTCATTAAGCAAGGAATGAAAATTCAGCCAGCTAAATGTTGCTGTCTACCCCCTCCCCACATACACAAACCTCAAAGAAAAAGGGGAACAGTCAGTTAAAAAAGAAGGGAACAGTTAGTGTCTAACAGGTGATTCTTTTTTGCATAATCCTTTAACAACATGCGAGTTCTTTATCGGAACTGACTTCTTTCTTGTCAATGTCTTTCATGCTTGTCTCCATATATATATATATAATTATATATATATATATATATATATATATATATATATATATATATATATAAAAGTGAACATTGAAGTGAACACTTAGAGCTAACAGGCTGTTTCATGCTAAATGTAATCGTCAGGCATATATTTACACACGCTCTATATTTTTATATTTACATACGCTCTCTGATATTGAGCACTTTACGCCATAAATATAGCACACCATAACACTATATTTCTTCATATATATATATATATATATAATATAAATTAATTGATTTAAAATATGTTTTTTTTGCTACACAGTGATAACCATGTTTCAAAAATAGAAGCTAAAGCCTTTGAATTTAATTTTGTTATTAAATTAAAGACATTAGTTCCATTTCCTCGTCAAGCGAATTTTGGAGTAACTTATTTTGTTAAATTTACGGTTTTAAAGGCACAACAAAGATTCATAATTGAGTGTTTTCAAGGATACTGAGAAATCCATTCATCTAGACAAGGGGTGGTAGGGGGTTCAATTTTTTTATTTTCGTTGTATCAGTTAATAGTTACGCTATGTATTACATCCCTACCACCCCTTGTCTTTAAATAAATTGTCCAATTCTAAAATATATGACGTCATTTGTTTACATTTGATACGCTAGAGCAGATATGAATAGAAGAGATTCATGGAAGATTTAAGTTTAAAGATAGTAAAATCGACCTTGCTAACCAGACGCTCATCTGTGGCCGAAAGGTTAAGGCACATCACGCGAAATGATGGTTCCGTATAGGATACAGGTTCGATTCCTGTCGGAGAGCGAAAATTTTCTATGAAAATTTCTCGGACATTCAGGCCGGTAAATGTTATTTAATACTGTTTATTATAAAACAGAGCATTTGCTTAAATACTTGTATCTATAAAAAGAACGTTAAACATAATATAAATGTCTTTAAATAAATTGTCGGACAATGTCCAATTCTAAAATATATATATATATATATATATATATATATATATATAATATAGAAAAGCAACTGAAAAGTTGCAAATTAAAAAAATTGAATGTTTGTTTTTGTTTTTTTGTGAAAGTATTTATTTATATTTTTTTTATATATATATATATATTTGATATTTCAGATCGGCCCTGATCTTTCATCAGAAATGGCTGTTTTCACTATATATATATATATATATATATATATAGTGTCATTTGCATATAGGCCTGTTTCCCTGTATCACATCTCATAAGTGCAACTAGACAACTGAATGCTTTAAGCCAAGATGGAAATCCAACCTGTTTGGTATCAGTTGGAGTTTTTACCCCTAAGCCATCGGCGCTTTGGTCGAGAGAAAGATGAATTCCAGCGTATTGTTTTTACAAATATAAACAAACGCCAAACAGCCAGAGTGTTCTATTCATTAGTAGAGAAAGATGCGTTAGTACTGACAGCTGCTGTTCATGGAATTCACCCATCTCTCAACAGTGCTCAACCGAACGATTTTTGAGAGCAAATTGTGTTTTGGGGCAACAATACCTTTTTTATCCAAGTTTTATTAAAAAACAACAGCAAACAAGTATTGAAGTTAAGTTTTATGTTTAAGTTTTAATGTGTTCTTAAAATTTTCTTCTTTTGTGGACATAAATTAAGTAGAAACTGTCCGAATGGTCTGTATGTCTGAGCTCTTTCAGTTATACTTTTAGCCATTATCAAGGATGAACTTTATTTTTACTTTTAACTGAATGTATCAATTGTTTTATGTATGTATCTAAAGTTATAAGAATGTTTTATTTTCAAAACATGGTCAGCATATTGTGACCATGTTCATAGATGATGTTATAAACTTTTATAACTTTGGATTGTATGTAGCAGAGTGGTTATCATGTTCAGATAGGTTTTTTGAAGGAAAAAGGATATAAGTTTGAGTGTCACCGTCTTCTTTCTTTGTGTTATGTCGTTTCAGGATTTAGGTGATCATAGCTCTCCACAACTTCCTATTCTTTGTAGCTCAGCAATATTTTTCTTTTTATTATCCCTACCTACCAATCACTGTTCTCCCATCTATATACACAAGCTTGTTAAGGAGATTATTCTCTGTATCATGCTGTCCTTCTTGCTTTCAGTATGTCTTGTGAGTGTCTAATTTTCCAAGCCTTCCTTCCTTATTATATATCCTAGAAATTCCAACTGCCTCTCTTTGATCCTAAGTATAAGCATCCTTTTAGTCTTTATTTATCTTAGAACTTCCTCATTACTCACATGTTCGGTCCATGGTATTTTTTGGAGTATGTGAGGGTCACCAACATTCTCTTTATTTTTGATCTGCATCGATTCCTAACATCTGTAGAATGATAATCTTACAATGAAAAGAAATATAAGATGGCGAACCTTTAAAGAAGGATCACACACCAAATAGACTATGAAAGTAGCATCTGTGGAAAAATAAATGTATTTATCAAGAAAACGAAAAAGACAGAAAAAAATTATTTTCCTGAATTTATGTCATCAAGAATGTTTGGTTCAAAACTTTTGGAGTACCTCTTATAAATAGTGCGTGTGTATGTGTGTGTGTGTGCATATGTGCAAATACATGTGGGTGTGTGTGTATGTATATATATATATTCTTTTTGTGTACAGATTTACATCAATATGAACTATGGTCCTCTTTTTTTCTGAAGCATATGTCTAGTAATCTTTCCTGAAAAAAGTGTTCTATTTTCATCTGAAGACCTGTTAAAAAGAATTGGGATTCCATGTTTCTAATTGTGGACTTTGTTTTCTAATTGCATGACTTTGGGCAAATATTTTTTTTATCTGTTAAAGCCATTCATCCATGACAGAAATCGCATTAAACTAAACACTCGGCAAAAATGTCAGTTTGCAGCTGCCTGTCTCACCCTCAGTGAGATCTCACTTTTTAATCTGTGGTCCCAACAATATTGAATTTTCTTGCACAACCTAGTTTCTCAGTTCTTGAGGATTGAATAACCATAACATATGGCATTGCGAGTGACAGTGAAAATAGTAGTAGTGGTAGTAAGAGTAGAAGCAGTAATAATAAGAAGAAGAAGAAGAAGAGGGGAGGAGAAGAGAAGAATAAGAAGTAGTAGAAAGAAGAAGAAATAGAAGGGTAGGAAGAAGAAGAAGAAGAAGAAGAAGAAGAAGAAGAAGAAGAAGAAGAAGAAGAAGAAGAAGAAGAAGAAGAAGAAGAAGAAGAAGAAGAATGAGGAGAAGAAGGAAGGAGGAGAGAAGAGGGGGAGGAACAAGAGGGGGAGGAACAAGAGGAGGAGGAATAGGAGGAGTTAGTGGGTGAAATAAAGGGAGAACATTCAGGGGAAAGCTTCCCCCCAGCTATGAGAGTGTTACTTTACCAAAAATAACCTAAATGTTATGAAGCAAAACTCCAGAAAATTTACTCATGCAAGTGAATCAAATTCAAAATTCTGTTTGCTCAAATTTATAAAAAGAAAAATTTAACAAAATCCCATTTTTCACATTATTTCCATCTACACTATTGTCCTCATCTTTCTTTTTTTAATCACAATGTTTTGGTTGCTGTGTGATGCAACCTTCATCCAGTGATTGTCAATCAAGGTAATCTTCAGGGGTGTGGCGTGAGGGAGGGGGGGGCATTCAAACTGAACTGAACTCCATGCGGGTAGATTGTTCTTGTTCCACTGTCCATGTCCAGGGACAAAGGTCAGAGGGCAGAACATTCAAAACAATAAAAACAAGAGATCTGAAGGCAATGTAAATACGGACAGCACCCCCGCCCCCCGCCCCCCCGAAATTCAGACAGATATTTCATGAACAATATCATGGGAAAGTGCTGAAAATTTCTTAGTCCAACCTGATGAGATATTAAATCTTTTGGGAAGTTCTTCTGGTTAGGCTGAAAATTTTTTGTGATTTGTAGACTTTTCAAAGTTTTGGAAATAAATTTTCAAGATATGTGCTGTATTAGAAACATGTGAGTAACTCCTGGTAGAATATCAAAAGGCCCAACTACATGAAAATTGGCAGACTTAATTTGTCCAATCGAAGAGGAAAGAAGACAAACAAGACATATATATATATATATATATATATATATATATATATATAAATATAAAAGTGAACATAGAAGTCAACACTTAGAGGCGACAGTCTGTTTCATGCTAGATGCAATCGTCAGGCAACTAGTGCTGTTATTTTTCTCGGCTATTTATATATATGGGTCAGTGGTGCATTATGGGTAGTCTATTTTGTCGGTTATTTTTACCAGAAGTTGTTTATTTGTTTATTTATTTATTTGTGTTGAATTATTTTGCTTGTTTTTATTTAATTTTATTTTTATTTTTTATCTTATATATTTATTTATTTTATTTTGATCGGTGTTTTTATCAACGTAGTAAAAATTTGTTCATATAGCTTATTGTGGGTAGTCTATATATATATATATATATATATATATGTATTAAACAATTTACAAGGCACATAGACATAGCATTTGTATGTGGGGGGGACATTGTATTTTGGTGAATGCTCGTAAGAGTTCATATTGTGGTGAATGTTCGTACGTATGTATGTTTGTAAGTTCATAGCGTTTTCCCAGAAATGTGAAACGCTGATCTTCTAAGAGCTTACATCTTGTTGCTGAAATGAAGAAGAAAGAGAGATTTACCTCACCACCACACGAGGTGGGATTCGGCCCGACACCTGAAGGAAAAAGACAAAGAGGCAAGAAGTTTACCAGTATTTATAGTATGGGGAGAGAGACCCCTGGTGAAGTATTATGGAACTAAGGAGGAGGTAACTCCAACAAACCCTTGCATCCTAGTAGCATTATTGCCTTGCTTGGGATGAAATGAATTTATAAAAAGTTATATATTCATTGTATATTGTCTATAACATGTTAATTTTTTCTACTAATTAGTGCACACTGATGTCTAGAGTTATCAAATTATTTAATATTTAAACATCAAATATCTACTAATACTATTACTACCAATATTAACATTACTACTATTAAGTGGTTAAAAAATCAGGAGTGAAGACAGTGGCATTTAAAATAGGAATAAAAGACTTCTCCTTTTTAACAGTTGCTATGATAAAAAAGTGGATAGATCTTTATATGCATGGTGTTTATTTTTTTAAATCATTTCTCTCCAAGCCAGGCAGAAATGCCAGTAATATGCAGCAGGTTACCGGGAGTGAGGAAAATATAGAGAGGATTAAGGAAAGGACAAAAGATGAACGGGGTTCAAGTCAACGGAAGATCGCGATTGACGCTGCATTTAAATTTTTGACCATTGTAGTTATCAGGGAAGCAAGTAAGAGGAAGGGAGTTCCACAAGCAGGAAGGGTGAGAAGAGAAACTGTTGGAGTAGAAGTGGAGGTTGCATTTAAGTATTTCAATAATAAAATGGTCAATCTAGTAGCATTCTTAAATTCATTTAGTCCGGGCACTAAGGAAAAAAGCTTGTCAGAGCAGTTGCCATAAAAATAATTGTAGAAAAGACAGAGAGAAGCCACATGATGTTGGTGAGAAAGTGATTGAAGTTGAGATGCCAGGTGAGGAGTGTTTTCATAACAGATTCTTCTCTGGATTTTGTCAAGAACCTCAAGATGAATAGCAGGAGAGCAAGACAAGATATGGCAGCAGTATTCAATGCACAGACCAGAATGAAGTTGTTGATTAAATTAATTCTTATTCCAGTCATATTAGCATTGATACATGACATAGCAAGTTCTTGTGGTATTTTATATTTGCTCTGAAGCTACTTCTTAATTCTGATCTCTTGTGATTTAATTTGAAGGCCTAAAAAACTTTAGAAATGTGGCTAAAAGAGGAAAATAAAAAATGTATGAAATAAAATTTAAATAATTATTTATATCATAAAATTAAAAATATGTGAATTCTATTTGAAAAAAAAATATTTCTGGGACTTATTCAATCTATTGATCTCATTTTGATTCTTACTTATTATTTACACATGGATAATCCTTTACGCTTAGGATTAAGAATATCTGAGTACTCCATAGTTCTCTGTTCCTCTGCTTAAGATCAGAATGTAGTATCTGTGCAGACTATCTAGGACCAAAGTGTCAATTCTTACTATAAGAAGTGATCTTCTAGGATAAATGTAGTATATTCAAACTCTTATGCTATCTTGTGATATAGTAACACTCATACTAGTACACCATCTGTGTCTTTTTCTTTTCCTTCATGATTAGAAGAAAAACAATTCTTCTAAATTGTAAGCATATATTTTAAATGCCATTTAATAATTGTCTTCTGCTAATTAGGGATTAGTAGAAGTAAAATCATACTTTAAATGTAGTTGCTGTTTGGCTAATAAGAGAGTAGCTTCCCCTTAAATAATTATAAAATAAATTCTACAAATAGGAAGTAATTTGCTATTGACATTTATGGCAGATTTTTGTCTTTGAAGTTAATAGCTACAAGGTTTGTTCAGGAATCATCCAGCCATTTAATATTATCAAAAAATAGCCTACCTAGGGTGATGGAATGTTAGCCTCCTCAAGCTATGTTAGTATTTCATAGATTTATCTCAGTATCAGTTGTACTTTTCAAAACTGTCATCATAGTCCCCTCTTTCTGGAATTCCATCATCTGCCTCATCTTATTCTCATTATTTTCATTCAAAGTTTAAAATCTGTAACTTTTCACATAGATAGTCAGAAGTCACAGGGACTAAAATCTGAATTGTCGTGGGCCTGGGTAAATATAATCTTATGCTAAAACATCTAGAAATTAATCACTCAGTTATTGTGAATGTGTGACTCACTCATTACATAAGATTACCTCATTGGCATCTCAGTGCTGATTGCGTAATGTCAAGGGAAAGTATTTTTCATGCAGTAAGGTCGCTAAGTTAGATGAAGGGACATACAGTTGGTTATTTTAAAAATATTAAAAAATAGCTGGATATATTCCAGACGGACTTTGTAGATAATAAACTTAAAAAAAAGAGATAATTCAGTTTAAGCTTGTGGAGATTAACCCACCTTGTCTGCCAGGTGATGTTCTATTCAGGACTTTAAAAGGAGAGGAAATAAATCTTTCCATTTTTTTGGTCTGAGATGGAGTAGTGATAACATGGGACTCTTCTTGTTCAGAGAGGAACTTCTCAGGAAGCCCAACCACTTAATTTCACCAAACCACATGGCCCAGCACACACACACACACGCACACTACACCTAAGCACATACACAGGTTAAAAAAGTGAATTTAGTCAGATCATAGTTTGATGAACACTAATTAGTATTTAGTGCAGGCATGATGTGTCTTCATATACCAGCTGCTATGTGACCAGCAGAAAATCAAGACATTACTATCCATGTTAGTTAAGAGAGCAGAGGAAATCATATGGTCTCATCAGTCACATAATGGACACCACAAACATGCTCATTTTTGCTTTGGGAAATATTACAAGTAAGACCCTCTCACTTTTTACGCTACTTGATATATTCATTTGTTATACTTTCATTATTTGGACTGTTATCCTCATCTTCATTGCCATATTCACAATGTTTCGGCCGTTGTACACTTCAGCCTTCTTCAGGTGATTGGAAACCTTTATTTCATTCATTGTGGTAGATTGTTCTAGTTCCCCATACCATGCCTTTTCCAGATGTCTCAGTTATTTCCCTTTAACTCAACTCTCACAGTTTTTGGTTCACCGCTGCTGTGGCCTGGTATTGAACTCACAACTCATTGGGTCTAGTCACTGGATTTAGCCAACACCTTTTTGAATATAACTCTCCTTGAGGAGAGTTATATGCAAGTATGAATATATTTGCATAATTTCTTATATAAAATCTCTGAGAACAATGAATGTTTGTCATTCCTTTCTTTAGCTATTCCATTCTGTCCATGTATTAAGGCGTTACTCTATCACAGACATCATAATACCAAGAATGGGGAAATGCGAACTGGAAATATTCTTTCTTGCCTAGCACTCCCTTTAAGTGGTGAAATGTTTTAAAAATTCTAAGCTCTGCCAAGGGGAGATAATTCATCGGCAGAACCTGAGATATAATTTCCAGTAAAATTACAATCATTATTTTCTTTATTCTATGATTTACTTATTTCCGTCTATATTTCTGAGATGAGGTATTGTAACTATTTACACTATTTACATTGTTCGGACTGTTGTCCTCGCCTTTATTGTCATATTCACAATGATTTGGTCATTGTACTTGATTAGTTCAACCAACACATTTATCCACATGGCCCAGTAGATAAAAGCTTTGGTTGAGTAATCCAGTGACTTGACCCAAAGAGTTGTGAGTTCAGTACTTCGTCACAGCAGAGGTGAACAAAACTTGTTACTAAAGGGAAATAACTGAAACTGAGTGATCCAGAAAAGGGGTATGGCACGTGGAATTAGAACAATCTACTCCAGTGGATGAAATAAAATTTAAGTTAGATTTCAGTTTGAAATTTCAACATATATCACCTGAAAAAGGCTGGAGTGTACCACAGCCGAAACATTGGGAATATGACAATAAAGACGAGGACAACAGCCTGAACCATGTAAATCATTTATTTTTGCTGATATATTTTTGGCTTTTCTCAACAGCCCACAAGTTCAATATTAAGGAAACATTTATTCATTTTATACAAGATAATCATCTTCCTTATCAATGCCCTTAATTCAACAGCTGAAATTCATCATTATACAGTGGCAATTTCAGGGGATAACACTATATCTTAGTCTGTGTACTATTTGATACATCCTCGTACAGTTCCTTTGATTAGTATTTTTCTTATTTTTAGGGTTCTACATTCTGAGTGTCAAAGATTTTGACAGACAGAGGTAAAAAGATCTGAAAAAAATCCACAGTTAGAATTATATGTATATCGATTTTTGCAGCCCTGACAAAATCATTTCTCAATTACTGAAGGCCTGAGTTGATATTTTTTCCTCATGTTATATTGATTATAACTCTGTTGGATTTTCTCTGCTATGGTTTTCAAGAAGATTAGGGTCACCATTGTTTTGGAAGCAGTATTTTTGTTTGGAAGATTCTTATCTCAATAATTCAATAATTTTAAATCATTTTTATTTTTTTGGTTTCCTTTTGAACAAGAAATGAAAATGGAGTTTCATTCAAGGAAAATTATTTATTTTAATGAGCATTTCCTTCATCTTCATTTGTAGCCATTTTCTTTTTTATCACAGACATATCATTTGATAGCAACGAGAAAACACAGACAGAAATTAATGTAAGATCTTTTTCTTCTATGTGCCATGACATTGGTGGTCATGACTCTCCACAGCTTGTATGGCTCTTGGAAGTTTTTTCTTTTTCTTAAGGCCCCCCCACCTCTTCTGAGAATCCATTCACATAAGTTTGTCAAATACATGGCTCACTGCCTTCTCCTATCTCTGTTGTCCTCAACATGCTCTGTGAGTGTTAACTTTTCCAAGCCCTCCTTCCTCATTATGATTTTTTTCTGATTTTGAGTTAGTGTTCTTTCTGTTGCCATTTTCTTTGACTTACTTGGACAAACATCACCTTTCTTTATTTTATGTCAGGACACTCTATGAGTTCCACTGGTGCCATGTAAACCAATGATACCTGCTGCAGGATCAGTTCATTGGCTACTAAACCTGTTCCCTCACCAGGCTTTTCTGATGAGGTGAGTAGGTAGATATCCAGCAGGATTAAAACAATACCTGCAATAGGGTGGCAGATGAACCTGTCTGTAGGGTCAACAGCCATCAAGCACAACAAAGTCTTGAGGTGTAAACTGGGGATCCAGGCAGACAGTGTGGGTGATGACACATAATTTGGGGGTGGATAACTTCATACACTGAAGTAAACACTCAGGGTGGATGGTTCCCTGATAGAAAACTTACAGTTAAATTGCACCGAAACACCAGTTCTTGTTTGACTACTGAAGTTAAGCATTGTCCAGCCTGTCCACCATTTAGATGGAGGACTGCTTTGGGACACAAGGCACTGTAAGTGACCTCCTCAACTTCAAAATATGTTTAAGCTTTAAATACCCATCAAAAGGTTGATAAGCCATAAAAAAAAAAATCAATCCCTGATGAAATCAATGACCACATGTCCATGAGCAAGGCAAGCATTCAAGTAAAAGGACATGGACTGTAGTTTGATCTGGAGAGGAAATGGGTGCTGCCAGGTCTACTTGCCCAATACATGCTACCCATAAATGAATGCTCTCCAGGTTTCAAACTAGATATGTGGAAAGAAATGGCCAGGTTCTCTGCTGTGCAGTGAGCACCTCTGGCTGCAGGAATGGGATTGATGATGATGATAGTCATCATGATGATGATGACGTTGACAATGAAGCAAAGTGTTAAGAAATGATAAAATTTCATTAGAAATAAAGGAAAGAGTTTTAAACTATATGGTAGTAAATGCTAGACTATTTCCTCAATGATGAAGAGGAGACATGAGCTAAAAGAGATGTCATTCTACAGACAGATGCTGAGAATACCATGTACAGAGTATTTAATTAATGGGGAAGTTTTAAGGAAAATGAAAACAAAAACTTTCGCTTTAAATCAGAATCAGAAAAAGACAATTGAAATTTCTAAGACATATAATGAGGAAAGAGGGCTCAGAAAATTTGACACTCACAGGACATATTGAAAGCCAGAAGGACAGAGGGAAACAATGAGTAACTCACCTGACAATCTTTTGTAAATGGATGGCAGAACGGAAACTGGGTTTAACATAAAAGAAAGAAACATTTTAATCATAAAGGAAACAAACATTGCTTATAAATACAAAGTATTTCAATTCGTGGAGAGCCGTCATCCTCAAGAGATATGACATGTAAGAGAACAAGAATAATATTTTTGATTGGATTGATAGCTGAAAATGGAAGATATTTAAAATCCGGCCATTAACAGATGTCATGATTCTGCTAAATGCAGTGAGACCATAGACTGGGATTTTGAGGTATGCTATCAGACCCCCCAGGAAACAGATTTGAAACTAGAGAAGTCAACCAAATTATTAGCCTCCTAATTAGGAGTTAGGTGGCACATGCCCACTGCCATTTCGCTCGATGTCCCAGCAACTGAATCTCTTGTTTGGCTCCCTGGTAATTGTTGGTAAATTAAATCTTTATAGAAAATTTCATTTATTCTCTCATTTGAATAAAGAATTAAATCTTTGTAAATTATAGTAAATCATTCTTGAGGGAATAAAGATCACTTATGATATTCGTTGCCAGTAAATTTCTATTTGATGGAATTTTGCTGTGATATAAAGAGTTGAAGTGGAACAGGTTTGTAAAATATATTTAGCTTGACATGTAAATTTTTTTCAATATTCCAGAACCATCTTCTTTTTAGCTACAAACAGGGGTGGAGGGGGCATCATTCCCTTTTATTCTTATATAATTATAGGTTTCTTATTTAGTCAACTATTTGTTATTGTCTTGTCTGAGTTGTGATAAATGATGCGAATAATTGGAAAGGTTGAGAGCGGAAGTGATTGTTGTAAAGGAAATGCCAGTTGAGATAAGGAAACAGCTGAAATATTGGACAGTACTTGGCAAATCATTTAGACAAATCAGATAAAGAAGAGAATTTTTGTGAACAGGGTTTTATGGGACATCATGTCTGTCCGTTTTCTCACATGGAGAAACTTGAATTTGGAACTTGTCTGTCGGATAAAATGTGGTCTAATTTGAAAAGGTCATAAAATCAGATTAGAAATCATATTTTGCAGGGAGGAAATTCAAAATTTTATTCCTCTGAAATTCAGAGATAAGTTGTCATAAATAAGCATTTTTTATTATTTTCATCTTGTAGAAATTAAGTGTTTGTCATATTTACTATAAAAAAAAGTTAAATTTTTATACTTGTTTGATTTTCTTTTTCCCCATAGTTTGCATCTTGGGTTGTTCCTTGTATTATTGACCATGTTTTCTGTCTACTTAATTCATATACTTGAAAGTGAGTCCTTCTTCTTGCTTTCCTTTACTACTTTGTCCATCAGTTCCTTCAATTTTTAGTCTCGATCTGCCATCAACACAAATCTGTGTATTGTTAAGATTGTGCCTATGACAAATAAATCCTGGTTGGACTTCTAGTTCTCTTCGGATAGCCACATTGTAAAGCAATCTGGTGAGAAGTTACAGCCTTGTCTTAATCCTTTTTTTTTGTTTTTGCATATTGGCTCATTTTCGGTCTGTATACGGGTAGTTTTCTCTCAAATAATGTTCTGGATTTTTTTTAACACTTTTCACCCCAAGCAACGTGGGAGTGCCACTAGCATGGAAGGGGTTACAGAGATTGGGAGCAAGAGTAGAGAGGCGTGAAAGAGGAAAGGATGAAGAGAAGAACAGAGAATAGATCAAGGCATCTGGAGATGTCAATTGACATTACATTTGAATAGTTGGAGATTATAGCTATTAGGGAAGCAAGTAAGAGGAAAGGAGTTCCACAGACGGGAAGTGCGAGACAAGAAGCTATTGGAGTAGAAGAGACGGATACATTTAACCGTTTTGACGGTGAAAGGGTGGGACTAAGATGCCAACGTAGTGGCACGTTTAAATTGATGCAGTTTTGGAACTAGCAAAAGTAGTTCATCGGAGCGGTCACCGTGAAAGTATTTGCAGAAAAGACAGAGGCAGGTGATTGTGATTACTTTATTATATTTCTCAGATACATCAAGTTTTTAAGTTTGTATTTAAAGAATAAATAAACATTTTTTTCTTTTAAGTTTCCCTTCTTTTCGTTTCAAATATTCACTGAACGATTCAACTTTCAGATTTTGTTTTAGAAAGCTACTTTTTATTTTATTTATGCAACTGATATCTCGTCTAGTTCTAATTAAGTACTGAATAATTGTTCAAAATTTGTTATATTTATGCGCAAAGTAGGCTCTGCATGGGGGAACAGAGATTTTGTCGATATAAATAATACAGTAATATTAGCCATTTCCCTATAAGGAAACACCAAGCAAACAACTATTTGAGTTACACTTTTCTCCAATCCCTTCTTCATTAGGTTGGGATCAATGTGTAGTATCTGTTCTCTTGACTAAATGATTCCACTTTTACATCTTCTTTCAGAAAATTTTATAATTTATTTATGCAAGAAAAACAATATATCTGAGGGAAATTATCATTGCCAAAATAATAACAGTAATGATCATATTAGCTGTTTCCTTATAAGGAAACATTCAGCATTCACTGACCAAGCAGCCATTTTCAGTTGAAATTTATAAAATCTTTCTATTAAAACAATTTTTCAGAAAAATAGGTTTCTTTAGTCCAGTAACTGTTATTGCTTTTTCAAGTATTGATGGCAGATTCCTTCCTAACCTTTTGTTTGGGGTCATGTTAAACTCTTATTGTTCTATATTTAAATGTAAATCCAGCACTGCAGCCAAATCAAGATTAAAAGAAAACACATGAACTAAGTTGAAATTCCAAACAATTTGCTGATTGCTAATTCCAGTGTTATTATGCATTTAAAGATTTGTTCCTGAACTTCCTGACTTTTTCTATTATGGTACTCATATATACGATATTGAAAAATAAATTCCTGATAATTTCAGCGATTATTTTTCATTTTAATTTGATTGGCTCACCTGTAGCTAAACGGAAGACGGAAGGCTGTTACATGAAACTAAGAAAATCAACATGAAGCAGGGAAGTGTTCAAACATTTCTTGAATTCTAGAAATATTATCAATTAAATTTACACTTGGTTAACGACCTTCAAGTTGCAGTGTTCATCTTAGTTTATATGATTAAATATAAAAAAAGGAACAATTTTTATTTCTTTTCTTGGCAGGGAATTAAGAATTAAAAATATAATTGCTGATGGATTAACAAAAAGAATTGAAAAACTTTCTGTTGCTTTATTTGAAAAAAAAATGATCCCAAGTAAAAGAATAAAAGTGGATTTAATCCTCATGAGAAAAGAGTGAAAGTTAAAACCGACAGAATAGATAAATAAAGAAAATAAGTAAATAAATAAAAAATAAAAATAAATTGGTTACAATTAAATTTTTATCCCCCAAAAACCAAACGGGAAGAGGATTTTACATAATTCCCAAGTAATTTAAACGCAAGTATTTTTCTTCAATTAAACACATTCAGATAAGATTTTTCAGCACGTATGAACATGAGAGATTTTTAGTAAATTAGAATTTGGAAAATTCAGTGACAAATCTATTCTATAAGATAAAACACAATGTGACTTTATATATTTGTATATCGGTCATGCAACCTGGTCTTCCCTTTTTACTAATTAGATATTCCGTTGTTATGGTAATAGAAGGTATGACTTGAGACCAAAGAGTGAAGAAACCTCATATTATTAAAACAACTTATTTTTAAGTTATTTTTAAGCTGCTAATATACTGCATTTTTTTTATTTTTTTATTTCATGTTAGCTTTCTTTGGAAGAGTGTTGAAATCTTCTCAAGGTGAGGATGCAAAAACAAAAATTCTGATGTTTGCTCTTATGGACAGATTGTATTTTAATGATTTAAAAAAACAGGATTCTTTCTTAGATTCTACAGCGGATTTAATTACAGAGATAAAAGAAAAAAAGAAAAAACATAACCAATGCAATTGCAGAATTGAATTTTCTCATCATCAATGGCAGACTGGCTAGAGTGTCATCTTGAGAGCGATGACAAGTGGGCCCCTTATAGAGTGACCCCCTATACCAAATAAAAATGCAATAAAGAAACATACACAGACAACTGTTTTAATAATAAAAAAGAACATTACAAATTGATCCACACCCTATCAGTTGCTCAAGATTAAAATGTAAGAGTACATTTTGAAAGATTCAAGAAATTCAGTATCTGAGGAGAATTGGGAATTATACATGTTGCTATCCATTGAAAAGGAATTGTTTGAGGAATTGAATGTGGAAGCAATTATTGACAAATTTGAACAATGATCAAGTGAACACAAATGATTGCCCTTAATATACTGAACGGCCTGCAATGTTCTTTTGTGCTTTTAAAGATCCGTTAATGTGTAAATTGTGCAGTAAACTATTTTAAAATATCAACAAATTATTTAAAATTAAAAACAATAAAAAAAAATTTAGTCATAACATTCTGTATTTACATTTGGTATCTACTACCAGTCATATGTACAGTACATGTATATTACTAAGAATTAAGTACATTTATATTACGAAGAATTATGTACATGTATATTACTAAGAATTAAGTACATGTATATTACTAAGAATTAAGTACATGTATATTACTAAGAATTAAGTTCATGTATATTACTAAGAATTAAGTACCTGTATATTACTAAGAATTAATTACATGTACGTGTATTACTAATAATTAAGTACATGTATATTACTAAGAATTAATTAAGTACATGTATATTACTAAGAATTAAGTTCATGTATATTACTAAGAAACACACATTTTTCAACAAAAATTTAATTGTACTCATTTATCCATATGTATTTTTGAAAATTTTATTTGTTATAAAAATTAAGTGATAGCATTGTAGTTGTGGGTGGGTTTCCTTTGTCTCCTGGCAACCAATATTTTTAGACCCAGTCTTCTCCTGTCCAGCATTTAATTTCAGGGTTTGGGTCAGTGTTCTTTGGATAATTTTACTTTTAATGATTCAAAAAACAAGAATTTTTAAAAAATTTTACAATAGAGTAAATTATAAAAAGAAAATAACTAAGTTATTCTTCAAGTAAATAAAATCAGTGTAATTATAAAATTACATAAATATTGTCACCATTTTTGCTGGTACTGATAAACCATTTTGCTAAACAAATTACTAAATTGTTTAACTGCTTGAAATGCTTAAAAAGGTTAAAAGTTACGATATGGCAAATTTTTTGGGAGGAAAATAAATTCACATCTATGAAAAGAGACTCTGTCTCATGATGCGCCACCATTGACTTCCCATTTTTCTTTAATTATGGCTCATTTATCCCAGGGCTGGGAAATAAACAACCAATCTCCACCGCACGGATCTACCATTAGACTAAGTTGGTGACATGACGATTTAAAGTCATTTTATCCTGAACCAAAGATCTCTTTATCCATTGTGTAATAAGTGCAGGTGGAGTGTGGAAGGAGAAAAGATTTCTCGCTGTTTCATTAGATTAGGGCACATTTTGCATCACAGCTTCGTGGTTAAGATCATGAACAAGGCAGCAGATCAAATGGGACTTGAGCCAAATCTTACCATAGTGTCTAACTCAATTTATAAAGGTTTTCCAACATCATTATTGGTTCAATTGCCTTGGTAACAGGAGAAAGCAGCTAAAGCCCAGATCAGCAGAGAAAACATTGATTAAATCAGGAATTTTCACTTTATCACCAAACAGAATTTTGCTTCATATTGAAGCCAGTTTAAGTTATTTTTAATAGTGTTCATTCTACACAAGGCCCGAGAGCAACTCAAAGTAGATTTTTACTGAAGAAGTTTGTTGTTAAGGGTAAAAGGTAAGAGGTGCTGTTCATAGAAAGATAGCAGTTAACCCTAGACTTGAAGAGGTTAAGATTGTAGTGGTCAAGAAAACATCCTCTTGGGAATCAGTTCCACAATGTAGTGGTTTGTGGGAGGAAGCTGTTCAAGTAAAACTTACTTCTCATTAATGAAACATGAAAGGAACGAGGGTGGTTTGCTACAGTGTCCATGGTGCGGCAGGTTTTAGCTGTGTGTTAGGGTTGGTGGAACCAAGAAAGGTAGTTCATCTGAACATTTTCCATTAAAATGAAAATAGTGTAGTAAGAGCCTTGCAACATTATAATGATAGATTAAAAAAAAAAGAGGAAGGTTTACAAGAGCAGGAATCAGTACGGTCTGCCTGGTTCGTGGCTGAGGTTAATGTGTATTTCATATATAAACAGATTGTCCCAAAATAATGTATACACTCTTTAAATATTAATAGTTAATAATACCTTACCGTGATGTGAGAACTTATCTGGATGAAAATCTGCCAAACAGATGGATTGGAAGAAGAGGGACATTTGAATCCCCACCCAGATCACCAGATTTGACACCCTTGGATTTCTTTTTGTGGGGGTTTCTAAAAGACAAAGTTTACAGCAGGAAACCTGAAACAATTGCTGGAATGAGAGTAGCAATTGAAGAAGAATGTGCTCAAATACCAGAGGAAATGATACTGGATGTTTGTAGGTCTATTTCTTCAAGATATGAAAAGTGTATTGAACAGAACGGCAACCAGTTTGAGCACTTGATGTGAATTCATCATTATATGAACATTCTGCCATTGCCCCAATAGCTTTTATCTTATTAAAGTTAATTTTCTATGCCTTTTGTATATTTTACTCTCAAATTCTTTAACTGTGTATTCTTTCTCTTGTATTAATTTTATTTACAAGTCAAAATACATAAATTGAATAAGTTATGATGATTCAAAGAGTGTATACATTATTTGGGAACACCTTGTATATATATAAAAACTCAAATAATAGACAATTTCTGGGAATCTTTCTGCCTCACAAGATGCTTTGGAGATACATGACATCATCAGGCAAGAAGTAGATGGCAGCATTGCTTGGAACAGCTCATGTGTTGACAAAAGGGCTGTTCCTCCCAGATACTGGTAGTAGCTGAGATATAAGTTGTTTAGACATATGTAAACATCCTAAGGATTTAATCAAATGACTAAGCTGAGAACCTCTCAGAGCAGCCTAGTCCCATAAATTAATTTACTAGGGTCATCAGTATGATTCTTTACAGGTGGACCACTACTTTTGTCTTGTAGACTGATTTGCTAATACAATGAATTGAGCCGTCACTGAGTGTCTTATTTTGGTTGCTTTGTCACAGACAAAATTAAACTTAAAAATATAATTTTGGTGACTCTCAAAGGTTAACAAGTTCATTACATTATAATGAGTTCTACCATATTATACTTGGAACACATTGGCTTGACTTCCAACATCTGTTTTATAAGATAATATCTGCTGGCATCTTCAATTTTCTAACTCTCCAGTCATTAACATTTTTAAGTCAAGGGTCAACAATTATCTTCTCCAGATATTCCCATAAACTATGACTCTTACTCTATACCTCTATCTTGAGTGGCTCTTGGGTTCTGTACAGGGTTAACACCATTGTAAAAAATGTTTTCATTATTATTTGTGTGTAATGTGGCTTTCTTTGATCAACATGTGGAGAAAAGGAGGAAATCCCTGCATATAAATATAGAATCATTCGTATTACAATGATTGCTGATAATGGTGATTATGTGGCTTATATTGCTGGGAATGAGCCAAGCCGGTTGGTATATTAACCCCATTACTTTTCTGTTTAATATTTATTTCTGCAAATAATCCTCTCTTTATCCTTTACAGAGTATAGACCTGAAGAAAACTGTAGAATAGATCAGCCAATATGTGATAGCAACAAAAGCTGTACAAAGAATGATTTCAGGATATGGAACAATATATAAGATTGCTTTTTACAGTTTTGTGACTGACACAGGGTCTGTGAGTTTTGAGTTCTTGTAATTTACTGTAACTCATGGATGTGCACATAGCATAATGATTAGCAGTATGAAAGGAGGATTGATGACCAATTTCAAATTCCAGTTGAGGTTATTCATTTTCCCACAAATATCCTTGGAAATATAGGAATCTATCACTTCACCCCTTCCCATCTAGAAGTTAAAAGCTGAACATAATCTAACCTTTAACCTTGGAACATTCTTAGAAACTTAATCTTAATTTGAATTCAACACCATCACTTGATAAGACACCAGAAGTGTCAAAACAAAATGGCTATTTTGTAGTGATTTTATAACATATTTATGTTATAATTTTCGAATAAATAAATAACTATATTTGCTCTACTCTGTATTGAGCACTCTTTCAAGAATAGTATTTGCTGGTTATTGGAATTTATTCCATATACACCAATCCTATACTTGGCATATATATATATATATATATATATATATATATATATATATATATATATATATATATGAAGAAATATAGTCTTAAGAAGTGCTATATTTATGAGATAAAGTGCTCAAAATTAGAGATAGAGCGTGTGTAAATATAAAAGTGAACATACAAGTCAACACTTAGAGGCGACAGTCTGTTTCATGCTAGATGCAATCATCAGGCCATCGATTGCATCTAGCATGAAACAGACTGTCGTCTCTAAGTGTTGACTTCTATGTTGACTTTTATATTTATAAAGATATACAAGGGACATTCAATAAATAAGTTGAATTTTTCAGTATAAGGACTTCTAATACAGATAGAAGCTTACTCTTTTTTCTTTTTTTTTTCTTTTACTTCTTTTTCATATGGATTTAATTTCTTTTGCAGATTAAAAAAAAACTTTGAGAGTTTTGGCGATTAACAAAGATGGCCGACCAAGAAGCATGCTCCAGGATTGAACAGCAGTCAGTTATAAAGTTTTTGGTTGCTGAAGGGTGCAAACCAATTGAAATTCATAGGAGAATGTCAACTGTGTATGGTGCCACATGTTTCAGCAAAAAAAATGTCTACAAGTGGGCTAAATTGTTTAAAGAAGGACGGAGCAGTGTTGAGGATGAAGACAGGCCTGGGAGGCCTACAGAAGTGAGGTCTCCTGAGGTGATCGAATCAGTCAATGACCTCATTCAGTCTGACAGAAGGGTGACTGTGGATGATATTGCAAGGACTTTGAGCTTATCTGTTGGGACAAACGCAGGGGTCATCAGTCAGAAGGAGTCATCGCGCATCATGACAATGCAAGGCCTCACAGAGCAGCCCAAACGGTGCAAACCATCAAAGAGCTGGGCTGGGAACTGCTCCCTCATCCCCCTTACAGCCCAGACCTTTCCCCTTCAGATTTTCACCTGTTTGTGAAAGTGTGTGACAGTGCTGGGAGACTATGTAGAAAAATAAAAAAAAAAGTAATCTTCTATCTGTATTAGAAGTCCTTATACCAAAACATTCACCTTATTTATTGAATGACCCTTATATATATATATATATATATATATATATATATATATGACATCCTTCTCTGCTTTTCATTAGCATGGCTGATTCTATTCTCCAAGAAAGTGACTCATTGCGCCTTCTCGGGCTGACATTCTCAACTGACATGAGGTGGAAAACTACCTTGAATCCATCTCTAGATCAGCTGCTAAGGAAGTTGGTCACTGTGTTGAGTGGGACAATTTTTCTCTTCAGAATCTATCTTGCATATCTATAAGTCTACCATTCATCCAGGCTTAGAATAATGCTTCCATATATGGTATTAATCTTAATTTCTCATTTTGGAAAACTGTAAATTCAAAACCAATTCAACATTAGGTGTGCATCTCCACCCTGTAAAAACCTAGCAATGCCTAGCATGTAGAAGCTTTCTTCATAGATTCCTGAAAGGATGTTTGACTTGATCACTACAATCTTAACCCCTTCAACGTTCACTGTTATCTATCGTACATATAATTGGCATTTATTTAATCCTCATATCAATATGACAATCTCACTTAGTAATGCTTTACCTTGAATGGCTCTTGTGTCTTGTATTGGATGAACATTCAGAATAAAAATAGAGGATACCAATTTGGTAATACTAAAATCTTCACAGTTTTCTTGGAGATTCCCAATTTTAAAAGGTTTGGTAAAAGAAATATTACATACAAAACAATGAACGATCTGCACAAACTAGGTAGAGAAATCATATTAATAAGATTTTCATGAAAGAAATATTTAATTTTAAACTGAAGTTCTACAGATTTCATTTTTATTTGTTATCTATCGTACATATAATTAGCATTTATTTAATCCTTATATCAATATGACAATCTCACTTAGTAAGTTTGTTTCAACACTTCTGGTGTCTTATCAAGTGATGGTGTTGAATATTCAACTCTGTATTGACCACTCTTTTAAGAATTGTTAGTTATTGAAATTTATTCCATATACACCAATCCTATTCTTGGCATATATATATATATATATATATATATATATATATATATATATATATATATATGACATCCTTCTCTGCTTTCCATTAGCATGGCTGATTTTATTCTCCAAGAAAGTGACTCATTGCGCTGACATTCTCAGCTGACATGAGGTGGAAAACTACCTTGAAACCATCTCTAGATCAGCTGCTAAGGAAGTTGGTCACTGTGTTGAGCGGGACAATTTTTCTCTCCAAAATCTATCTTGCATATCTATAAGTCTACCATTCATCCAGGCATAGAATATTGCTGTCATATATTGTCCTGTGTGCCTGTGATTTACCTGGATCTCCTTGATAAGACCCCCCCCCAAAAAAAAAATCAGCAATATTATTGGTCCCGATCTGGCAGATCAGTTTCCATCACTTGCCCAACACTGTAAAGTTGCTTCTCTGTGCCTTTTTTTATAAATACATTAATAGCAATCGTTCAGATGAGCTCTTTACTATGTTACCTAGACAGTATGAATGGTGATGGCAGTGAGAACTCATCAATTTACAGTTGTGCTAGCTAGATGTAGCCGTAACTTGTATATTAACAGTTTTTTCTCACACTTCTCACTTGTGACACTCGCTCCCAGCTCCTTATTTTCCAACCAACTTTAATCTGCAAAAATTTAAATGCAATGTCAATCGCTATCTGCTGTCCTCCTGATTGGTCTTTTCTCATTCTTCTCATTATTAATGTTTCTGTTCCTAATTCACCAACACCCTGTAAACCTTTGCATACTAGTGGCTGCACTGCCTTGCTTGGGGTGATACCAATTATATATTATATATATATATATATATATATATATATGAATAAAAAAACAAGAGGAAAACTATTCTTAGTCAACACGATTCATCCTCTGAGGAACTTTATTAAGGCAAATGTAGGATTTATTTTGTTGCATGTATTTATATACAAACGCAAGGATGTAATTGTTTTATCAAAGATTTTAAATTTGAGAATGTTCATGAATGGTTGAAAGGTCAGTCAAAACATGTAGAGGACAGAACAAGCCATAATTCAAAGTTTGATTAGGCAAGAGTGAGTAATATTCAAGAAATATATATGAATATTGTTTAAATTGTGAACTGATTATTATGGTTTGGGATGGACATATATGCTGTACATCTTCAGAAACATGAAGTAATGAATTGAAGTAATGATTTTTCAACATATTTGTGGTCGTGGATGTTGGTATGGGAAAGTAGTGATTCTTTCAGTAAAAGTGAGATTGGGAAACACCAGGGCATAGATTTATATATGTATGTATGTATATATTGTAGTGATATAAAAATAAATAACAATAAGGAGACCAAAATTTCATTATCACTAAAAATAGATGTATATTCAGAATCACCAGGCCACTAAAGCCTTATTTTGACCAACCAATCAGAAAGCTTTCACAACCAAGACTGAGTACTTTGTTGGCAGAGGCCTTGCATCAGTCAGAAGCAGAATGGTACTTTCAAAGCAGATCTCTGAATATCTATATAATGTAGGTAAAAATTAATCTAAATTAGAATCAATGAATTAATTTTGTCTATTCTCCAATACTGCAGTCATCATAACATAACTGGAGCTGAAAATATGACACATGCATGACCAATTTGTCACCTGAGATGTCTTCACATACCTTCTATATTTGAAAACATACATCCTTTCTTTCAGCACCTTTTAAGCAGCCTGCTTCTTCACTTAAAAACATACATACTTTCTCTCATCCACATTGTTGAGCAGGCAGCTATTACATTTGGACATTATATATATATATATATATATATATATATATATATATATATATATATATATATATATATATAGGTAACTATACTCGTGTCGAAAAACCTTCGAATTCTTGATTTAACAATAGCCAAATCAATCACGAAGGAAAAAAAGGTTTTAAAAAAAGAAAGAGCCATGAACATGAAAGTCTGTCAGAAATAATCGCACAGATACAGGTTCAAGGCCCAAAGAAAAAACCCCGATACGAGTAAACAACTAACTAAAGAGCTCGATACAAGCGTAGAGCAAGCCAGACACACCTACCAAGGTTTCACTTAGGCAGATCGTCAGATCTTGGTAGGTGTGTCTGGCTCATTAGGTTTGACTATATATATATATATATATATATATATATATATATATATATATTTTCTTCTGTACTGTTTCTTTCTCTCTCTCACTCTTTCATATGCACCCAGCACAAATCCTACATAATCTCACTCTCCAGTTGATAGAGTCTAAAAGCACCTCCAAGTGGTTGAGGAATTATTCTCCACCCTCCAACCTCTCTCTCAGGTGGGATGTGGCAAGCCTCTCACTGCTCTATCACTACTTCCACGGAAAGTGCTTGGACAAACTACATTCCTTGGTTCTGCCAGTTCAAACCTTCATGACAACGATGCACCATACCACTTACATAGTAAACAACCACCAACATTAATTCCATATTCCATCAGTGAGAAGTAAGTTCCACTTGAAGAGCTTCTTCCTGCAAACCACTGTGAACAAACTCCCAAGTGGATACTGCCCCAATCACTCTAATCTTAACCTGTTCAAGTTTAGAGTTAACCATTATCTTCCCCTCTTATCCATATAAACTACCCCTCAACTTAACCTGCTACCTCGAGTGCCCCCTCCAGGCCTTGTACAGGGTGAACCCTACTGTTAAAAAAAAAAAGAAAAAAACTTCAAGCTTTGCAGATAAAATACTCGTCAAGGTCAAAGAAAACCATTTTTTATTATGTTATTATTATTATAGTTTAGTTTAGTTTATTTTGTTTTACGGCATATCAACCTCAGTGGGTTATTTAATGCCGACAACATTTTTATGATAGATTCGTATGAATAGAATATGTATTCTTTGGTTTAGATTGGTTTAGTTTATTTTGTTTTACGGCATATCAACCTCAGTGGGTTATTTAATGCCGACAACATTTTTATGATAGATTCGTATGAATAGAATATGTATTCTTTGGTTTAGATTGGTTTAGTTTATTTTGTTTTACGGCATATCAACCTCAATGGGTTATTTAATCCCAACATTTTTTATTGTTGGTAATATTTTGTTTTATCAAAAATCTGTTTCTAGTAATATTTTTCCTTCAAAATTGTATTGCTGGTAATAATTTGTTTCAAAAAAGTATTTCTGGTAATAGTTAACTATTTGCCCATAGCTGGGACCCTAACCGGTGCTACCACCCTGGGTGGGGGTGGACCTGGAAACATCAGCAATTAAGAGGTGGTTCCATGCTCCTCAAAACCTCCTGATCAAAGGCCTTGCTGCTGGACGTAGTTTAACGTCTTACCCAGGACGCGGATGCAGTTTAACGTCTTACCCAGGACGGTATTATTATTATAGATTTATAAGACATTATGAATTTATATAGTAATATCATTATATCATTATATAAGCATGTCCCAAAACATTACCAACATTTGTTCATTACTACTAAATATCTGAAATGATATACTGAAGATGAAATACTTATATAAATCATTGTAAATACTTTAAATAAGAACAGAAATTATAAGCTTACAGAGTTATATAACTATAAGTATAAACTGATTATCAAGAGGATATGTTTCCTCGCTCGCTGTTCAAGGCTAGAGTTACCCATTATCTTCCACTCCTATATGCACAAATTGCCTCCTAACATAACACTCTACCTTGAGTGTAAAGGGTGAAACTTACTCGAAAAAAAGCATAAATAAATACATATAATAGCTGGCCACTCGTATTCGAGGATATCTGTCTATTAGCCAATCCCTATTGCAGATGCTCGCTCAGGCAGATTTGTATTTGTTCAACACCCACAGAGCCCACCTGTGGTTTATACTGCAACTAGTTGAGCAGACCTTAGTTACAGTTTCTGGGAGAGAGCGTGTTATCTAGCATGATCAACAAGCTGAACAAAGCCAGCATGCTCAAACCCTCTGTCACAATGACTTGTGACTTTGTGCTAGCACAGCTACCAACGACCCGCAAGGGTTCCGTCTACCCAGTTTCACTCACAAGTCTTGGGTCAACCCGTGGTATGGTTTTCAGGCACTTTCCAAAGGTGCTGCTATGCTGGGATCGCCACCTTCAGACTGATAATATCAGGAAGTCTACTTCCTGACAAAACCGTGGTGAGATTTGAACCTGGGTCTCATGGACGGAAAGCGAATGTTCTAACCACTCAGCCATGTGCCCATATATAAACACATATTTATATGCATTTACATATGCTCTGTCACTGATATTGACCCCGCCCTGTCAGCTAGGGCTTCAGAATATGCTAACTGCACCTCTACAGATGAGAAAATGAGGTGTCCTGGGTATGATGCTAAACTACATCTGGCAACAAGGCTTCTGATGGGGAGGTTTTGAGGAGCCTGGAACCACCTCTTAATTGGTGTTGTTCCCAGTTCCATCCTGACCCAGGGTGGTTGCAACTGTTAGGGTCCCATCTAGGGGTAAATAGTTAACCCCCAAACTTGTGTCAAAACACTATGAAAGAATAAAAATAGTACTTGGCTTTCTCAGCAATAATCATTTCCATCATTGCCTGTGAGCTGCTTCTCGTTAATCCAAAGGAGAAGCAGCTTTTCCAGTCCCTCATGGATATTCGTCCTCTGCTTGGAGAGCCTGAAGACACACCCTTTGCTGGTGTAACACTGTTTATCTCATCCTTTTGATTCAGGACTGTGCAGATCATTGACGTTGTTTGGTCATATTGCCACATTCGATCTTATTACCCCTATCTTTAACACTTACTTTCTTCAAATCCATGGTTAACTAAATCCCAAAAATGCACATTTCACAGAAAATTCTCTGGCATAAAACGACCAAGATTAATACCTGAATTTAGTGAGGTGGTGTTTAGTAACTAAAGGGAGGCAATCAACTGCATTGGTAGCTGACATCTGTGATGAACACTTTTTTTCTCTAATAAAATGTATAATGAATAAATATTCTGGATGTCAGGTGTTCACAGATGCGCTGCACCTTGCATTTGACCGTGTTGTTTCTTAGAAATAGATGACATCAACTGGCAATGTTTCCCTTTACCTCAGTCATCGACTGTTTCTGTATATATGACGTTGCTTGTACTGGGAATTTTTACTCATCTTACAATACAAAATGCTCATGAATGGGAGCTCATAAAGCAAGTTGCTTATATAATGATTCACTTGTACTATAAGGTTCAACTATATATATATACTGTATATATATATATATATATATATATATATATATATATATATATATATATATATATATATATATATTAATATATTTTCCATTTATACATTATTTTTATAGATATAATTTATTTAAGTATATGCTCTGTTTTTTAATTGAGCAGTATTAATTATATTTGCTGGCCAGAATATCTATATAAATAATGTAGAAATGGAAAATATGTTAAAATAATAGTTGGAATTAATCCATTTCATTATATATATATATATATATATATATATATATATATATAAAAGTGAACATAGAAGACAACACTTAGAGGTGACAGTCTGTTTCATGCTAGATGCAATCATCAGGCCATGGGTGCTGTTATTTTTCTCGGCTATTTATATATACGGGTCAGTGGTGCATTGTGGGTAGTTTATTTTGTCGGTTATTTTGCCGGAAGTCGTTTATTTGTTTATTTATTTATTTAGGTTAAATTATTTTGCTTGTCTTTATTTATTTTTTTATTTTTTTTATTTTTATTTTTCTATTTTTATTTCTTATATATTTATTTATTTTTTAAAATTTTTATTTTAATCGGTGTTTTTATTAACATAGTAAAAATTTGTTTATATCGTTTATTTAATAGTTTTGTTTTGGTTTGGGAAGATAATTAAATCTATTTATTCAATTTTGGGGTTGATTGTTGTAGATTCATTTTTTATTACTTCATTTATTTATTTGAATGAATTTAGATCAATTTATTTTACTTATTATTTATTTGTTATACTGTAAATAACCTAAATACACAAATATATATATATATATATATATATTTGCATATGTAGGCAGCAAATATGTATACATATATATATGTATATATATATATATATATATATATATATATATATATATATATATATATATTATTAATAATATATTAATATTTACATATTTAGACAACAAATATATATATATATATATATATATATATATATATATATATATATATATAAAATAAATAGTAGAAATTATGTTTCACATTTATATCCACTGAATTATATAATTTTATGTATATCAATAGGGTGAATTGTCTGTGTGAATATTTAATTTTTAAAATATTCACTTAGTTCAACTGTTTATTAAAGATTGAGTATAATATGAATTTTAGAAATGAAATGTGTAATCTTAAGTTATATAGTCTACAAATATTCAGATCTTTCATCTTCGTCTTTATGCTAAATTCTTGAAGTGTTAATGTAATTTAAATGACAGTTTGGTTCATTAGTGTCTGATGAATGCTGAAAGTGAATGTGGTTATACGATATTGCATCACCTGCAAATGTTTCAACCTTACATTCTTTAAGTATAGGTTTTACATTAACTGCCTTCATTTTTTATTCAGGTAGCATATTTTTAAATCAAAATTATAGCATGTTTTCATTCTATGTGTTAATAAGGAATTGAATGGATTATCCCAGAGGTCTCTTTTTATGTCAATAAATGTAAGTCATTAGATTTCAACATGTCTCACCTATATAATCTTTATGGGCTTCTAGGCCATCTATCTCATATATCCCAACTTCTAGGCTGGCTATCTAATATATCCCAGTTTTTAGTTAATCTATTGCATATACCAGCTTTTAGTCCATATATCATATATCCCATCTCCTAGGCCATCTATCTTATATATCTCAGCTTCAAACACCTTTCTGATTCCATATATAAAATAAAAAAACATAGAATTTAAAATCTGGAATCCCCTTCCCAATCATTTCACTCCTAAAATTTCTAATAAAGCTAATTAACGAAACATGTCAAAATCATAAAGATTTCCTACTTGTTTCCCATTCAATCATTCTGTTGGATTTAATCAATATTTTCAACTCATATATACAGGGTTATTCAAAAAGAATGAACCGATTTCATGACACATTTTGCTTCAGTTGTCAAGTATCATCGTGGAATGAGTCAGTGACCATTTGAAAGAGGAGTTTTCTAAGTTCTGAATGGCTGCCACAGGGGTGCTGTTATTGTGTCATATCTCCAGCAACGTTTAGTTGTTTGTTTACCTCCATAATTGCAAGTCCTCAGCAAAAGGTGATGTACATTCTTGAGTTTGTGAAAACAAATATGGTTGTCATGGTGCAGCATGCTTTTCAAACGCAATCTGTCATTAACCAGCCATCTCTTAAGAACATTCGATGGTAGTTTAAACATTTTCAAGAGTGTGGCTGTCTGCGTAAAGGGAAAAGTCCAGGACAACCATGAATTTGGGAGCAACAAGTGGCAAGAATTCATGTTGCGTTTGAGGGGAGTCCACAGAAGTCTACAAACTGAGCTAGCCGTGAGCTTGCTATCTCTCAATCTAGTATCTGGTGTGTGCTAAGAAGATGTCTACATTTGAAACCTTACAGACTATGCCTCGTACTGACACTTACCAAGACCTTGCTCTTTGTGCTTGGCTTACGAGATTCCCAGACCCTCACTGTGTGTGATTTTTTTCTAGTGGGGATACATAAAAAAATTGCATGTATGTTCCACTGCTGCCCACTAACCTCGATGACTTTAAACATCGAATAACAACAACGTCCAACTCAGTGGATTGTGATATGCTGATACGTGTCTGGGAAGAATTCTTTTATCACATTGATGTTGCCCGTGCTGCAGGTGGTGGCCACATTGAACACTTGTAAGACAGGAAATAAAAGTTGATTGTGAGTAGAATACTGGTGACTTGGCTGCAGTTTTCTATTGCTTTTCATTATTAAAATATTGCGTAAAGAAATCAGTTCATCCTTTTTGAATAACCCTTTTTATATATATATATATATATATATATATATATATATTAATATATGTAGAATATATATATATATATATTAACTATGTAGAATATAGTCTTAATTAAATAAGTAATTATGATGTTGAACACTCACAGGACACTGTGAAGTGAAGACAAATTGGGTAAACACTAAATAACCTAATTAACAAGTTTGTGTGTTTTGATAACAGAACAAAGTGGGAAATTAAGGGGTAAAAAATAACTAAGAACAATGAAAGACAGGAAGTTGTGGAGAGCCATGGTCACCCACATTCTGAAAAGACTTTATATATAAAAGAAGAATTTTTACCTTCATTAGTTGTCCCTCAAGTGTACTGGTGCCACCTGTACCACAAAATATGTTCTGGAAAAGGCAACATAATTACATACACACATTTGCTGGTGAGTTTGGATAATTCCTGGCTTTGTAAAAGCAACCTTCACACACACACATATATATATATATATATATATATATATATATATGTATGTATGAGAATTAATATGTTGGGTAATGTTAAACCTAAAAACAGCCAGAATTTACGTTTTAATCATTGATAATTAAATATAAAGCAAAAAAATTACACTTAATTTTTGGGGAATTGAAAATGAGAAACTGATTTTTAACTAGTCTCCATTAGTAAATGAAACTATGCCTGTTCTGTAGTATCATGGCTGACCTGTGTAAACTGAAACTATGTCACACCATAGTCATGTGGTTGACCTATAACCAGTCAACAAGATTGCAGGCTTTTGACACTGGTGAACTTACGGTTCAAAAGGTTGACTTTGGGTTTTATGTCGATTTCACTTGCCAATTAGGAAGTATAAAATAAAAATCAGTGATTTTAAAGTAAGAAACTTTATTGAGACATGCAGGAAATTGGCTGACGTCTTTTAAGGAACTTTTTTGACTCTTCAATGCATCTGCGTAAATTTTAAGCAATAGCAGTTTTTATAGCAAGACAATAATTAAATTAATGACAGCAAATGAGTACACAGACATTCCAAGATGAAATCTTATTTAACAGAAGGAAATTTAAAGAAAAAATTTTATAAACACATATGCATATATGATTGTGGATATATAAGTAATGTGGATATATATATATATATATAGCAAGACAATAATTAAATTAATGACAGCAAATGAGTACACAGACGTTCCAAGATGAAATCTTATTTAACAGAAGGAAATTTAAAGAAAAAATTTTATTATCACATATGCATATATGATTGTGGATATATAAGTAATGTGGATATATATATATATATATATAGCAAGACAATAATTAAATTAATGACAGCAAATGAGTACACAGACATTCCAAGATGAAATCTTATTTAACAGAAGGAAATTTAAAGAAAAAATTTTATAAACACATATGCATATATGATTGTGGATATATAAGTAATGTGGATATATATATATACATACTGCTATATTCTATAGTGCAAATATAAAAATAATTTGTAGCCTTTCCAGTCTGTTCATCTTATATTTTATACATATAGGATTAATACAAATATAAAATTTGACACTTAACTGATTCATGCTACATGATAAAAATATATTTTTAAGGCATCGTATATTTATGGGTTAAAGTGCTGAATATCAGGGGGGGGGGCGGATAGAGCATATGTAAATATAAAAGTGGGCAATGAAATCAACATCCAGTGGTGACTTTCTGTTTTAAGAATAAATGCAAAATATGAATGCGCACACAAACACAAATAAATGGAATAATAACAATCAACAACGAACAAATAAATTAATCAATAATAAATAAGTAAAAAAGAAAAAAAACACTATAAAATAGCTTGAAATAACTGCATTCGGATCCACAATTATTGCCACACAATAGCCTCTAGAATAATTTGAAAAATAACTGTTACCATCCACCCAATAACCATTTGGTTAATACAATAGTCTTCCTACCCATAAAACACCATTGACCAGCATATAAATAGTTGAGCCAAAATACAACACTTATACTTAACATCAGGAAGAGATTTCAAGGGCACATAATGAGGAAAGACAGCTTAGAAACTTTGATACTCACAGGAGGAGTGTGAGCTGAATAATAGGTGAAGCTATCTACGCCTACTGAGGACTAGACAAGTTCATTTACTGGGCATAATGACAAGAGCCATGACGATTAATCTAGAATGTATCATAGGATAGTCATTATCATTATTTTATTACAAGCTTCTTCGATATTATTGCTGTATTTCTCTTTATCACACCACACTTTGCAACTATTTTTTTAATCATTTCACCCCAAGCAAGGCAATAAAGCCATTAAGATGCAATGTATTTTTTTTACACTGATGATCATTCTGTACAACGCCCAAGAGCCACTCAAGGTAGAAGATTATAGTGTATGAGGCACCATCCCAAGCAAGGTGATAAAGGCACCAAGACACAAGTGGCCATTGGAAGTGAAAGAGAATTAGAAAACTTTAGAAGGAACCGGAAAGCCAATCCTAAACAGAAAACAAGGGATAAACCACTACTCCTGTTCAAAAGACCGGGGAGGAGTGTGAACTGGACGATATGCGAACCTATCTACTCCTGTTGAGAAAAGAAAAAGTGATTCAACAGTAAATAAAAGTTCAGAGTTTTAGGTGGAGACGTTAGAAGTATAGAGCTGAAGTAGACTTTAAAAGGAAACCCAATCCTAAAAAGGAAGCAATGGATAAACCTCTACTCCACTTCAAAAGACCGGGGGGGGGAGTATGAACCAGATGATAGGTGAACCTATCTACTTCTAGGTTCACTATTTGTAAGAAGAAACAGCAGAGAAAAATCATGACATAAAACGTGCGTTCAATACAAAAGAGATATGCTTAAAAAAAAGGATGGAGAGGAGTGTAAACGGGATGATTGGCTAACCTATCTACTCCTGTTGAGAAAAGAAAAAGCTATTCAACAGTAAATAAAAGTTCAGAGTTTTAGACGGAGACGTTAGAAGTATAGAGCTGAAGTAGACTTTAAAAGGAACCAGAATCCCCAATCCTAAACAGGAAACAGTGGATAAAATTCTACTCCTGTCCAGAAGGCCGTGGAGGAGTGTAAACCAGATGATAGGCAAACCTAGATACTCTTATGTCTGTGTGAATTTGATAGAGAGTTATCTTCTTACACACGGAATCATTTATACAACCTCTTTTATGTGTGTTTTTAATGTAAAGGATGAAACAGAAATTTAATTTTATATTTTAAAATGTGGTAGACATATATATATATGTATATATATATATACACACACACTTTGTCTATCTAGATATTTATACGCGCTTACATAATAAGATAAAGAACATGTATTTATATGCGTGTGCATGTACAGCTATATAAGTATGCATGTATTGTTGTACATATATATACACACATTTTATATTTCATTTTTAATTTATTTATATATATATATGTGCGTGTGTGTGTTTGTGTGAGTGTGTGTGTTATGGTTGAGAGTAACACACACTTGCATACACACACACATACTTTTCAGTGTGGGTATGTAAAGACATATATGCGAGCGTGTGTGCATGAGAATATTTCAGCAACAGTTTTCATTGATATATGCTTGATTAAATTTGACAAGAAAAACATTAAAAAACAATCCATGTCTATATTTTTAATGAAAAGGCAGACAAACACACATGCATGTGCACTCGAATGAATATATATGTGTGTGTGTGTGTGTGTGGATGTGTATGTAGGCATATATATATATATAGTCACGTACCCACTCTCACTTCTGTGTGTTTGTGTCTTGTATGTGCACAATTCATTTTTTTCTTTCGATGCACAGCATTAATGTCAGACATGAACGACCCCAACAAATATCAAAAGTATTAAGCAAATTTAAAGGCCTAACTAACATAGGCAAAAATATTTTTATATCAACAAATCTACTTGATTTTACAATCAATAATTTCAATGTATTTTCCTAGCATATATATATATATATATATATGTGTATATATCAAGTATGTGGTGCAGTTCAATTTACATTACATGAATCATTCATACAAAAAGCAAATAGTGAAGTTAATGATATAAATGGCAAGAATCACTCTCGCAAACAATTTTTAATAAAATACATTAACCTCGAACCCGTTGATGAATGTTATGATCCCTGTTTATAAATTCCAGTTGTATAAGGTCTTTTTTTACTACAAGCTTTCGATTGTGCATACAATCAACCACAGGTATGGAAATAGATATGTCTTTTTTACATCCAGGTAATAACAGGATAACGAAAGTTAAAATGTACTCCGAAATATGTTTTTTAGAAATGTGTTATTGTTAACTGTGAGAAATTTTGTAGCGTGCGGTCGCAACGCTGAGGTTGAATTTTAAAAATTTTAAATACCTGAGGATGATTGTATGCACAATCGAAAGCTTGTAGTAAAAAAAGACCTTATACAACTGGAATTTATAAACAGGGATCATAACATTCATTTACAGGTTCGAGGTTAATGTATTTTATTAAAAATTGTTTGCGAGAGTGATTCTTGCCATTTATATCATTAACTTCACTATCTGCTTTTTGTATGAATGATTCATATAATATATATATATATATATAGGTAAAATTGTGTATTTGGGTAACAATTCTTCTTTTATACAAGTTTCATTAAAGATGACTGATGAGACTACATTCTGATGGACATATGGTGTTTATTTATGTCAACACTGTCTATAGCTATGTACATCCTATCCATGATACTGGGCACTCTTCCCTGACAAATACAGCAAATTTTAAAGAATATGATTATATATACATATATATCATAATAAAAAGAAAAAAAACAGTAAGATATATAATCCGGTGTTCTTATTGATATTTTTATTTTTACAAAACAGTGCTCAATGTAAATTTATAGAGCATAACATAACCCATAATTGACACAATAATAGTTAATAAAAATGAACATTCTACCACTCCTGTCTAAATGATTGGATTTCTCTGTATCCTTGGAAACAAAAATTCTGAATTGTATGTGCATTTAAAACTCAGTAAGTTATTTCAAAATTCACTTGAACATGAAACAGAACTAATGATTTTAATTTAATTATATAATTAAATTTGAAGTTTTTAGCTTCGGTTTTTGAAACATGGTAATTCCTGTGTAGTGAAGGAACCATATTTTAAATCAGTTAATTTATAATATATATATAGAGAGAGAGAGAGGGAGAGAGGGAGAGAGAGAGAGAGAGACAGACAGAGTAGAGAGATATCAATTTGGAAGTGTCCATGGTCACCATCTAAGCTTTTGAGAAAATTTTACAATATGATACCCACCCTAGTGAAAAGGAAAACTTGCAGATAGAAATTTCATTTGACCCATAGCTCAAGAGTTATAGTCGGTATAAATTCATTTGGATTTTTATGTCAGGTGTCTTTAGCTTCATTTTATAAAAATTACATCTGTACATTACTACTGTTGGTGAGAGAAACTCACTGTTTTTGCAATTTTATGAAGAATGAATGAAAGTCTTTGCAATATAGCTTATCACATATATCAATGATAGGAAATTCATTACTCACCTTTTAACTGTGCTCACATCCATTGTTTAGACATGCAGTTCGTGTTAATGAATGGCAATTATTCCACAAGAAATTCAATAATTTATCTTTGCCTTGTGCGCACTTTTATGTCAGATGCTATTTGCCAGACTTCCACACAATTGCTATCTGTAACAAAGCAAAAAAAGAAAAAAGAATAATTATGGGTTATTGATTGAAAGGTTCATCCTCTGCTATTATACTGCCATTTCAGGCCAACATAATAAAATAAGAATGAACTTTTGAGTAAATAAAGGACCCTGAAAAGAGAAACTATGGCCACAAAATATCCTTTACAAATAGTAAATATGTGAACAGCACACTACTTTCTAAACATGTATGCAAAGTTAAAAACCAAAGCAAAATTTCACCAAAATATATCATGGAAAATAAAGAAGCCAGCATCAGCCTACAAACTGTAAACTCTGTCTGGATGAGAAAATAGCTATAATTACCTTCCCAGATGAACACAGATTTCTTAATTAATGATCAGAACTCTTTCTTAAATGCAGACATTAAAACAAATTTTTATGATGTTAAAAATCAAAATCTAAAATGAATGCATTGAAAAATTCAAATATATACACTTTATAAAACACAGATAATGTAATATACTTTAGACAAAACTGATAACTTAAGCTAAACAAATAAGATAACCAACACCTGAAAAAAAATATAGTATCATAAACTTCTGAATATCTTAAAAATATAGACTTCCTGATATCTGAATATTATAAACTTCCTGATATCTGAATATTATAAACTTCATTGTCATTCTCTTTGCCAACTTAAAGAGATAATTTATATTTGTATATTCTTTGTATTTGAATTTCAATTTTTTGTAAAGTATTGATTTTCAAATAAAATTCTCTCATTCTTATTCCTCTTTACTTTGTTAATTTATCTTGACACCATCTAAAAAGACGGACATAATTATATGTTAGTTGTTTTGTATCATTTCCAAGTTACATGACAGATGCAATCAAATATTTTTTTGCCTGAAACTTTCTTCTGAGCTGTTGTTGTTATGCATGGAGGTTTTTGTATAATCTTTGAGTTCTGTTTTGTCTGCAGGATTTAGGCCAGTTTATTTTCTGAGCATTTTTAGGTAAGTTTTTTTTTTCTAGTATTGGACATGACCAAGAATGGTGAGTATTCTGTCCCTTGCAGTTGTGGCAAAATTACAAAGGTGAAACCACCAGCCCCTTGAAAGTAAGGCTAGAGGAAATTTGATATAATTAAGAGTAAAACAATGAAATTAGGTATGGCTACTCATGTACAGAGGAAATGTGTGGTCACCAACCCTTATGGAATAAGTGGAGAGTGAAGAACATTGCTGAATCAGAATTTTGATAGAAACAGGAAATAGGCTAACTAATTACAAAAAGAGAAACAACAGCAAGGCTTTACCAGCAGCAGCAAGAAAAATGGTGTGACAGGAGCAACACCAGTAGCAGTGTCAGCAGCAGGCAGGCAAAAATAATATTATTCAGGATTGCCTTCTTTTTCTATGTGCCGTGTCCCTTCAGGCCGTAGGCGATCATAGCCCTCCACATCTTCCCGTCCTCGGTAGGTTTGTCTTTTGTTATTTCTCCCAAACTCTGTTCTACCATCCATTTACTCAAGCACATCAAGTATGTTGCATGCTGCTTTCCTTTGTCTCTCTTTCCCTCAATCTGTCCTGTGAGTATAAGGTTTTCCAAGCCTTCCTTCCTCATTACGTGCACCCAGAAATTTCAACTGCCTCTTCCTGATGTTAAGTATAAGTTTCCTTTTTTTAAAAATTTTTCTCTAGAACCTCATCATTTCTCACATGTTCAGTCCATGGTATCTTTGACATCTTTCTTTAGAACCACATTTCTCTTGCTTCAAGTCTCTTCTTCATCTTTGAGGAGACTGTCCAGCATTCGCTGCCATATAAGAGGACAGATATTAATACTATTTCTATTTTTTCTTTTTATTGATCATATGCTTTTATTAATGTAATATTAATTGTTGGGATCACCGCATTTAATGGAAGTTTTGATCAAAAACTGACCGTGAACGTCTCAATGCATTTCCAAAGAATTAGAATTTTGCTTTTTTTGTAAAAAATGTAAAATATTAAACCCAAATCAAAAAATGGTAAGGTAAGAAACCCAAAGCTAGAATTGTCATATTAGTGAGAGTGTGATCTTGACTGGCCAAGAGAAATTCAAATCCAACTCAAATGTGTCGAATAGAATATTCCTGACATATTTCTTTAAAATAAACACACCTGCCTTAAATGTAATGTAACCTGTTCCTTTTGAAGTTACTTTTTGTAAAAAATCTTTTCAATTCTTTTCCATGTCTTCTCCAGCTCCTATTTTGTGTTCTAACTAGGATTGTCATGCTGTTATATACAAAGAAAATGAGTAACTACCGACACTGAGGTTCGAGCATGACACTCTGGACTTATGAATATAGGTTTTCTGCCAGGTGTATAAATAGCAGTGTCAGGCTACTGACTGAAGTGACTATTGAGTGGAACTATCCAGTCGAATTAGTGTGAATTATTGTGCATTGATGATTTGAGTTTTGATTTAAGATATACCGGAAACTGAGTCACGCTACTAACAAGGTATTCATTGAAATAGTTAATTATCTTTGGTTGACTTTTACCTTCTTTGTTCATGTTAAGTATTTATTAATAGCCACCATCACAAAACCTAGTGGTTTATGTGGGTTCATGAATTTGGTGGCATAATAATTGTGTCGTTCAATCCATAGTCTCAGTTGAAACAGGGCAAACAATAGGTGAACAGTAGTAAAAAGAACAAAGTGTGTTGTTCGGCATGAATAGCAGAACAAGAATTATCTACCCAGGTAGAATAGAACAAAGGATTTAGTTTGAAATTTCCTGGAGCTTATCCAATTCAACAGATACATGAAAAAAGCTGGAAGGCATGATAGCTGAAACTGACAAAAGATAAGGATATTAGTCTGAATATAAACAGTAAATAATATTTTCTGTTGCTGTTCTGTCTGCTTTGTTTTATGGCATATCAACCTTAAAGGGTTATTTAATGTCAAAAAGAATTTTTTTGGTTTGGTTTGGTTTGGTTTGATTTGTTTTATTGGTTATTTAATACCGACAAGATTTTTATTGCTGGTAATATTTTTTCTTTTCACAAATGTATGGCTGGTAATAATTTTTCCTTCATAAAAGTATTACTGGTAAACAAATTTTTTTCCCCAAAATGTAATTCTGGTAATAATTTTTCCTTCAAAAATGCATTGCTGATATTAAAACCAATTTTTACACCTCCACAGCACTTTGATTCCAGTTTTTCTACGCGGGTCAGCATGGACCTGAGAACACCAGCAATTTAGAGGTGGTTCCACGCTCCTTGAAACCAGAATCAGAGGCCTTGCTGTCAGATGTGGTTTATTGTCTTAGCCAGGACCAAATATGAGAATAACAGAACAAACATTTTAAATAGCATAAATAATTAGGAGGATTTCTTTTTATCTTTCTTAACTTATTTTAATTTTTTTTCTATTTTGGCTTGGTTTGTGCAAATTCACTCCAGAACTTAAAGTTCTATAGTTTGCTATACAATCACACTCAGTGAATTTGCATCATTGATGACTGTATTCAGATCAAGGATTCTTTTCCTAAAATCTTTCTGCTTAAAGTAGAGAAAAAATTTCAGAAGACACATTGCTTGGAAAATCCTATATATTTTTTTTTATAAATCAGTTTACAGAAAAAACGAACCTGTATAAGACAAACATCTTTCTTTCCATTGGCTTCAATATTTCAGGGTTAATTTATTAATTTCTGGGTTAATTGATTCCCGAGAAAAAAATATATGCAGTAAAGTAGATCATTAATAAACAAAGAAAATAAGAATGGTTCTTGAAATTAATCTGATAAAAGTGACAGAGCTACAGGAGGTGCATAAATTTCTTGGCCTGACTCATATCCTAAAATAAGTATTCTGATCTTTCATTGTGGGAATACAGATTTTGAGAAGTGATTTGAGTCAAAATTTTTTTCAGCACCTTCTCAGAAATTTCAATAAAAAAGAAATAAATGTTCAAAAATTAATATAATGTGATTTTCTAGAATTATTTTTTTTATATTCTATCTGTCACTTTCAAGATGGACCTACCTTGAAAATTATCGACCATTCCCATTTTTGTTAAGGTGGCAAACTCCGAAAATCTGCAGGAGATGAAATACTTATTTTCCCCACTGTATATATATATATATATATATATGCATACAGGGGTCAGGAAAGTAGGTATACAGTAAGTATTTTACCAGTATTATGATAGTGGTTCTAGGATTCATTTAATACATTTTTGTTGTTCATGACAGTATACCTACTTTTGCATTCCCTATATATATATTATGAAATGGACAAAGTCCGACAATTATTTTAAGACATTTTTTTGTTTATACGTTCCTTTTTTTAGATACAAATACTTAAGTAAATGCTCTATTTATAATAAACAGTATTAATAACACTTACCAGCCTGAATATCTGAGAAATTTTCATAGAAAATATGCGTCCTCCAACAGGAATCAAACCTGTATCCTATACGGAACCGTCATATAGCCCAATGTGCTTTTACCAATTGAGCCACAGATGAGCATGGTAAAAGCACATCAGTCTATATGACGCTTCCGTATAGGATACAGGTTCAATTCCTGTCAGAGTATGCATATTTTCTATGAAAATTTCTCAGACATTCAGGCTGGTAAATGCTGTTAATACTGTTTATTATAAACAGAGCATTTACTTAAATATTTGTCCCTATAAAAAGAACATATAAACATAAAAAATGTCTTAAAATATATATATTACTTCAAACATTATTACAGTGGATAATCTTATTTGCAATAAATGCTCCATTTTTATTTATTTATTAAACTGTCTATCAGCCTATCACACACATATTCAACAACACAACACGTATATACAAAACACACTTCCTTTACAATCACTGAAGTTAAGCAACATCTAGCCTGGTCAGTACCTAATGGGTAACCAGTTGAGAATACAAGATACTTCAAGCTTGGATTTGTGGGTGGTGCATGGATAATATCTTGGAATTGTTAATTAGAGTGCCAAGTTCCAATTCTAGTCAAGTTCATTATATTCTCTTACATGCAGATACCCTTGGGAAAAGTATGAATCCACCGTTTCACCTCCTGCCCCCAGCTATGGGTTAATTAGGCTTGTGTCACTAAACCATTATAATCTCACAAAATAAAATAATATTGCAGACAAAATATTTAGATTTTGTCATTAAATAACCCATACAGGTTGATATGCTGCTAAAAAAGCAACAACCTACCAACAAACAAATACACACGTATATATATTAAAAGATGTGCTGAAAAGTTTTAAGCAGGACCAAGATGAGATACTTGACTGATTAGTAAGATTTTAAAAACTGTCACTGGCTGAGAACTTTTCTGCACACTTCATGTACATAGATGCATTTATGTTCACAATTATGAAAGGATATATATATATATATATATATATATATATATATATATATATATATATATATATATATATATGTATATGTATGTAAAATGCTTATATATGAACATAAATGTTTTTGATTTATGATTTTGTAATTATATCAGCAGTGATTATTGTTACTTTCTTAACTTGATGAAATCATTAATTACTTTAAAAAAAAAATATATATAAAAGAAAACCGTGTTGCATTTTTGCCTGAAGATGAAAATTTGAGCACATCAAAGCATTGGAGACAAAAGTGAATGGTGTGTGGAAAATCAAATAAAAAATATGCAAAAGGCAATCATTTATTTTATCTCACGTGCAATTTCAAGTGTACATATGTACACACTTTGATATATATATATAATGCAACACTCATGCACACTTACATATACTTAAACATGCACACACACGCACACACATATATATATACATATATATATAAATATATATATTTATATATACACACACATACACACCTCCAACTACTTTGACCTATAACAGAATGTTTAGACTACTTATGATTTTATTATTGTTGTTGCTAAATTTTAACATATTTATCTTCCTTATTAAATATCTATGAACCATCTCATCTCTCTCTCTCACACACACACACACACACAGAATTGGGTGGTTATTTCTCTTGTCTGGTTGTCAGATTTCAGTCATCTGAACTTGGCCATTATTCTATCTATCTATCTATCTATCCCAGTCTGTTCATATCTATCTATCTATCTATCTATCTATCCCAGTCTTTCATATCTATCTCCATCTGTTCATATCTATCCATCTATCTATCAATCCCCATCTGTTCATATCTATCTATCCATCTATCCCCATCTGTTCATATCTATCTATCTATCTATCTATCTATCCCCATCTGTTCATATCTATCTATCTATCTATCTCCATCTGTTCATATCTATCTATCTATCCCCATCTGTTCATATCTATCTATCTATCTATCTATCTATCTATCTATCTATCTATCTATCTCCATCTGTTCATATCTATCTATCTATCTCCATCTGTTCATATCTATCTATCTATCCCCATCTGTTCATATCTATCTCCATCTGTTCATATATATCTATCTCAGTTTGTTCATATCTATATATCTATATTTAATTGGTATCACTGGAATTTCAAAGTATAGAGCTTGAAAGGAGATACACAGGGGAGAAATGTGAGAAAAGAAACTGTTTGCATCGAACTACATCTAGCCAGCTCGACTGTAAATTGATGAAAGTTTGACATCAGTCTAGTACTGTGCTTAAATTTAAAATTCTAGGTACCATAGCAAAGAACTCATCCGAACAATTACCATGAAAGTATTTATAGAAAAGACAGAGTGTGGTAACCTTATGGTGATGGGAAAGTGACTGAAGATGAGCTGCCAGATCAGGATTGATAATATTGGTGATTCTGCTTCTGCTATTCAAAACATAGTCGAATGATAGACTTATAGATATGCAAGATAGATTCTAGAGACAAAAATTATCTCACATAATTCAGTAAACCAACTTTCTTGGCAGCTGATCCAGCAATGGATTCAATATAGTCTTTCCACTTCATGTCAGCTGAGAATGTTAGCCTGAGAAGGCACAACGAGTCATTTTCTTGGAAGTTAGCATCAGCCATGATGATGGAAGGCAGAGAAGGGTCTCTCAGATGATTAACAAAGAAAAGTTTAGTTTTGGACGCATTAAAATTTACAAGCCGTCTTTTGCCCCAGTTAATGACGGACGAGTTTGTTTTGGACATCGGCTGCCATTTTGACATTGTTTGACTGATCAGCCTTACTATCAAGCCAGGAGTAAATTGTTGTGTCATCAGTGTCGATGCCAAGTTGAGAGCTGATGCCATTGGGAAGGTCATTAATGAAAATTAAAAAGAGAGTAGGAACAAGGATGAAGCCCTGGCGGACACTACCTTTTTATCTTAGTCTTCTTCTAGATGTCTGTCTATCTATCTTCATTGTAATTGTTCTGATGAGATTTCTTTCTTCTTTGGTGGCTCAACTTTATGAATTTAAATGCAGTACTAGATTGGTTTCGCCCTGGTGGAACGCCCTTCCAGTTTCCCATTTTCCAGTCAATGTTGAGCTTCAAAAAATTGAAATGCAATTTTAATCGTAATCATTTGTCTTCATAATTCTTGCCCTTTTATTGTTCTCTCTCCTTTATGATGCTCATCGTTTTCTCATATTATTTAACATTCAGTTGCATATTAGTGGCTTTATTGCCTTGCTTGGGGTTGAAATGATTAAAAAAATAATTTGAGTTTAATTTCATCTGAGAACAATACCTTCCATCACAAAAGACAATATCCATC
>OZ038491.1:23646052-23668552 GCA_964036315.1 Acanthosepion esculentum
TTTCCTAATCTTATGTTTTATTTATATATATATATATATATATATATATATATATATATATATATATATGTGTGTGTATGAGGAAAAATATGAAAAAACAAAATCCGAATATGCAAGTTTACTGTTTTAATGTTTCAATGTCGACGTCAGACGTTTCGGTCTAGTAGACCTTCTTCAGGACATAGTTATTAAAACATAATTAAACAATATTCAAGTCAATATAAAAAGACGATAGACATAAGAATAATCGAAACAAAATAACTGAATTTTAAGATCAGCGTTCCGTTTTGCAATGCGATCACGTCCGCGATGTTGTGAAAATTCAGTCATTTTGTTTTGATTATTCTTATGTCTATCATCTTTTTATATTGACTTGAATATCGTTTAATTTTAATTATGTTTTAATAACTATGTCCTGAAGAAGGTCTACTAGACCGAAACGTCTGACGTCGACATTGAAACATTAAAACAGTAAACTTACATATTCGGATTTTTTTTATACATATTTTTCCTCATACTGTCGGATCTATATCCATATATTTGCTTACATACATATATATATATATATATATATATATATATATATATATATATATATATGATACTAAAAAGAAACTAAAAAAAATAGTAGGCAAGTCTAGAGTCAGGCCGGCAATGCTTGGATATTCAATACATAATTCAGATAAATTGAATTTCCAGAGCTGGTAATATAAGATTAGGAAAAAAATCCATAGAGTGCATTAAGGCAAGCTAAGCCTTACAGATGTATTAATAATGTTTGTAGGTTCTGTCAGGAAGAGAAACTGACCATAGTGATGCGGCCAGACAAGAGCAACAAGTTAAACCAACTGACTGAGGTAAGGTCAAAATGTAGAGATACCAGTAAATACAATCTGAACCGGTATGAGCCTGGATGAACAAAATTATTTTTTTTTTAGTTTCTCCAGCTCTTCCCCTACCCTACCCCTTCTGATTTGTGGTATTTTGATTGTCTATGGATACATATTAACCATCCACAAGTAACTGCTCTGACAAGACCGTAAGGTCGAAACCCACAGAGTGCATTGTGCATAGATTTTTCCTAATCTTATTATCAACTTTTTCAGTTTTTCTGAATTGTGTATTGAGCACTTTTAAAAAAATATCTAAGCATTTTCCTAACTCTAGTCTTGCATACTATTTTTGTTTTTAGAGTGGTGAACAAGATCAAACCCTCAATACCCCCTTTATTCAACCAATTTGAGATTCTGACCTCCTCAGCTGATAAGGCTGAATGCTTTGCTCATAAATTCTCATCCAATTCAATTCTAGACTCATCTGGTGTACTCGCACCAGACTTTCTGCCTGGAACTGACACTCTACTGAGTGAGATGAACCCCCAATGATGGTATTGGACATCATCTCTAAATTAGACTCCCATAAGGCTAGTGGTAGGGACGGGATATTTGTCCTAAAGAAATGTGCTCCTGAATTGGCTTCTGTCCTCTCTAAACTTTACAACTACTGCCTCACCAACTCTGGTGACCATTCTGATCAGTCTAACTACTGTCCTATCAGTCTCCTACAACTCTTTAGTAAAGTCTTTGAGGTTTTAATCAATGCTGAGGTGGTTAAGCACCTTACTTTATATAATCTGCTCTCTGACAAGCAATTTCTTTTCTGCTTTGCCTGATCTACTGTTGATGTGCTCCATGCCATAACTGAATTCTCTCTCCTCTATATTAATTCTCTGATGAAGCTTACATAAAAGTGAAACATGTTAGATTTAGAAACGTTTCCTATTTATTCCTTATCCTATCATATATATATATGTAGTAAAGGTAACAAATATAGGTTCTGCACATACTCCTAATAGTCTTAGAGATAGGTGTGACTTTTGTTTAGAAGAGAAAATTAGAATAATAAAATACAATAATCAAAGCCAACTATTGAATCAGAGGAATGAATTACTGTTAAAATGTTGACATGAAAACAAATTCAAATTTCTATAATATAGGTTTAACTTAATTATCTACCAAATTTCCATAATATCTACTCCCCTCTACCTCATCAAATGTCGACATTATAACTAATTCTAATTTTCTATATTTCATTCCCCACTCTATAACCTCTTTAATTATAATCTATAAACTTTCCCTCCTCTAAGATCTCCGCAACTCTCTTTCCATTAATCCCTTACATCTTTTTATCTATATATCTTAAATTTACTTTTAGACCCCTTTTTCTTCCTCTTTTAATTTTAAATTAATATTTCATTCTACGTGTAACCCCAAATTAATGTCACAAGGTTAATATTCGTGTTTCATTTCATAAAAAATCTTCCCTGTAAGACAGATAGCTTCCACCCTCCCCTGATCCCTCCCTTCTGCCTTTTGTTTGACTGAAACAATGAAATGGATAAATTCTCGTTTAGTTTTTCAACAGGTTGATTTTTTTAGCATTCACAGTTAAATTCTATTTCCTCCATCTCCTTCATGTATAGACATGAATTCAGTCCACACCGGGGATGGTAAGACTGATGAGTGATATCTTTGTTGGCTGAAATAGGCTATGCCTCATATGAGGTCATTTTGGATTTTATTGTTTATCATATATATATATATATATATATATATATATATATATATATATATATATATATATATATATATCAGTGAACATTGAAGTCAACACTCAGAGGCGACAGGCTGTTTCATGTTGGATGCAATCATCAGGCCACCTGAACGATTGCGTCCAGCATCAAACAGCCTGTCGCCTCTGAGTGTTGACTTCAATGTTCACTTTTATATTTATATTTACATACGCTCTATCTCTGATATTGAGCACTTTATCCCACAAATATAGCACAACTTTAAACTATATTTATATATATATATATATATATATATATATATATATATATATATGTTTGTCATTCACAGACAGACTGTTTCGCTGTTTCACAGCTCATCAGTGTGGCTAGACGTCCAGTTGCCTCTAGCTAGGATCGAAACCCGACTGAATTTGCGTCAGTCGGAACTTCTACCACTAAGCCGTTGGCGCACGGCAGGGATGAAGGTGAATTTTAGCGTGTTTATTTTTAGATTTAGATAAACACACAGTGACTGACAGTGACTCAATTCTGCCGAAGAGTCGTGCAATATTAGCTTAAATAGTCACTGTTTACAAACTCACACCTCAAACCAAAGAGCTCAACCGAAATTAATTTTTCAATTAGCCAATATATATATATATATATATATGTGTGTGTGTGTGTGTAAATTATTTTTAGATAAAGTGTATCTTGAAGGAACAAAATCAATAAAAAGACATGAGGGAAAACTATTCTTATTCGTTTTCACTACTATTCTCAATAGAGTTGAAAAACGTCTCCATGTTCTTGTGGCTGACAAATTATTTTATACCCTACAACCCTTTCTGACTGATGAGATGTTACAAGCCTCTCACTGCTCTGTTGCTATCTCTATGGAAAGCATTCAGATGAGTCTAAATTTCTGAGTTCCTACAATCCTAACCCCCTTCATGGCTCAGACCCACCATGCCATGCCCATTGTAGCAAACCCCTCATTCCCTTTTGTATTCCTTGGGTGAGATGCAAGTTCCACCCAAGAAGCTTCTTTCTATGAACCACTACCTTGTGAAACTCTCTGAAGAGGATGCTATCCCAGGCTGAACCTGTTTAAATCCATGCTTAACAGTTATCTTCCACACAATATTCACCTATGCTGCGGGTCTCTTACTCTGTAATGTTCAGGGTGAACACCACTCTGTAAAAAACACCAGGGTGAACACCACTGTAAAAAAAAAAAAAAAATCTTTAATTTTTCCTTGAAAGATAAATTACATCTTTTGTAACCTTACATGCAAACAAACACTTCAGTATCTGTCTATATTTCTGAGATGAGGTATTATGTAGACTATTTACATTATCCGGACTATTGTCCACAAGGACACATGGCGCAGTGGATAAGGGCGTTAGTTAGATCCAGTGACAGGACCCAAAGTGTGTGAATTCAATACCCGGCTAAGGCAGTAGAGAATTTAAAGAGGGGATTTAACAGGAGATAACAGATATCCATTAAACATGGCACATGGAACTAAAACAGTAAAAAAACAGAGCAAAATAAAGGGTTCAGTTTGACATTCCAAACACCTGAAGAAGGTTGGAGTGTACAATGGCCAAAACGTTGTAATAACTATGGCAACAATGATGAGGACAACTGTCCGAATAATGCAAATAGTAAACAAACACTTTTTACAAATTTACAGGTGTTTTTCCTTTGTCTTCCCAACTTTGTCAGGAAGGAGATTTTATGATTGAAAAATTTCTGCTTCCAAGGTCCCTAAATAGCTTCAAAGTGCCCTCTGTGAAGCCTGTCATCTGACTTCTTAGTAGCTTGGTATACAACATTCTGTAGGTACATTAATATAAATGTCACTTTAGTCAGATAAAATCCATTGTAAAGACATGCATATACAAAAAATTATCTTGAAATACTAAAGGGTAAATTTATTTAATAAAATCACCATTGATTTCAACCAGAGCATCCAGACAACTTCGAAATCTCCTGCAACTCTTCTGGATGATTGGTATATGCTGTCATAATCCTTGCCTTCAGTTCATTTTTGGCATTACAAAGAGTTTTGTTGGTCTCTTGCTCAACATAATAATCCAGGAGGTTGCAGACTGGGGAGTTAGATGGCCAGATTTAAGGTGTGATGTGGTTGCAGAAATTGTCTGACATCTATAACTGGGTTCCCCTGCTTTTGTTGCATGGTGCAGAATCCTGTTGCCAGACATAGGGTCTTCTAGCAGCCACTTTCTTGACCCATGACAGGACTACCTCCTCAAGGCACTGGATGTAGGTCTTCATGTTGAGTCTGAGACCCTCACCAACAAATCGAGAGTGAGTTTTCTAAGCTGCCTTACCATTGTAATCACCATTAGAGTAATTCACGCCTTTTCAAATCCTCTCCACTCTCCTCAGATTAATCCCCAAACACTCTGAAATGTTCATATTAGAGTTTCTGGCACAAATACCAATCAGTACAGCATGCCATTTCCAAATTTCTGGCAGAGGGAATTGCGTCATGGTGCACTTTTTCTTACTGACAGTGCCTAATTGACCCTATTATACTGTGTAGTCAACAAAAATCAAAACCAAACAATTCGCATGCACAAAATTAAAAATATAAAATAGTAACAACTTACTCATTGCACCCTGTGTATATATATATATATATATATATATTGCATCTATATATATATATATATACATATATATATATATATATATATGTAATTGAGGAATCTAAATGAAATAATAATAATAAAAACATAAGAATATTAATCTACAACCCAGTATGTCTGAAGATTTTAATTAATTTTTTTAATAATTTTTATCGTTCAAAATATATATATATATATATATATATATATAAATATGAAAGTGAACATAGAAGTCAACACTTAGAGGCGACAGTCTGTTTCATGCTAGATGTAATCGTCAGGCTGATGATTGCATCTAGCATGAAACAGACGGTCGCCTCTAAGTGTTGACTTCTATGTTCACTTTCATATTTACACACACTCTATCTCTGATATTGAGCAATTTATCCCATAAATATAGCACACTTTAAGACTATATTTCTTTATATGTATATATATATATATATATATATATATATATATAGTACTACTTACAAGCACACTATGACAAAAATATTAATCTCCCATAACTGAATTCTAATAAACCTTATATATAAGCAAGAGTTTGAATGTCAACAGAATTGATTTGTAAAGAAAGTGATTTCTTGATGTAATTGTCCTTAGGGAGGAGATACCAGCATGTGCCCCCATTGGAAAGTGCCTGAAAATCACTCGACCTGTTGACCCAGGCCATGCAAGTTAAATTGAAAACATGCAATTGTTTGGAGGCCATCAATGGTTGTATAAGCAAGTCATCATGATGAAGGTTTGAGTTCACTGGCGATGTTAAAACTAATTTGATTACAACAGATGATGCGCTCTCTACACTGAAACCGAAACTAACCCCCCCCCCCGACTCAACATAGTTGCAGTATGAACCAAAGGTAGGCTCTGTGGATGTTGAACAAACGCAAATGTGCTTGAGCGGGCATCTGCAACAGGGTTTTGCTAGCCACCCTAGTAGAAGGGTAACCTCAGATAAGATTAACCATCCATTTTATATAAATATATATATATATATATATAATTTAGCTGTTGAAAATACATTTCAATTGAGCACTGTTGAGTGATAAGCTAATTCTATAAACAACAGCCACCTGCACTAATGCAAAGCTCTTCCGTAAAATGAATGGAGCACTTTGGCTGATTGGCATTTGTTTACTTTTGTAAAAACAATACGCTAGATTTAGTTGTGTAACTCTACCGAATGAAGATAGCTCTGGCTGACACAAAATTAGTTGTGATTCAATCCTGGCTTGAGGCATTCGGAAGTCTAGTCGCACTGAGGAGCTGTGATACAGCGAAACAGTACTGTCTGTGAATGACATACACATATATATATATATATATATATATATATATATATATATATGTGTGGATGTATTCATGTATATAAGTTTAATTTGTGATTTTTTTTCTGAATACGCTTTCATGTCTACAAATAGAGAAATCATGTGAAATAATTATAATTACAAAAAAACATTTATTTGTCTGTTAATTTGATTGAATGGTAATCATCAAAATAATCAAGGGCTGAAAATTGGATTATTTTTGTGTCGATGCTGGCAGCAGGGTGGAGGAGAATACGGTAGTTGGTGTTTTGCAATTACATTTTTTGTCAAAGGAGAATATTTATCTGGCCTTTTATGAAATGTTTAGCCATAGAATAATTAGAAACATACAACACATTTTTGTAATTTTATTTTATAAGCATAATAAAAGAAATGATAGTACTATTTTAAATGCATGACTCACAATGTAATAATATTTATAAATAAATCCCACTTGCATAATATACATAAATAAATAAATATAACTGTGTATCTGGCAGTAATCCTTATTTTATACAGGTTTCATTAATGACAACTGACAATGTGCTGCAGTTAAGCTTTATATTTAATTTTTCTTTTGTTTGTGTAAGATTTTTCTTTTTTTTTGGACAAAAAGTGTGTAAAACTAACTCCGCAGCATACTCATAGAAAATACAACTATAATAACCTCATCCACATGTAAAAAAAAGAGTAATAATAATGGAAGGATTGATAATAAAAAATTAAGAGCCTATAACATCATCCATGAACACTGTCACAATGTGCTGACCATGTTTGGAAAATAAAAAAAAAATATTCTCATTACTCTAAAGCCTGTCTGAAGTTATTATGCAAATCAAATAAACTTCAGTAACTCAAAAAGCTCTGAACCCATATTCGTTAAATTTAAACTTGCACCCCTAGTAAAATATTTAATTAAATTTTCTGCCATTTTAATGATTAGTTTTTGAGATATTTAGAATTTACAAAAATGGACTGACAGAAGTTAATATGCAGATTAAACTAATATTAGCTTAAGATCTCTGAAATCTAATAACTATTTTTCTTTTTGTCCATAATATATGTTTAAACATGGGTAAAGGGAAGGATGTAATAATTGCCGAAAAACAGAAAATAATATAAGTTGAGAACTTGAAGCAAATGAAAAGGCTTTAAGAACTGGCTTCCTCAAGATGAATGTAAACTAAAGCGAGGTATAATGAAACAACCACTTTTGACCAGCGCTTAGATCTTTGAAAAGTTTGAAAGGGAGTCAAGAAGGATAAAAGGTGTAGAATATTTTGTGAATTGTGATGTGTAAAAAAAGATCTCCTTGGCAAAAACTCCTCTCATTAAAGTAAATATTTTAAAGTGTCAAAATTGGGACAAGAAATACATGAATACATTGACTTTTCTAAAGTAATTTACATGGACAAATCTTGAGTGACATTTGATGGAACTTATGGATGGGTCAAAGGATAGATTTTATCCAATTCAGATGTTCCTGTGGCTAAAAGCAGGCAACAAAGAGGCAGTAGTTTTATATGGGCTGGAATTGTCAACTAAAACATTATTAGACCATTCAAAGTCGATGAAATAGTTAAACTGAACAGTGCTAACTATTGCAATTTTATGAACAAAACTTTCTTTGCATGGTACAAGTACCAGTCTCACAGTTTCAAAGTGAAGTGTGTATTTATGTATGACAATTCTCCTTCTCATGTATCTAAGCATACATATGAATTCTTAGAGCATAAAAGATTTACAGGAGAGAAAATAATGGGATAGCCACCATCAAGTCCTGATCTGAATCTGATTGAAAATTTATGGTCAATTGTGAAGATGAAATTATATGAAGGTGGCAAACAATATAAGAGCAAAGCAGACTTATGGAAAGTAATTAAAAGTACTATGTCAGAAATTGAATCTACTGAAGTAAAAAAGAATTAAGAAAATCAATGGACAATAGATTACTGGCTGTTATTGGGAAGAAGGGTCACTATATTAAAATGTAAAGGATTCAAACACTTATCATGTGTGTTTGTTATTCGTTCTATTATAGGTGTTGATCAATTTTTGATGATTTTATTACCTAAATAAAATGTGATTATTTGGTTTTGCCTAATAACGTCAGATGGCAGATATTAGAATACATAAAATAACTTCAATAAAACATATTTTGATATTAACTAAAATTTTAACTCAGGCTTTCTTTTGACATTTAAATTGTTTGCTTAAAATTTTTTACAATTTTTTTCAAGCTTAATTTGAATTATTGAAGTTTACATAATTGCTTAATAACTTCAGACAGGGTGTAGATACATATATAAAAATCTACACATTCAGTTAAAAATTAAAATAAAAAAAAACATCCTTGATAATAGATAAAAGATCTTGGACATACAGAACATTTGGACAATTTTTATATAATTCATGACCAGAAAAGAAAAATAAGAACACAAGAAAATTTAAGTTGTCTTTAAGGAAATAAATAAATAAATAAATATATATACATATATATATATATATATATATATATATATATATATATATATATATATATATAGCATAGAATGTTACAAGGTACTATTCAATTTTGCTTGAACATTGATACACTTCATAACTGAGAGGTCTAACGCATGTTGGAGCAAACCTCAGGGAGATGCAAGTTCAAATCCTGATGCGTAACACATTTTTTTTTAATAAGATCTCTCGAATATTCAGCACACTAGATGAAAATAAATAACTATACTATTTGATAAATAAACAGAGGATTTAATCAAATATGGTATCCATTAAAAATAGCATCTAAGTAATAAAATATCCATGCAAGCAACACACACACAAACACACACGTGTGTGTGTGTGTGTGTGCGTGTGTGTGTATGTATAAAACTCTTATCTAATATCCCAAATTCTTGAATGCCTATATAAAATTGAATAATAAATGTACTTTTCTTCCATGTTATTGTTACATGTCGCCATTACACGTTGCCAACATATGACTTACAGCATTCAGCTGCATTGGATTTAAAGGGGAAAAAATAACACTTTTAAGACAATTTGCTGCTTAAAATAAACTTGATTCTTTTTCTTCACTTTTTTTCTTCACTCTCCTGATGATGACTCATATGAGTCGAAAGCTTAGACACAATATGAATATCAGAGTAATTTATACATCAACAACAGCCAAATTTGCAAAATGTTATTTGTGCATGCCTGCAAGAAGTTTTATATATATATATATAGTTTTATATATATATAGTTTATATATATATATATATATATATGTATGTATGTATATATGTCTATGTATATGTATATATATATACATATATATATGTATGTATGTATGTATGTATGTATGTATATATATATATATATTTAGGGAGATTGATAGAGAGAGATAGAGAGTGAGATAAATAGATAGATTTTTTTAAAATCATTTCACCCCAAGCAAGGCAATAATGCCACTAAAATGCAAGGAGTTATTGGAAATGGAAAAAAGATGAGATGACTTTAGTGAAGAGAGAGGACAATAAAAGAACAGGTTCCAGGAAGCGAGAAGATGGCAGCTGATGTTGCATTTAAATTTTTGAAGATTGTAAGTGGCAGGAAAGAAAGAAACTGGAAGAGATTTCCAAAATGCCAAAAGTGCGAGGAAAAAAGAAAACTAAAAGAACAGAACTTAGATGTAAACAGAATGAGATAGATAGATAGATAGATAGATAGAGAGATAGATAGATAGATAGAGACTGAGATAGATAGATAGATATGAGCAGACTGAGATAGATAGATAGATAGATATGAGCAGACTGAGATAGATAGATAGATAGATAGATAGATACATAGATAGATATGAGCAGACTGAGATAGATAGATAGATAGAGAGAGATAGATAGATAGATAGATAGATATGAGCAGACTGAGATAGATAGATAGATAGAGATAGATAGATAGAGAGAGATAGAGAGAGAGATAGATAGATATGAACAGATTTAGATAGATAGATAGATAGATAGATATGAACAGATTTAGATAGATAGATAGATAGATATGAGCAGACTGAGATAGATAGATAGATAGATAGATAGATAGATAGATAGGTAGATAGATAGATAGATAGATTATGAACAGACTGGGATAGATAGATAGATAGATAGATAGATAGATAGATAGATAGATAGATAGATAGATAGATATGAGCAGACTGAGATAGATAGATAGATAGATAGATAGATAGATTATGAACAGACTGGGATAGATAGATAGATAGATAGATAGATAGATAGATAGATTATGAACAGACTGGGATAGATAGATAGATAGATAGATAGATAGATATGAGCAGACTGAGATAGATAGATAGATAGATAGATAGATAGATTATGAACAGACTGGGATAGATAGATAGATAGATAGATAGATAGATAGATAGATAGATTATGAACAGACTGGGATAGATAGATAGATAGATTATGAACAGACTGGGATAGATAGATAGATAGATATGAACAAACTGAGGTAAACAGAAACACTTAAATAGACAGGAAAAGAATGAGTTAAATAAATAGCTATGTACGGAATGGCATATATAGATAGATACGTATGAACAAACTGACATAGATAGATAGATATGAACAGAAAGACAGAGATAAATAGATAGATATGTACAGATAGAGATAGATATGAACAGACTGAAATAGATAGAAAGATAGATATGAGCATAATGAGATAGATCTAGATAGATAGATAGATAGATGTGACTTTATTATAACGTTTAATGTAGTTAAAAATATTTGTTCAAACCCTATGGGAAGCACATCAGAATAAGATATGGTAAAGTTTTTATTAACATTAAGTTTTTCTTTTTTCATTTTAATTATATTTGCTTTTTCTCATTTCCTGAAAAAACGATTTTAAAATAATTTGAGATTTATGAAATATTAGAGGGAAGCATCCCAAAATGGCTTCTAACATTTGAAGAGACCTATTAGAAAAGACAGCCTCCAATCTAAAATAGTAATAATAATAATAATAATATATAATATATAATAATAATAATAATAACATATTGCTATCATGGAGAAGACCAAAGAATGATTTCCTTCAAAGAATTCTCAGGTCAATTTTTGAGAATTAAAATTTGTTCCTTTTAATCTGCAGTAGAAACATTATGAATATCCCTGAAGATTTCAGATTATAAATTGTCTTTTTATCTATTTATTTTGGATAGAATGTAGTTAAGAATTTTATGGATAAGAATTTTTTGAATGAAGTTCTCATATTGTTAGGATTTCTTTTGACGTCCATTTTTTTTCACAGCTAATTTTATAAATAATTTTATGCCTTTCTACCCTTTTATCTGGGAAAGGATTTGTTTATTTCCTTTTTCTTCCTTTCTTTTTGCCATTTTTCTTAGCCTATGAACATTTTTCACCCTCTTGCTGTTTGAGTCTAGCAAAAATAAAAACCACTAGACCTTTGGGGCTGCTGTGGCACCTGCAACCAGATATTCATAGACATGTAACAAAAAGAATATTCCAGACAAATCAGTCACAAAAAAATCATATGAAGGAAAACATGGCTGATATCTGACAATATAAAGAGAGCATTTTTGCTATCTGCTCTGGTTTCCATTTGGAATGGTGTAGATGATTGTAATTTGTCTGTGTATTGAACTGTTATTCAAAATTTTTATCTTTATATGTTAAAAAAAAAAGACATCTTTTCACTCTAACTTCTTTTTTTTTAGTGTCTTTAAATTATAAATATTTAATCGTCCAATTGTGATTAGTTTTGTTTGGAATAATTTGTTTGCGTGTGCCTTTATACATGTATGTGTGTATGTATTTGTGTGTGTTTATGCATGTGTATATATGCATGTGTGCATATTTATGCATGTATGTGTGTATATATATATATACATATTTGAGTTCATTTATGCATGTGTGTAAATTTATATGTGTTCATGCATGTGCATATTTGTTTGTGTTAATGTATGTGTATGTAATTATGCATGTGTCTGTACTTATATATATGAGAGTTTACATATGTGGGTTCACATGTGCGTGTGCATGTACGTGTTTATATATGCAAATGTATGAATTTATGTGCATATTTGTGTATGTGTGCGTGCATTTATGCCTGTATATATATTCATGAGTGTGTGCCTGTATATGTGTGTTTGTGTGTGTTTATGTATATGTGTGTATTTATGAGCACTTGCATTTACGCATGTATGTACCCGCTTACGTCTATATTTTTTGTATGTGTGCATGTATGTGTGCATTTGTGTGAGTTTATACATTTGTGTGTATATTTATGTGTGTATGTATACATGTTTGTTTAGGCATTTGTATGCAGAGCTGGTGCAAAGGTCTTGTCCCCTTCCCCTGAATCTATGAAACAAACCAATAGATTCAGGGGTGCAGGCTCTAATATGAGTAGGGTGGTGCATTTGCCCACCCACCAAATCTATGATAGATGCCCCCACTCTGACACATCTCAATTTTCATTAGGTAGAATTCAAATGAAATATGGAATACGAGTAGGGTGGTGCATTTGCCCATCGACCAAATCTAGGATACATGCCCCCACTCTGCTGCATCTCAATTTTCATAAGGTAGAATTCAAATGAAATATGGAATACGAGTAGGGTGGTGCATTTGCCCATCGACCAAATCTAGGATACATGCACCCACTCTGCTACATCTCAATTTTCATAAGGTAGAATTCAAATAAAATACAAATTTTATTGAAACCTAATTATGTCCAATAATGAATCATATACAATACAGATGAATAATTCAAATAGAAATTTTGAAAATAAATTGCAATGTATGTAAATACAAATTAGAGACATGTCATAATAGATCATGCCATCTTTAATAAATCAACAATGTTTTGCGGCAATTTTTAAGATCAACTTGAAATTTGAATAATTTTAACAGATTCATATATATATAAAATTCACTATTTTTTATTAACACGTTTTTTTTTTCGAGAATCTTTACATGAACAAATCAAATTCATGGATTTGGATGAAATAAAATGAACTCAAGATAGACATCAGAATCTGGGAAAATTTTTCATCCTTCAAATGTCAGTTGTGCTTCGTATTTGTAATTTTTAATGTATATAGTTTTATATATATATATATGTAGGTAGAAAAATGAAAATGCTGATAAGATAGTGAGTGTCAAAAATCACTGTCCATGGCTTCCAATCAATCCTGATTTTGCAATTTTTAGCAGACCCCAGATTAAATTAAATGAAATGTATAAGCTGGAAATTACCTTGAATTTGTTGGAGAAGTGTAGAAATTGTGGGATATGAATGTGACAATCATACCCATCAATATTTACATAATGGAATAGTCCCAAAGAACCATACAAATAGAATTTGCAGTGTTATCAATCCTGACCTGTCACATCAGCATCAGTCCGTTTCCCTATAAAGATTTTCATGAATGTAAGTGCAGTACTAGATTGGCAGCTAGGTCTCATCCTTTTATTGTTGAAATTGTAAAATGTAGCTGTAAGTTCTATTCTAATCATTTCTTCACGTCTGTAGAACTCTCTTCCAACTTCTTGTTTACCTGTCAAATATGATCTTCAAAAATATAAATGTAACATCAACTGTCATCTTTCCCCCATTGCAATCTGTTCTTTTATTGTCCTTTTTCCTCATTAATGTTTTATCAGGTTCTTTCACTCTCAGTAAACCCTTGCATCTTAGTGGCTTTATAGCCTTGCTTGGGGTGAAATGATTAAATAAAAAAAAAAAAACCTTTTTTAGAATCAAGAAAATCTAACTGACAAGAAAAATGCTGTGGAAACTTACTGTTGCTTTATCTCCATAATACTAATAGAAATAAAATACTAATAGCTAAATTACCTATTTAAAAATATATAAAATGTACTAAGGAATGTAAAACTGTGTTGTGTAAAGATTAAGGATAAAGAAAACAAAATTAGCGGATCAAGGAAAAACTCTTCATTTTGTAAAGACTTTCTTGGGGACGGCATGAATCTACAGCTCCCTGAATCTGGTCATTTTTCATCACTTGTATTCCATGATAAATTAAAGGAGAGATTTGGGGTGTGAAAATTCAGATAAACTGCTTTTCAAAAAATTACTTACAGGAAATAGCCTCAAAAAGCTGTAACACCGACTATCAACCTTGACAAGGCTAGTCAGCTATTCTAAAGAAAATGTAACCAATAATATTCATGCAATTTCATAACAGTTGTTAGAAAAAATATTTTTTAGCTAGAAAAGTGCAATATTTGGCGTTAAAACCAACAATTTGATGGAAATTCAAACATACAGAGGAAAGTGGAAAGTTAAATAAATAGTCTAGAAATGAAATTGTCTGACAAATGATAAATTGCCCATGACATGCATTATGATGACATGTCTTTAGAACTAATAGTTTCTGAAATGCAGATCATGAAGAAAAAAAACAAACAAACAAATAAAAACTGGAAATGACTGTATCCTATTTCCAAAGAAAATAGCCAGCGATTTTTCCTTCCTGCTGCTATCATGGAAGGCACCATAACATAACAAACCTTGTTCTGGAAACAATCTCTACATGTGCTAGGGATTTTTTCCTTTGCTATTGCTACTTTGCACATGCACATGGTCATCATTAGAACAAAAAATAGGTGATTTCCTCTATCAAAAATTTGTTTCCTTTCATATTCTTCTGATTATTTTTTATGATTATGGCTTCAAGTATTTGTAATCCTCTTTATCTTTTATTTTTTTGCAGTTAATGCTCCGTAATGTCTGTGTTGTTTACAAGTGTCTGTTTAACATTGATAGGATTATGATGGCCTTACCTTCTTGTGTTGATTAATATCGACTTTTTCAGCACTGTTTTTTGATAAATTACATGTTAGTCAACATGAAACATTGTAGTCATTTGACCAATGTACATATTAGTTTTTTTTCCATGGGTAAGAAATACACTGATCTTATTTAATAGAGGTTTGTCGAAGCTGGTATTATTTGCAAGTATAAGGTTTGAGATATTTAACTTTTTTTTTTATTTCTATCTGATTATGTGATGTGTACCTACATATTATACTCTTGTCTGTCTTACTTTAAAATCTTTGAGGAACTGACAAGCATAACGAGTAAAAGTATAGAATATATTTATTATTGAGTTTGGACAAAAGTTTCTAATGTTTTTCAACAGCTGTTGAAAAACATTACAAAACTTATATTTATTATTAATATATATTATAGCTCTGTTATTAAATAGTGAGCACTATTTTATTAGTACAGTCATAAATTATGACAGATGCTAATAAAATAGTGCTCAATGTTTAATAATCTACTAATCTCAAACATATTAATCTCCTATATCGTAATCAAATGCATACTAATTATAAACAAGATGAAAATATACTAAAAAAATTAGTAAATACTAACATATCCACAACAGATCCTAGCAAAAGAATTAAGTTAATTATATACTACACTAAATCTAAAATATCCAACTCAATTATTCGAAATGATTCTTCTCCCCCGGTTAGCGATTTGAAAAAAACCAACATAGTTTACAAATTCAGGTGCCCTTTGGGAGATTGTATCTCCAACGAACTAAATAATATCTATGTTGGTCACACCACAAACTCGCTTTCACGACGCTTGACACTACATTTGAATGATAACTCTAACATTTTTAGACATTTAAAACAACATGCCTGGCCGCATACACAATTCCGGAAAATCCTCGTCGAAAACACAATTATACTTAAACATGAAAACAATAAACAAAAACTAAAAATTCTTGAAGCTATATACATAAAACAGTTGAAACCTAACCTGAACAAAATAAACTATGAAATCTCCAAAAATATCCTTAAATGCCTATAATTAGTAACAGAAGTCATTGGTTCATACCAACGGCTTTCCATACTCAATACTCATCGGATTCACTCTCGCGTGGTCATGTGTGACGTCATGAGCTGTCGTGCGATTTTCGCTTTCAGCGTTTTATATACACGTGTTTATCGTTGCTTGGAAATCATCCATGTAAACAAATAATACTATCATCAATTTCTTGTTCGTGTATTGCATAAATATATTGTGTAATTGTCATCTTTGATAATGGCTTATGTAAGCCGAAAGCTCAGATCGGATTAAATAAAAAAAGTATGTATCAATATTGTGATTTTCTTTCATTATTTAATGATAATGTTATTAAGATTATCAGACTATATGAAAAAAACTTGCATAAAATATATAGACAACGCTTATCTATATTATTTAATCAAACATGTATTATATATATATATATATATATATATATATATAGACTTATATATATATATATATATATAGACTTATATATATATATATATAGATAGACTTATATATATATATATATATAGACTTATATATATATATATATATAGATAGAGTTATATATATATATATATAGACTTATATATATATATATATAGATAGACTTATATATATATATATATATATATATAGACTTATATATATATATATATATATATATATATAGACTTATATATATATATATATATATATATATATATAGACTTATATATATATATATATATATATATATAGACTTATATATATATATATATATATATAGACTTATATATATATATATATATATATATATATATATAGACTTATATATATATATATATATATATATATATATATAGACATATATATATATATATATAGACTTATATATATATATATATATATATATATATATATATATATATATATATATATATAGACTTATATATATATATATATATATATATATGTATGTATGTCTTAGGATATTACAACAAAAACATGTAAGGAGCACTACACAATTCCAGTCATGTTTCAACACATAATGATGTGTCTCTTCAGATGCATTGTTATGCATTGAAACATGACTGCAATTGCATAGTGATTCTTACATGTTATTGTTGTAATATCCTAAAATAAATAATATTACTCTACTATGTATTGAGTCTTCTTTTAAATTAAATGTTACGGACTTTGGAAGTATACTCTATTTATTCTCATTGTTTATAATTTGATTTGCATTTATTTCTGAAAAAGGAAAAAGGCAGTAGAAAGAGCAAAAAAGTTATGTGCCATTTATGGAAATGGTGTCATAGCTGAGAATATAAATGTTTTGCTAGGTTCAGAAATGAAAATGTTTCATCGAAAATACCAGGAATATTCTGGCAGGTCTGCAGCCATTTATGATGAGTAAATTGAAACTTTGGAGTAATGGATAGCGGCTCGGATTGAGGAATTGGAGAGCTGAGTTTGAATTGAAGTCAAATCCATTACATTCACTTACATGCTAATGACCTTGGGAAAGGTTTGAATCTCTTCTTCTCTCCACCCCCCAGCTATGGGTAAATAGCAGGACAGACCAGGTTCTATAGCCTTGGATCGTAACTGGTCTACTGCAGTAAGAAATGGCAACCTAATGCGGGAAAAAATTCTGCCTCATCAGTCATGTATCGAAAGATACATGATTGTCTAAGCGTGTATCCCATATAGCACATAACTGACTGAATTAAAAATAGTCCAGATCCATCAACATAGGACATGAAAGAGATCTTCTGCATATCTCATATGAATGATGCATTACATTTGAAGATATTTAGGTATGTGACTCGCTAAGATATTTGGAGGACTTACAATTTAACCGAAAAAATTCAATGGATTACATTTCCATCTGATATTCTCTTCTCAAATGAAACAAAAAGGCATTATTTTTTTTTTAAATGTCCCCAGGCAATGAAAAATGGATTGTTTACAACAATGGGAAGTGAAAACAGACCCTGAGAAAACATAATGAGCCATGATTAACCATTCAAAAATCTGCTCTGCATCTGAAAAATATAATGCTCTGTTTCTGGTGGGATTGCAAAGGCATTTCACAAAATCAGATATTGAATTTGGACCAGTTAAAGGTAGATATCAATACAAAGCACTGAGATTCACCAATCTTAAATCTCAACAATGCCAGATATCACATCACTTTACAGACCAAGAAGAAATTGGTACAAATTGCCTGGCAGATTTTATTACACCTGATGTCTCATCTGATCTTGCATCTTTTGATACATGACTAACGATCATGCATATAGCCTGATGTGCTATACCATTCAACTCTAGAGGAAGTGTCTGGTTAACAAGTTTAAATTACTGTTTTTAAACAACAAATTTCCCATGATTTCTCTTGAATGCTCATATCTGCTCAAAGTGTATATTAACGTAAACAAATGCAAGGCAGTAAAGCAACCAAGACACAAAAGGTTACTGGGTGTGAAAGAATTAGAAAACCCAAACATTATTAAGGAGTGAATACAGTAGAAGAGTAATCAGGAGGACAGTAGATAGTGATTGATATTGCATTCACATTTTTGAAGATCAATGTTCACTGGAAAGCATAGAGCTGGAAGAGACTTTCACAAGTGAGAAGTGTGAGAAAAGAAACTGTTAGCATAGAATTTATGGTGACCTTTGGCCAATTCAACTGTGAATTGATTTGACCTTGTTGCCAATCTAGCACTCTACTTAAATTAAAATGTCTAGGTACCATAGCAAAGAGCTCATCCAAACAATTAGCATGAAAGTATTTATAGAAAAGACACAGGGAAGTCACTTTATGCTAGTGGGAAAGTGACTGAAGCCAAGATGCCAGGTTAGAACCAGTAATATTGCTGATTCTAATTTTGATTTTATCAAGACTCTCTAAATATAAAGCAGGAGCACCAGACTACATGTGGCAGTAATATTCTAAGCATGGGTAAATGGTATTCTTATAGATATGTAAGATAGTTTCTGGAGAGAAAAATTGTCTTGCACAACAAAGTGAACCAAATTTCTTAGCAGCTGAGCTAGCAATGGATTCAATGTAGTCTTTCTACTTCATGCCAGGTGAGAGTGTTAACCCGAGAAGGTGCAATGAGTCATTCTCCTGGAGGTTAGCATCAGCCATACTGATAGAAGGCAGAAAGGGGTCACTCAGATGATTAATAGAAAGTGGTTTTCTTTTAGAGGCATTAAACCGTATTGAACTGATCCAACTTTACTATTGTGAGAGGATTAAATGGTTATGTCATCAGCACAGATCTCAAGCTGAGAGTTGATGCCACCAGAAAGGTTGTTAATGAAAGTTAAAAATAAAGTAAGACCAATGATAGAGCAGTGGAGAACACCTGCATTAGTACAGAAGGATCTAGAAGAGTGGCCATTAAAGATAACATTCATTTCCTGATTTGATAAGAAAGACTGAATGAGTTGAAAATTTTGTTCAGAGACACCATAACTTTTCAACTTGTGAAGAATACCTGCATGCCAAACCTTGACAAACTCTTTCAAGATGTCCAAAGAAACAACCCAACCATCACCATTCTTATATAAAGCTCTTTCAGCAATAATCGTTAAAACATCACCAGTTAACTGAGAGAAGTGAAGTCATATTGCTTGTTTTAAAAAAGGCACTGTGTTGTGAGATGCTTAACTAATTCAGCATTGTTTAGGGTCTCTTGTAGTTTACCAAAAGAGGTAGAAGGCTAATTGGCCAATAATTAGACGGATCAGACTGTTCACCTGAGTCTTTAAAGACTGGAACAACAGTAGAGGGTTTCCAACAAGCAGGAAACCAAAAAACAGAGAGGTATTTATTATACAGTTTAGAGAGAACAGGAGCCAGTTCAGGAGCACTTTTCTTAAGCACTATTATAGGGATACCATCAGGTCCACATGTTTTGTGGGGATCCAGATTAGAGATCATAGCAGGAAGGGGTTATCACCCAACAGAGTCTTAGTTTTAGGTGGAAAGCAAGGTTTTCCAGATGAGTCAAGAATGGAAATTAAAGAGTATTTATGGGTGAAATAGTCTACATTATCAGTAGAATATGTTAACACCTCAAACTGATTGAAGAGACGAGAAACAGAAAACACTTATTCAATATACTATTACAGAGCTGCCAGTAAATCACAAGAATCAAATTTTTTAGATTCAATACAGTGCCTCATTTTCTCAGCAAACAGAGACTTAGCTCTTTCAAGGACACATTTACATTTAATATGTGCAGCCATGAACAGGTGTCTATTGTGATTGGAACTGTAATGCTGGTATAGCCAGAAATAGCGGGCTATAGTGGCAGGATATGTTGGTCTGAACCATGGAGAAATTTGAGGTTTCACTTGGTATTTCTGAGAAGGAATAAAAGCAACTACATTGGTTTTGATCCAAGAAGAAACCTCACTGGTGCAATTCTCGGTAGGAAGTTTAAAAATATCAATCCAAGAGTTATTTTGAAGAAAATCAAAAAGTGAACTCTAATCAGCATGCTGAAAGAGGTCTTATGAATAGGAGGTTGCTGTCTAATAGATGATTGGAATAAAATATCAATAGATACTATAGCATGATCTAAGTTTCTAGGAGAGGAGGCAAGGAGCAAATCCAGTAAAGAAGCATGTGGCTCAGATTTATTGGGGAAACAAGTAGGGAAATCCATGATTTGAGTTGAGGGGAGAAATTAACATATTTTGTAGGTAACTAAAGCTATAATAGTATGAAATCAAGAGAAAGTCAAGTGACTTACCTGGTTGACCAATGAGAAATAAACAATGAAGCAGGACTTATTCTTACAGGAATTTTGTTGTTTTTTTTTATGTGCTGTACTGTTGTAAGAAATTTGATTTTGACCTAGTAACATGAGATATGAAGATGACACAGTGTTGACAGCAGACATGGAAAAGAAACTACAAAGTCTCCAGCAGAAGGTAACAAAGGAAAGAGAGAAGAAAAGACTAAGTATAATCTACAAGAAGACAGAATGCATGGTTATCTGCATAAGGATGAGCCCAAAATGCAAATTACAAATTGGGGATATTAAATCAAACAAGCACAAAAATTTAAATATCTCGGAAGTGTTCTAACAGAGAATGAAAAGTGCGACACAGAGACCTGAAGACGTATTGGGATGGGCAAAAATGCCTTCCAAAACCTAAGCAGAGTATTAAGAGACAGAAAAATTTCCTTAGAAACAAAGAAAAGAGTACTGAACTGTTACATAATATCTGTCCTCTTGTATGGCAGCAAATGCTAGACAATCTCCTCAAAGATGAAGAAGAGACATAAAGCACCAGAAATGTGGTGCTACAGAAAGATGCTGAGGATAGCATGGAACAAACATATGAGCAATAACATGGTTTTAGAGAAAATGGAAACCAAAAGGAAATTTATATTTAACATCAGGAAGAGGCAGTTGAAATTTCTGGGGCACATAATGAGGAAAGAAGGCTTGGAAAAATCATACTCACAAGACAGATTAAAGGAGCACATAACATACTTGATGAGCTTGAGTCAATGGTAGAACAGAGTTTGGGAGAAATAACAAAAAGACAAAACATATTAAGAGCTACAAGAGACAGGTAGATGTGGAGGGCCATGATCGGCCATGTCCTAAGGGGATATGGCACATGAAAGATGATGTTTGCTACCATTAGAGGGTTGTGGGGGGTTTGGAGAAATCCCTCTGTGGAAAATCTATTCTCTGAGTTTATTTCTCATCTCACTGAATAAGGACACAGATTATTACTAGGTTTCAGCCATTGTTCACTCCGGTCTTCTTCTTGAGGTGGTTAGAATGTCGAACTGAAGCCTTTATTTCGCTCACTGTGGTAGACTGATCTAGTTCCACGTGCCATATTTAATGGATGTCAGTTATCCGTTATCTCCTGTTAATTTCCCTCTGAAAGTTCTCTACTGCCTTAACCGGGTATTGAACTCACACTCTTTGGGTCCTGCCACTGTGCCATGTGTCCTTGAGGACACATGGCACAGTGGATAAAGTCTACCGCAGTGAGCAAAATAAAGGTTTCAGTTCGACATTCCAACCACCTGAAGAAGGCCGGAGTGTACAACAGCCGAAATGTTGTAATAAATAT
>OZ038491.1:23673552-23696052 GCA_964036315.1 Acanthosepion esculentum
GAGCCACTATCCTCTATCGTCGTGTCGTGAAGAGCTGGAGCAGGTGTAAATGGAAGAATGGCTGAAAATTCCTCTGGATGAAGTCAGGAAGCTGTATGATTCCATTTCTAGACGTATTAAAGCTGTATGTGAGGCTAAAGGAGGAACAACTCCATATTAAATAAATTTTCTTTGAATTTAACAAGTGTTTCAATTATTTTGTCCAACCTCTGTATATAATTCAAGTTTCACACTCATGTGATCTTCAGAGGACTTAAACAGAAATAAAAGAATGGAGGGGTGGAGAAAAATTAAAAACTGACAAATATAATAGGGAAAGTGGAGAAAAAACAGTCAATGATAATGATTAAAGATCATTAAACCCATTTCAATAGTAGACCTAAGTGTAGGCTAATTAACTCAACTAAAAACCAAGTAGGGAAAATTAGTAAAGCAATTCTGGAAAGTTCTGTAAAGAACTCAGGTGTATATTAGGTATTAACAATCCATGATCTTCTTCAGGTGGTTGGAATGTTGTGCTGAACCCTTTATTTCGTTCACTGTGGTAAACAGTTCTAGTTCCACGTGCCATGTCTCATGGATGTCAGTTATCAGTTATCTCTGTTAATTCCCCTCTCAAAGTTCTCCACCGCCTTAACCAGGTATTGAACTCACACTCTTTGGGTCCTGTCACTGGATCTAACTAACACCTTTATCCACTGTGCCATGTGTCCTTGAGGAAGAAATAGTATGCCTATACAGAGATGATGGACTCACGACAATAAAAAGTAAAAGTAATAGGATAAACAATAATTACTGTAAAGATTTAGAAGTGTTTTTTAAACAGTATGGCGGCTCAGAATAGAAATACAGTCAAACCTTATAGATGTGAAGTACCTCAGTGTGAATTTAAATATATCAACAGGGTAATATAAACTGTACAGAAAACCATGAAATGCTTCATTATTCATAAGCAATGAGTCTGATCACGTTACTGTCGTGATAAAACACCTATATAAATCCATAGCATTGGGATTATCCACCAATTCAAAAAATGAAGGACTAAGAACCTATACAAAGTAACATCAGAAAAAAAGCAGACAAAAATGAACTAAAATATAGCAAACAGCAATGAAACAATAATAAAAAGTCGAAAAATAATAGGATTTAATCCACCATAAAGTAAAACAGTAAAGACAATATAGAAAGGATATTTTTAAAATTAATTAAAAAACACTTTGCCACTTCTGAAAAAATAAAGAAACTGTTTAATAAAAATAGCATTAAGGTGAGTTACAGATGTGGTAAGAACGTCAGAAAATAATTGAAAATTATAACAAAATGTTGCTCAATAAAAGTGATTGCAAACAAAACAAATCTACATGCAACTGTAGAGTAAAAGGCGCCTGTTCCATGGAAGGTAATTATTTAATGGAAAATATAGTTAATCTGGCTAAAAATTAGGTAGAAAATAATAATAAAGTTAAGGAAGAGAAAATATGCATAGGGGCTACTGAAAATGAGTGTCAAAAAAAAGGTACAATAATCATAAACTGAGTTTTAAACAGTAAATACGAAAACAATACAACACTGTCAGCATATTATTAGAAGATTAAAAGAGAAGTAGGGAAGTCCTCTAAAATTACCTGGAGTAAAAAAAAAAAAAAATGTAGTATATGTAAAAGCACTAGAGATAGATGTAACCTTTGTCTGAAAGAAAACTTGCGATATTAAGATAACAGAATACTTAATAAAAAACAAAATTAATTAGCAGATGTAGACGTAACATAAAATACCTATTATGTCACCTACCACTAGACTAGTGTATTGGTTTATTAGTGATTTTTTTCCAACTGAACCTGACCCTACAGTACAACAAATAGTACTTTAGCCCACCCACAGGTTTTTTCTTTGCCTATTTTCTTTTTCTCCTGTGTAGGTGTGGTTATCCATGTTTTTTTTTAATGAAATCATTTTGAATGAAAAATCTTTTTTTTTCCTGTGATGCTTTAGGGTGAATCACAGGACATATAAAGCTCACTCCCTTCTTCTTTCATTTCTGTTCAAGTCGCCTGAAGATTGCATGAGCATGAAACTCGAATTACAACTAGAGCCATCCTTTCATAGGATTTAACCTTGGTAAGTGTTTTTTTCTTGGCCTACATAATCTAGGCTTTGAGCATTTTACTTTACTGAGTCGGTAAGTTTGCTTTTAGGCTTTTGTTCTCTTTTTTTTCCAATATTGTCAGTTTTATTCAATACTGTATCTAGATAAAAGTTTAAGGTTTTGGTAAGTTACCCATTGGTTCCACCTATGGTTTTTGTTTTTCTTTAATATATATATATATATATATATATATATATATATATATATATATATATATATATATATAGGCAGTATATCTTCATCTAAACATGTCCATTTATTTTAATTTTAATCCTTTCAAATTCAGGAACCAATTTCTTAATGTTGCAATTAAACTCATTAAGGAAGGCACTGTAGTTTTTCTCATTTGTTTTATTTTCCCAAGTAATATATATATATATATATATATATGTATGTATTACAATGAATCATTCATACAAAAAGTAAATTAGTAAAGTTAATGATATAAAATGGCGAAATCCATTCGTTAACAAAATTTTAAAGGTGCATTAGCCTATAAATCACTTGATGAATGTTATGATCCTTGTTTCTTAAAATTATAAGCCGTATAAGATCTTTCTTAAATATGCAAGTACTTTCGACTCTACATTCAGTCATCTTTGTTAGCAAAGGGATTTCACCATTTTATATAATTAACTTTACTAATTTACTTTTTGTATGAATGGTTCATTGTAATATAAATTGAACAGCCCCACATATTTGATATATATATATATATATATATATATATATATATATATATATATATATATATATATATATATATATAATATTGCACATTGAATACTGGTGCTCATAAAATAATACTCAATGTATAATAACAGATCTATATTTTATATTACTAATAAATATGCATTTTTTACCACAACTTCAGCACAAATTGCATTGCATCTGATGACTGTGTTTTGCATTAATGAAACGAAATATGTCTATATTTCTGAGATGAGGTATTATGTACAGTATTTACATTAGTCGGACTATTGTCCTCATCTTTGTCGCCATATTTGTCACAACATTTCGGCCGTTGTACGCTCCGGCCTTCTTCAGGTTGTTGGAATTTCGAACTGAACCCTTTATTTTGATCACTGGGGTAGACTGTTCTAGTTCCACGTGCCATGTTTGATGGATGTCAGTTACCAGTTATCTCCTGCTAATTTTCCCTCTGAAAGTTCTCCACTGCCTTAACCGGGTATTGAACTCACACTCTTTGGGTCTGTCAATGGATCTAACCAACGCCTTTATCCACTGTGCCATGTGACATTAACTGACGTTATTTTCAGTTAACAATATGAAAATAGCGTTTCCTACATTCCAGTTGCTAAGAACACTCTGTCTTTTGTTTTTATTAGTTTCCTTGTTTAATTAAATTCATTTCGTTTTTTGCTTTGAGAAAGTTCACATTGGACGAAACGCGTCAGCAATTAATAATGTTTTCTTATTGACATTAATATTTAATATATATATATATATATATGTGGGACATTTTTATGTTTATACATTCTTTTTATAGATACAAATAGTTAAGTAAATGCTTTGTTTATAATAAACAGTATTAAACAACATTTACTGGCCTGAATTTCCAAGAAATTTTAATAGAAAATATTTGTCCTCCGACAGGAATTGAACCTGTATCCTATACGGAACTGTCATATAGCCTGACGTGCCTTTAACCGCAGAAGATCGTTCGGTTAGCGAGGTCGATTTTACTGTCTTTAAACTACAATCTTCCATGATTCTCTCACGTACATTCATATCTGCTCATGCCGTATCCATATGTAAACTAATGATATCACACATTATGAAATGGACAAAGTCCGACAATTATTTTTGTGATATTTTTATGCTTATACATTCTTTTTATAGATACAAATACTTATGTAAATGCTCTGTATATAATAAACAGTATTAAACAACATTTACCGGCCTGAATGTCCAAGAAATCTTCATCGAAAATATTCTTTCTCCGACAGGATTCATACCTGTATCCTATACGGAACCGTCATTTTTCTCCTCTATACTTATATTGTCCCGTTTTATATTGAGTAATTTCTGACATACCTCCGTAATTTTCTGTAACATTACTTCGTGTTCTTGTTCCATAATTGCCAGTATTCTTGAACGAATTTCTTTATCCTTTGTTGCAGTTAACCCTTGAGCAAAAATTAAACACTTAAACATGTCTTCTTTAATTTCTTTGATCTTGAATAATTCACACTGAGAATTCACTTTTCCTGCGTATGAAATAAAGTCGTTTTCTTCATGTTTAACCATATTTAAACATTTATAACGTGTGAGAAATAAACTTTCACGTTCACCAAATATTTTAGACAATATTTCAATCGTTTCTTTGAACGATATATCTTCCGGCTTCTTTGGTAGAATGAAATTAGTGTACTTGGTGTTTTCCTGAGCACCTAATTTTTGTAATAGTAATATAATTTTTTTCTTCGTTAGACCATAACTGATATCTTTTTGAAAAAATTGTTTCATACCGTCTGAAGTACGCTGGAAAAGTTACACCTTCCATAGGTTTGTAATGGAATTCTGAAAGTGAATTAGTAATCCCTTCAGCAGAGAAAAATCTTGATCCTTCCTTTTGATCGACTTGTTTTGTTAATATCTTCTCCAAGACTTCTTGCTGCTTTACAATTTGCTTTTGTAAGTGACTGCTGTTTCTGCTGTTCCTGCAGTTGTACCTGTTGTTGTTTTTGATACTGGAATTGTTGTACTTGCAATAATTCGATTTGTTTTTGAATCGATTTATTTTATTCTTCCCAATGTGTCTGCTGCTGCTGCATAGCAGAACACATGGTTTTCGAAAATTCCAAGAACTCTTCCATATTACTTTTTTAAGGCAAAACAAAAATAAAAATAAAAATCACTGTACCTTTAGTCGATAAACTAGTCCAGCGACTGATAAAAACGTATTATTCGACGTTTGACTTGGTCGTCGCTGTTATCTTTGGAGGGGTGTCTATTTTCACTCCTCGTTCGATACTGTTAAATTACCTTGTGAGTTTATTTTGAATTTAAGTTCGCCGCTGTTATATCGTCTTGTGAGTTGTTTTCGAATCCTCGTAGTCACTGTTATGTTGTGTCGTGAGTTCTTTTCGAATCCTCGTCGCCACTGTTATATCATGGATTATACGATATAAACAACAAAGTAATCCCGAGTGGAAAGATTACAATAACACAAGAAATCAGGTAACAAATAACAATGGTTTATTGTACGTAAAGTACAAATGAGCAAGAGTTCGTAACACTAAGGAAAACAGGAGATAAGTCACGGAGGTTCGTAAGGGTCGCCTTCGCTCTCTCTGTCTCACATTCCTTCTTCAATAGCTCGTCAGTCTTTTATAGACTGACCAATCCATGTCGGGGTGTGCCAGCTTGTTCCACTATAACAATTATCTATCTATCTATCTCAGTTCTTTCATCATCTATCTATCTATCTATCTATCTATCTATCTATCTCAGTTCTTTCATCATCTATCTATCTATCTCAGTTCTTTCATCATCTATCTATCTATCTATCTATCTATCTCAGTTCTTTCATCATCTATCTATCTATCTATCTCAGTTCTTTCATCATCTATCTATCTACCTACCTGTCGCAAGTTACTTCTCTTCTGCCTTTACTACGCGGCCCAGTACACCTCAGTGTTTCACTACTTTTTAACCTTCAATGTTTCAACGTTTTGGCTGCGTAACCTCTTCCTACAGCGACGTTTTCGTGCTGCCAGAAAGCACGGCCCATAGCTAGGAGAAGCTTTTTCTATACCGCCCCACTGCATTTTTAGTTTTCGTATACAACGAGGTTGCATCGCTTCAGCTTCGGCATCAACTTCTATTCGCATTCTTACACAGCATTTCTACAACCCTTCAAATGGCTCCTACACGATGAAGATCCACACGTCAGCAACTGAAGACCCCTAACACCGTTAACGTTACACATGCAGAACAGGCGACTGCGGAGGAGCACATAATAACTCCGGTTACAGATGATCATATAGCGTCTACGTCAACCTCTGCTTTGCACTCTTCTGCGTGCCGTGGCGATGACCAACCCGGCAACAAAAACACCCAGGCGAGGCAACCTTAGCAGGCGTTCTAAAAAAGCCTCACCGGCTAAGGGGAAACGGGAGCAGGATTCCATTGAGTGCGCCTCCTTGGTGGAGAAGCGGCTGGCGTCTACTTTAACCCCTGCTTTGCACTCTTCTGAGTGCCGTGGCGATGACCGACACGGCAGCTTTGCTAAGCGTGCCAAAATACCATGGCGAGGCAACCTTAGCAGGCGTTCTAAAAGAGCCTCTGAGGCAAAGAGAAAGCGGGAGGAGGAAACCGAGGTAGAGGTAGTCAATCTCAACGGAGGAAGTATGTTTTGTCACATGAAATGCTTGGTGAGCGTAACTACCGTTTGTACTGCAAATCAGTTTACACATATTCGTTGAAAAGTAAGAGGAAACTATCCTAAACGTACGATTTTTGAATCAAGCACGGGCAACTCCGGGCCATGCTGCTAGTATATATATATTTATAAAATTCTGTGACTTCCATTACTCTGTCCGTCTTTTACACTTTCTAAAATAGCCATATTTTCAATCAAAACAAAATTTGGGGAGGCGGGCAAACAGGTAAGGGTTTTTTTTTTACTAGGGGGCATATCTTAGTACAATAAATTTTCATTCATTTTTTTTTTTTTTGGAAAAGTTAAAAAAATTTATTTAACATAGAAAATAATTCCACTATTTTAAAAACAATTTAATGATTAAAATTTAAACATGCATCAGCATGTTGCTAAAAAATTCTATTTCTCGAAAATAGAGATATTTAATAAGAGTAGATAGGTTTTCCTATCACCGGTTTACACAACTCTTTTAAGCAGGAATAGAGATTTATCCGTTGTTTCCAGTTTCGGATTCGGTTTCCACTTCCTTCTAAACTCTACTTTATCCTTCTGATGTCTTTGCTTGAAATCTGAAATTTTGTTTCCTGTTTTTTTCCTTAATAGGAATAGACAGGTTTTCTTATCATTTGGTTCACACACTTCCTCAGTCGTTTGAACAGGAGTAAAGGTTTATTCTTTCTTTCCTGCTTAGTTTTGGGTTTCTAGTTCATCTAAAGGGATTTCCTTCTCTTTAACTTCCGGTACCCATTGTGACTTGGTGGCATTGGTGCAGTACTTGGGGTGAATTGATTAAAAAAAAATAATGAATGAATAATATATATATATATAAGATGTGCAGATATTTTAATGGTTGTTGGCTTGAAACAAGAAATTGGTGGCTTGACTTTGAATTCTGGTTGAGTTCATTAAAATCACTTTTGTGCAAATACCTTGGAAAAAGTAGGTAACATCTTTTTCTTCCAAACTATTGGTTGCATAGTAGGCCAGACTGAGCTTTCTAGCTGGGGTTGGCAACCAGTCTAGGAGAAGGAAAACTCTTAATCCAAAACCATATACACGGTGCAACAAAAATAATGTCCTTAAGATTAAGAAAATTTATAAGTATTGTTGCATCAAAACAATACAATTTGTTCTGGTTAACAAACTATTTAACATATTCAACATTCTCCCCTTCATGTTAATTGCAATGTTCAAAATTCTCCCCTTCATGTTAATTACAATGCTGAATCCTTTTGGCAACACTCATTCAACAGTTCAAATTGTTTGTTTTAATCCAGGAATTGTTTTCAGTTTTTAGCCTGAAAACAAGATCTTTCAGTGGTATTAGTATTATTAGTTATTAGATCATAATGGCCATTCAGTTGCTCTGCATCATTCTATCCACCTCAGCTTGGGTGTCAGTTTTGCTGCAGCCTATATATAGTCAAGGCAACACACATTCTATGCAGCCTTGGATAAGATTATGGAATTCAAAATTAGTTGCATTGTGAAGTTGTGAAATCTATGATCACAACTGAAATCAACTTGTACTGCATTTTATATATGTTCTGTCACCTTGAAACTTTCAGTTTTGCATGCTTTATGCACATCTTAATAAAATCCCCAAAACATAACAATTATTTTATATATATTTAAATACAAACAAGTTTTATTGAGCTCTACTGATAAGGTCTGTCCATTCCATTTTTTATCATATCTTTCCAATTTCCAAATGAGGTGTCGGGATTGAAGTTATGAATAAATTGTTTCAAACAAGTTTTCTTAAATTTAGTAAAATTTGGTTTCATAGCTTCAATCTCTACTGACAATATCTCATTAAAAAAATCCCAAAACGATATAAAAAGATGAATAGACAGAACTTGTCAACAGAATTTATTAAAACATGCTTGGACGAATTCCTACTACCTGAATATACCTTATCTATACACAAGCATATATATATATATATATATATATATATATATATATATATGTATATATATATGTATATATTTAAAATAAAAAAATTACAGATATTCAAATTTGCTGACAAAAAATCTGTTAAACCAAAGGAGTGAATTAACTGTAAATTGCTTACAGTTCATATTTTACCTTAAAATGTAGATAAAATAAAAAAATAATTATGTATTACAGTTTTTTATGGTCATAATTTATTAGTATATATTGGTCAACCCTCTACCATATTCTGTTTATTCAACTTCAATATTGCTATGTAGTGCAATCTATTTAGTATTATAACATTGTATATAGATGTTCCACATTTTTAATTTTATCTATGGGCCCCTTTAAGAAGCTTCCTGAATATAAATTTTTAAAAATTTTTTCTGTTAACTTTATGTCTGATTAACCTACCTCTACCTTCCACAAATTGGACATGTCATATTTGTCTACATATTCTCCACAATCATCAATGATGCCATGTCAAAGTGCCAGTTTACCGTAACATGAAAAAATAACTTACCCACCTCCATCCTCTGACCTTACTTTTCTATTTAGCACAGATCTGACATTTAATTGGTTAATCAAGACATACCCACAAGTCTATTTTTAATTCTAAACTTATGCACCCCACTTTAACTTTTGAAAAAAGTAATGATTTGTTTTTAAATTTCCTTAAAAATCATTTTATTAACAGTTACCTACCATCGCCTGAAGAAGTACAATCATAGTATTGAAATATGAAAGCTTTTGTGTAATGATTTAAGAATGTTTTTATTATAATTTCTAATAAAAATATAATAATACATTATATATATATATATATATATATATATATATATATATATATAAATATATATATATATATAAAGGCCAGGAGAAATCTCTTCTTAGCCGATGCATTTTATCCTTTGAGGGACTTTATCAAGGCAAAAAAGCCCCTCAGAGGATAAAACATGTTGGTTAAGAATAGTTTTTTCCTCTTGTCTTTTTATTAATTTTGTTCCTTCACAGATAAACTCTATTTGAATATAATTCACATATTATATGTAAAGGGTGCGGTGGTTAAATTGTCACAATTTTATATTTTTAATTTCAAATACAAACATTTCAGAGTATTTGGGTATCAATCTGATAACAATGCATAGGATTCGGAAAGAGTTGGATAAGTTTAATGGTGATTATGATGGTGTTTGAAGTGATCACTAAAGATGTCTACATTATGCCTCCATTAATCTCCCCAACAGGGTCTCAGAATCAACACAATGTACCTTGAGAAGACAGTGCTGTTCTGGGTCAAGAGAGTGGCTGCTGGAAGACCCTATGTCTAGCAACAGGACTCTGCACCGTGCCTCACAAGCATGGTTGAGCAAGAGACCAACAAAACTACTTGTAACATCAAAGATGAACTGAAAGCAAGGATTATGGCAACATTCACCAGCTTAAACAAGGAAACTGTCCAAAAGAGTTGCAGGAGATTCCGAAGTGGTCTGGAGGCCGTGGTTGAATCCAATAGTGATTTTATTGAATAAATTTACTCTTTAGTATTTCAAAATATGTTTGTGTAACTTTGGTAAATATATATGTTAAAATGAGATGCTAGTGTTATTTTCATTTTTGCATAATTTAGACAACAATTTGTCCACTGCACCCTATATATATATATATATATATATATATATATATAAAATATGGGTAAAACAACTGAAAAGTTGCAAATTAAAAGAAATAAAATTGAGTGTTTTTTTGTGAAAGTATTTATTTATATGTTTTTATATATTTATATTTGATATTTCAGATCTGCCCTGATCCTTCGTCAGAAATAAATTAAATAACTGTATTCGTAAGTTTGTTTACAAGTAGTGTCCCTCGCGAGACGCGGACGTCACGTGATGTGGAATGCAACTGTGTTTGAATATTTCTAACGTAAATCTAACGATAATATTTTAGATGTTGTTTAAAAAGGTTTTTTAACTATATCTAAAGAAATTTAGAAAACATAAATACTTTCACAAAAAACATTCAATTTTTTTTCTTTTAATTTGCAACTTTTCAGTTGTTTTATCCATATTTTATATACATATCAAGAAAGTATACGTGGCTTCTCATATATGCTATATATATATATATATATATATATATATGTGTGTGTGTGTGTGTATATATATATATATATATATATATATATATATAGATAGATATGGAGAGAGAGTTTATGAATATATCAGTGTTGAATATATTTCTTTTAGTATGACAGGTTAGAAGGCAGAGAAAAGAAAATGTGTTTTCTATTCTCTCAGAATTCCCTACAACAGGAGTATAAATGTCTACTGTATCCAGTGTCAGTTTTGACAGACAGCAACTTCTGACTAATTTCATGAGAAATATGAAGAACACTGGAAAGTTGGTTGCAGAAGAAATGAGATTTTAATCTATATTTCAGCAGAAAATGGCAGCATTTGTGAAGTGGAGGTACAAGGATAGAACTTAGGGAAAGTCCCGCTTAATTCCTCATAAGCGTTCCTTTAAATTTCTTTTCTCTTTGTTTAATATTCAAGTTCATTATTTTATTTTAATGTTATAAGAACTGCAACTTTCATTGCTCCAAAGTAAGAGGATTTGTTAATTAAAAATCTGAATTCCTTTTTCTTTACTCTGACATATATCTGCACTTACTGCTGCAAATATAACTGTTCTAAGCGCTGTACATACCACTAGAAATCACTATTTATTTTAGCCAGTTAAACTGCACATATATCTGTTCTAACCACTGTACATGCCACTAAACATCATCATTTATCTTAACAGGTTACATTGCACATATATATCTGTTCTAATCATTCTACATACCAAAAAATCTCAACTTTTATCTAAACCAAATAAATTGCACATATATCTGTCCTAACCACTCTACATACTAGTAAACATCACCATTTATCTTAATTGGTTAAATGGCACATAAGTGTTCTAACCATCGTACCTACCACTAAACATCACCATTTACATTAACAGGTTAAATTGCACAAATAACTGTTTTAACCACTATACATACCAATTAACATCTCTATGTATTTTAACAGGTTTAACTGCACATATACCTGTTTCTAACCACTGTACATAACGCTAAACAGCATCATTTATCTTACTGTTATATTCCATGCTAATAGGAATATATACTTGAGAAACAATGTGGATAAAATAATTAAAGGTTTATTCTAAAAAAAACAGTACAATAAAAATAAAGATAACAGTTATGCACAAGGTCATCGTAAGTCAATCCAGTAGTGAGTGCTACTACTGGAAGGTCGGTAGTTCTTGCGTAAGTCTGAGTCGTACGCAACAGATCCCAGCTAGACTCTGTAGTCTGTTGACTTACAGATACTTATAGGTAGTTACTACCTATAGTGTAGTCACTCATGAAGGTAACAGGTTATTTCATTACATCACTTACCCAGTTAAATTGCACATATAACTGTTCTAACCACTGTACAGAGTAGGCACATGGTATGATGTGATGTTAATGCCTCAAATGCTGTTAAGAGCAACAAAGGACATGAATTTGTGGGGAGTCATGATTGCCTTCGGGGTTTTTCTGAATGGATAGCAGAGCAGAGATGTGTGATGATAATGAGTTTAATGTTGCTTAGTGTTACAGGGACAGAGGATGTTGTAGAGAGATATGATCTCAGTCATTGTGCTTCTTATTCATTTTAACACAGAGAGTGTCCCCATCAGAAGTCTCGGCTGCTGCGGAATCGGTGACTTTCATTAAGTCACTATCTTGAGATAGTTAATCTGCTTTTGAATTCAGAGTTATCATTTTCCTTGACTTGTTGCCAACCATAGTTAGAAGTTCAGTCTGCCCTACTATTTAATCCATAGATGGAAGTAGAAGAGATGGGGGGGTTCATACTTCTTAAGGATATTTGCATGAAATTGAATGTAACAAACTTGGCCATGATTCCAACTCAGCCGACTGATTTTGCTTTCTGACTTGTTAACCATTAAATGATTAAAGTTCATTTAAAACAAACGAGAGACTGTTGAAATGTTATGCAATGTCAGTCCTCCTCTATAGCAGTGAATAATGGACAATCTTGAGGTAACAGAATATCATTTCTACAGAAGCATGCTGAGAATACCATGGACATATCTGATTAATGATAAAGTTTTAAGGAAAAGTGAACAAAAATGATACTTATAGTTACAATCATAAAATGACAGTTACAATTCCTGGCATACATTGTAGGAAAGAGGGTCTGGAGAATCTGACACTCAAATCTTTCCACTTTTTCAGATTCTGAATGACAGTCTGTCCAATAAAATCTTTTATTCTATTTTATACACATTCATGAATGTACCTAAATGCCTGAAATTGCCTAACTTTGTTCACTGGCCAATCATTTCTCTTTTAAAGTTTTATGGTATCAAAAAAGGTATCACTTTTAACATCTGGCGTGATATCAGCAAAAGACGTCACTTTTAACATCTGGCGTGATATCAGCAAAAGACGTCACTTTTAACATCTGGTGGGATATCAGCAAATGATGTCACTTTTAACATCTGGTGTGATATCAGCAAAAGATGTTACTTTTAACATCTGGTATGAGAGGAATTCTATGAAATGAGATAATTCCTGAATTTCTCATTAACCAATTTTGCTTAATAAATGCCAAATGTTTCCTTATAAGGAAATGACTAATATTACCATTACCCTTATTATTACCCTATTTATAGCATCTCCCTCAAGCTATGGATTAAATAGTAGGCTGAACGGGGTTCTATAACCTTAGATGGCAGCTAATCTAAGAGAAATAAAACTTTGGATAACGCTATTGGAAACTACTCAATTATGTTTCCCAAGAGATCATGGTAATTTGCAAATATTGAAGAAAAGGAAGCTGTGGAGACTTATTGATTATATATGGGTTTCATTGAAACATATTGTTACAATAACAATTGAAACATATTTCTCAGCACTTTTAGCTTATGTTCATTTTGACCCATTTTGTAAAAAGATGCCCATTGCGTTTTTTGTTTTGTAAAAAGGCTTCACAGCCGTCATCTGTTTAGCATAACAACTGTAAGTGCCTTTGTTTGTGAGTCAATTCAGATAAAGGACTTTAAGCTTTCCAATCAGTTCACAGGTGAGAGAGCATCTTGTCAATCAAATTTTGTTTGCTTGATCTGCAAAGCTAAACCTTCACGACAAACTTCCGACATATTTAAGATTAAGATAAAGTCAGGCAGAGGTGAAAGCTAATTCACTTCTATGACAGATGCAGATTGATGTAAGGTGCAATAGGAAACACCTTTTCTTTTCTCTTTGTTGCCTCTTTTGCATCAAATCAATACTTAAATATCATAACTTGTAAGTGAAGACAGGAAAAGAATTCTTGTCATCTTTTCTGACTGACATGTGCATCTAAAGATGAAAGGAGAATCAAAAGAAAAGCAATTTAGCAAAACATAAGAATTCATGAGGAATGCTATTTTCGTTGGTGAGATGATCAATAGATTGTAATGCTTGCACCGGAGAAGAAAAACCTGCCCTGATATTGAAATGAAAAGTAATAAAACTCATGTACATTGATAGAGTACTGCCAGACATAGAAATAGTTCTTTTATTGGGATGGAACAAAGGAGAAGGATGATGCCAATAACCAATTATAACTCTGTCTTTGAACACCAAAGATTGTCAGTGATATCAATACTTTTAAGGTAAAATTAAGTATAAAAAGAAATTGATATTTTCCTTCACGAGATAATATTTCCAGGTGCTTGACACATGGGTGTGTATTTATAAAAAAGAGTCTTCTAAAATAGTAATGCTTGTTAACTGGATGTTTAAGAAAAGAAAAAAAACTTTTTTGTAGAAAATGTAAAGCACCATATATACTTTCATATACAATTTAATCTTATGTATCATGAGCAATATTACAAGTTCCATAACCTCTTAGGATTGTAGGGTCAGTAGAAGTGGGTGTGTCTTGGCCAAGATAGCCTCACGGAGCAAAACCCTCTCCAGGCTGGTTTAAATTCAGAGTTTCCCTCTCCTTGACTCGTTACAAAATAAGTCTATAGGCTCAAGTTTGTCCTGCTATTTACCTATAGGTGAAGAGAAAAGAAATATATATATATATATATATATACGAGGGTCATTCAATAAATAAGTTGAATTTTTTGGAATAAGGACTTCTAATACAGATAGAAGCTTACTCTTTTTTATTTTTTTTTGTTTTACTTCTTTTTCACATGGATTTAATTTCTTTTGCAGATTAAAAAAAAACTTTGAGAGTTTTGGCGATTAACCAAGATGGCTGACCAAGAAGAATGCTCCAGGATTGAACAGTGGTCAGTTATCAAGTTTTTGGTTGCTGAAGGGTGCAAATCAGTTGAAATTCATAGGAGAATGTCAACTGTACATGGTGCCACATGTTTCAGCCAAAAAAATGTCTACAAGTGGGCTAAATTGTTTAAAGAAGCACGGAGCAGTGTTGAGGATGAAGACAGGCCTGGGAGGCCTACAGAAGTGAGGTCTCCTGAGGTGATTGAATCAGTCAATGACCTCATTCAGTATGACAGAAGTGTGACTGTGGATGACATTGCAAGGACTTTGAGCTTATATGTTGGGACAAATGCAAGGGTCATCAATCAGAAGGAGTTATCTTGCATCATGCCAACGCAAGGCCTCACACAGCAGCTCAAACGGTGCAGACCATCAACGAGCTGGTCTGGGAACTGCTCCCTCATCCCCCTTACAGCCCAGACCTTGCCCCTTCAGATTTTTACCTGTTTGGTCCCTTGAAAGCGTTCACGAGAGGCATGAAGTTTAAAAGTGATGATGAAGTCAAAAGTGTTGTGAGAGACTGGCTGAGACATCAGTCCAAAGATTTTTACGCTGAGGGAATACGAAAGCTTGTGCACAAATGGGAAAAGTGTGTGACAGTGCTGGGAGACTACGTTGAAAAATTTAAAAAAAGAGTAAGCTTCTATCTGTATTAGAAGTCCTTATACCCAAAAATTCACCTTATTTATTGAATGACCCTCGTATATATATATATATATATATATATATATATAAAGATATTAAAACATGTTAAAAATTGCTACACAATTATGTTACCTATATATATATATATATAAAATACAGCTGAGAAAATACATGAAAATTGCATGAATTAACACATTTTTTAGACTAATAGAACTTCTGCTAAAAAGTTATCAATAGATAATTAAAGTTACACTACAGGCAAAAAGTTTGTGGTCACTCTGCATTTCTTTAAAAAACACCTTAAAATGAGATATTTTGTATTTTCTTTTAAAGTAAAAGGTAAGATTTCAGTAACTCCAGTGTATTTATTTTTATTTTGGCTAAAAATCATATAACAGCACCATATTTTATTTTTGTCAATAAAACCACCACCTGCCTTTCTAACAGTTTTTTTTTTTAAATAGATGGTAGTCCTTTCTAAGAATTCTTCAAGCACTGAAAAAGCTTTCCCTCACTCTTTGGGTATTCTCTTCAAATTCTATATGATTCATCTCATACTAACTCAATTGGAGAGTGGTCTGGAGTTTGAAGCGGCCAAGACATAATTTTCACAATTTTGTTCCTTTTTTTGACTTGAGGTAATTTTTACATGAATTAGAAGATTTTTTTTATCTTTGTTTTGTTGAAAGGTAATTTTTTCCCAATAAACCAGATGGTGTAGCATGTCTTTGCAAAATCTAATGATATTGTTATTTTTTCTCCAGACCAGTCTCCCTCCCAACAGACGCACACCATAACAGACCCTCCCCCATGCTTAACTGTTGGAATCACACATTCATCATTGAGTCTTTCTCCATGCTTTTTTCTCACATACATTCAACTCTTACTACAAAACAATTCCAATTTGGACTCATCTCTCCCCAATACATATTGCCACACATACACTCTTCTCTACAGAGATGTACAAAAAATATTTGATTATTTTTCATATTTTTTATGCTTGGCACTGATTACAGCCAGAAAATGTTTTCTGTAGACCTTGATAAGGCGCTTCTGCATCACTTGAATGCTATTTTTTACCATTCTTCTAAGCAAAATCATTCTAAATTCTTCAGATTTAATGGATTCTGTGGATCAATAATAATTTATAATCCAAGACACAAATGTTCAATTGGATTTTGGTCAAACAATTAATTTGATTCTTCTTAAACCATTCTGAACTGCATTTCTGAGTATACTTCGGGCTGCTGACATGGAATATAAATAAGTATAGAGTAAAATATTCTTTGAAAAAAATGGACAAAAACAGTTTCCCCGCCAATTCTGATGAGTTTTCTGAAACCGGCTCTGCTAAGGCAATTCCAAAAAGTGATCTCCTCTTCTTTGGAATGGTATCAGAATTTGTGCTCTACATTTTTTTTCCCCCTAAATCTAATGTTTCTGTACATGTCCTGATCCTTCTATGTGCCTCTTTAGCTTTCTGCCACTTTTTGGCAAATTTCTAGCAGCCCTAGTCAACTTTCACCTTCCAGGGTTTTCTTTCAGATAAGAAATATGGCTTTTACTTCTTTAGGTCAACTGCTGATGTGTTAATGGTTAATACTGAAAGAGTCTATCAAGCTTTAGATAAGAATGGTGAAAAAAAGGCTGTTGCTTTTGATATATCAAAGGTGTTTGACAGGTTTGCCATGTTGGTCTTTTCACAAGATGAAAGGTTATGGTATTTCTTAATAAATCATGAAATATCCGTCTATATCTCTGAGATGAGGTATTATGATTATTTACATTATTCAGACTGTTATCCTCATCTTCATTGCCATATTCACAATGTTTCGGCAATTGTATGCTCCGGCTTTCTTCAGGTGATTGGAATTTATCTACTGGGTCATGTGTCCTCAAGACACATGGCCTAGTGGATAAAGATGTTGGTTAGATCCAGTGACTAGATCCAAAGAGTTGTGAGTTCATTACCAGGCTACAGCAGTGGCAAACCAAAAAACTTAGAGAGTTGACTTAAAGGGGAAATAATGGAGACACCCAGAAGAGGCATGGTACGTGGAACTTGAACAATCTACCTTGGTGGATGAAATAAAGGGTTCGGTTCGAAATTCCAATCACCTGAAGAAGGCTGGAGTGAACAACAGCCAAAACATTGTGAATATGACAATGAAGATGAGGATAACAGTCTGAATAATGTCAATAATATAAAAAATCATGAAATGAAAGTTGTCCTGAATGGCCATTCTCCCAGGTCTTTTTACATTAATGCAGATGTTGCCCAAAGCACTATCCTTGGACCTATGTTGTTCTTAATTTTCATGAAAGATTTTCCTGATGTCATCAGTTCTTAACTCAGTATCTATGCTCATCACACAACTATTTAAGCTTTTCTTAATAGTAAGTCTGATCAGTTCAATAATGTCTAATTGGCAGGTGATCTCAAAGTGATGTACAATTTGTTGTTAACTGAGGCAAGGAATGGCTTGTTAATTTTAGTGCAATGAAACTGGTCTCTTTTAATTCTCTGATGAATCATTTTTGGCTTCCATCAGCAGAATGGCTGATGCTAATCTCCAGGAGAGTGACTCATTGCGCCTCTTCTTGTGCTAAAGTTTTCTGCTGACATAAAGTGGAAAGATTATAATGAATCCATTGCTAGGTATACTGCTAGGAAAGTTGATTCTCTGTGTCATGTTAAACAATTTTTCTTACCCAAATCTATCTTATATATTTACAAGTCTACCATTTGTCCATGCTTTGAATATTGCTGCCAGATTTGGGCTGGTGCTTCTATTATGTATTTAGAAATTCTTGATAAAATCCAAAGAATCTGCAATGTTACTGGTCATCACCTGGCATCTCAGTTTTAATCAATCTCACACCACCGTAATGTGGCTTCCCTGTGACTTTTCTTTAAATACTTTCATGATAACTGTTCTGATGAAATTTAAATGCAATTTCATTTGTTTTCTTCTGTTTTTATAACTTCCTGTTCTTTTATTGTCCTCTCTTCTTTATTATTTTTTTTTTCTCTTATTCTCTCACACTCTGTAACTCCTTGCAATTTAGTGGCTTTATTGTCTTTCTTAGGGTGGAATGAGTAAAAAATGTCCAAAATTTGTATGGGTCAGTTAAAACAAATTAAGTATAGGAAATCAGAAAATTGAATATAAGATAGGCTGTGCTTGGGGGTGGGGTAGTTATGTATAACACCACAAATTACAACAAAGCCAAAACATTAAACAAAAAACTTGAGTAACGTTCTTAAATATTCTTGTCAAAATTAAACTATCATGTGGATGTCACACAGGCTGCAAACACATTCAGGAAACTGTCAGGTGTATATAACCACTTTCTCAGTTCAATGACTGAAAATGCCTTTAAGCAAATGAAGCATGTAGGTCTTTGTGAGGAGAATCCTTCTTTGAAACTTATGGACTAGTGCTAGAGGATCAGAAACAAAGAAATGCACCAAATAAAATAATGCCACTTCAGGACTTCCAACAGCAGCAACAACGAAATGTGTAACTCAAAGAAAAAATAATGATATAAACAAGTTCTACACTACTTCAAACAAAAGGTTAGGAAGGAAACCCCATCGATACTGGAAAGAGCAATAACAGTTACTTGACTTGAGAAACCTATTTTTCTGAAAAATTGTTTTAAGTGAAAGAATTTATAAATTTCAAACCAAACTAGCACTGAATGTATTGCAATTAGGTGTTTGAGCAGAATCATTATTCTAAGCATGCCATCAATGAAGCCAGTGGCTCAAAAATGTAATCTCTTGACTTGAAAATTTGTGTCAATCTTCATCAGCCTTGTAATTTGAATGAATGGAAGAAGGTTTGGCACAAAGAGTGAAAATACAAACAGAAAAGTATTCAAAGACAACAACTATTTACAGGAAGCCAATGGAAGCTGTGAACAAAGGCTTTTCTGCTAAATTTTGGGTTCTCTTTGATTCTATTTTGTGTAGTGTAATAATAATGATAATAACACATTGATGTAATGTAGGTCGACTGTAGTCAAGATAATATCATCATTGTGAACTCCATGATGTTGTTGATGGCTACATAGTACGACCTACACCAGGGCTACGTATAGTTTGGAATCCAGAGTTATTCTTCTATTAGACCAGTTGCTAACCATGGCTACAGAACCCAATCTGCCTTACTATTTAATCCATCGCTAGTTAGAGATGGATTCCTACCTTTCCCAAGGCTATTTGTGCAAAAGTGAATGTAACAAAGCTAACTGGAATTTAAACTTGGTTTGCCAATTTCTTGTTCTAAGCAGCTAACCCTTGCACCATCATCATGCTAACTATGACATTCTCGTTGATGCCATTTTGTGTAAAACATTGAATTCATTTTTGATCCACCTTTTTTCAAGTATTTAGCAAGAACCTTGTTATATTAATGAAGGTTTTAAAAATGAATTGCAGTTAGGTGTTTGAGCTGAACTATTATTCTAAGCATATCATCAATGAAGTCAGTGATCAAAAAATGTAATCTCCTGATTTGAACCTGATTGAAGATTTGTGTCCATCTTCATCAGCCTTGTGATCTGAATGAACGGAAGAAGATTTGCCGTGAAGAGTGATCCAAAATACAAGCAGAAAAGTATTCAAAGACAACAACTATTTGCAGGAAGCAAATGGAAGCCATTGCTGTGAACAAAACTTATTCTGCAAAATCTTGCATTCTCTTCGATTCTGTTTTGCGTCAGGCACTGAACGCTTTTTTAAAAATGTCATTTATATTTCTTGAAATTTCTGCTCATATTTACTATTGTAATAATGAAACACATGTTTAATAATAATACTATTGTTATAATGAAACACATGTTTAATAATAATACTATTGTTATAATGAAACACATGTTTAATAATAATACTATTGTTATAATGAAACACATGTTTAATAATAATACTATTGTTATAATAAAACACATGTTTAATAATAATACTATTGTAGTAATGAAACGCGTATGTTGTGTATTTTTGTGATATATGTTCACTATATGGGGTGTGATGAATAAATTGTTATCTCAATTAAGCCAAAATTTAAATAAAACTGACATCTCCTTTTATCAGATATATTTACCAAAATTGCACAAAAATAATTTGAAATACTAAAGGGTAAATTTATTCAATCAAATCACCATTGGCTTCAACCAAAGCCCCCAGAATACTTTGGAATCTCTTGTGTCACTTCTGGACGGTCTCATTGTTTAATTTGCTGAATTCTGCCATTGCCTTCAGTTTATCTTTGGTGTTTGGTCTCTCACTTAACTGAGACCCACATATAATAATCAACGGTGTTGCAGTCTGCTGTTCATCATCCTTCCCAGTCTTTTGAACAGAAGTAGAGGTTTATCCCTTGTTTTCTGTTTAAGATTGGGTTTTCTGGTTCTTTCTAAATTCTTCTGATTCTCATTTATTCCCAGTAGACCTTTGCGTCTTAGTGGCATTATCACCTTGCTAAGGATGAATTAAAGCAAAAAAGCCAGCATTCATCTTGTTAACATAGATTAAATTAAAATAAATCGGTCATTTTCCCAAAGCTGTGACGTGGCTTCCCTCTGTCTTTTTCTATAAATATTTTCATGGCAATTGTTCTGATAAGCTCTCGTTCTTGGTACATCGACTGCATGAATTTAAGCATACTACTAGATTGGCAATTAGGTCTCATTGTTTTACTGTTGGCCTAGCAAAAGTATGTTCTATTTTAATAGTTTCTTTTCTTGCCTGTTGAACTCTCTTCAAGTTTCTTGCTTCCCTCTCACCTACTGTCTTCAAAAATTTAAATGCAACACCAATTCCTTTCTCATTGCTAACATCAATTTCTTTCACTCTCATTAATTTCTTGCTTCTTACTGGAATTATCACATTACTTGGAGTGAAATGATTTAAAATAAATATTTATTTTTCTGTTAATGATATTTGATTGGTGAAACATGATAAAAAAATATGTAAAAGTTTTACATACAAAAGGTGCAATGGATAAATTGTCATCTAAATTACGCAAAAATGAAAATGATAATGACATCTCATTTTAACAGACATATTTACCAAAATTACACAAAAATATCTTGAAATACTAAAGAGTAAATTTATTCAATAAAATCACCATTCAAACACAGACTCCATCTCCTGCATCTCTTCTGGACAGTCTCCTTAAGTTGGTGAATGCTGCCATAATCCTTGCCTTCAGGTTATCTTTGGTGTTACAAAGAGTTGTTGGTCTCTCACTCAACTGCACCCCACATATAATAATTAAAGGGATTTAGAAGTTAGGTGGCCAGATATAAGGGGTGATGTGGCTGCAGAAATTGTCTGAAAACCATTTCTGGGTTTTTATGCATGTGTGGTATGGTGCAGAAACATAGGGTCTTCCAGCAACATGTGTTGTCAATGTTATTTTCATTTTTGTGTAAATTAAATGATAATTTAGTCATCGCGCCCCTGTATTTATGTATGTTGACACAGTTCTGAATTCAAAACATGAAGGTTGTTGTTTGGGGACCTTCTGCACCCGGTCTCTGTATTTGTCTCTTCCAAATTGTGGTTGATTTTCTATAAGTGTTTGCCACACTAATCAAATTATATGTGCAGATAGTCTGACCATTTGAGTAAGAACTGAACTGATGTACCCTCAAAAATCAAAAGATAATGGGAAAGTCCTTCATATATATATATATATATATATATATATATATTATACATATATAAAATGAAGAGGTTATAATGGTTCCAACAAGAGAAAAGTGTGTATATTAAAAAGAAGAGAGGTACCGCAAACTTTTTGGGTTGTAATGTGGATTTTTAAAAAAAATATTATCCTTTATTTTTCATAATTTTACAACATGTGTTTCTGGTCTCACGACCGTCTTCAAGTAAAGGGTTGAGATTTCCACATATTATTAAAAATAATTAATTTTTTTTCTTTATGTTTTTCAATGTGAAATATTCTCGATATGAGACATTCTCTGTTTTTGTATTAGTAATCC
>OZ038491.1:23701052-23733552 GCA_964036315.1 Acanthosepion esculentum
AATATTCTTATTTCTATTCATTCAAAAAGAAATATCATTGAAAGATGAAAATAATAAATAAAAATAAAAATTTAATATTAAATAGAATTAAAATTAAATAAACATAAAATAAATTAGAATTGAAATTAAAAATTACTGCTAAAAAATATTTTATCGGAATAGAATAATTTTATTAAAAATAAAATAAAAATTTCAAATATAAAATAAAAAGATAAATAAAAAAAAATAAAAAAAATAAAATAAAAGTTTTTCCTTCTAGGAACTTACAATATGAACTTGGCAAAATAAAACTCATTGTTGCCAAGAAAATTAACTGAAATCCAATGCAAGTCTTTGATAGCACTGGTTAGAAAGTGGGTTAGTTACTGGAGAATGGAAACTTGAAATCTGAAACAATTCTTTTAAGGAAAAAAAAAAAATAAAAGGGAAGAATTGCAAGAACAAAATCAAGGAGACAGGAAGTCAAGTTCGTATCCTTCAACTATAGCTTTGTATCATTTTACTGTGACACATAAAATGACACGTGTGCTGTCAGTTTGACAGACGATTTCTTCCCAGATAAAGGAGCTATTTTTTATCAATCAGCCTTGGCAGTAAGAAACTGCATATGTGAGATTTTCCTATGATGTTTCATTGCAAAAATCCATCACTTTCATTTTTTTTTCCAAAAATCTTCACAATAAATATAATTTAGTGGCAACACTGAAGATTGATTGACACAAAAGATTTTAACAAAATGATTTATATGAAGTAAATGCTTATTTTAAATTATATTACTCCCGTGTTAATTACTATAAACATAGATTATATATATATATATATATATATATATATATATATATATATATATATATATATATATATATATATATAATAAATATAAGAAAGATGATACTCAGATATTAATACCTTTCTGTGACTTAAAGTTTTGCCTGAACACTAGATTGGTACACCCAGTGGTCGCATCCTACTGGTTCATACAAACTGATTCTTAAAGTTATAAAAGCTTAGCGAACCCGTTGTTGGATTATCCGAAAATAATCTCATATATTAATAGCCGATATATAATAGCTAAAAATACAATTAATACCATTGCTGCAAGTTCTGTGGAGGCGGAAAGAGGGTTTTTTGTGATGAACATAATTTATTCTGACAAAAGGAATCATTGTAAAGTTAAAAAGGTGACAAATCTTCTAGTCAAAAGTTTGATAGGTCTTCCATTGTATTTTTGTTTTCCATTGTATTTTGGGGACTGCAGCGATTTGGTTCAAATGTGGCTAAGAAACCATAACACAGCTGATGACCCTAGAGTCAAAAAGCATCAGACTTTTGAACAGAATTTCAGTCTGGAAATATCTTAATAAATAAATGTTTTCTATTATCAAAAGGAATTAATTCTTTTTGATACTATAAAGTGATTTGTTTCCATTCTCAGATTGAAAAGAAAATAAGGAGAATAGGTTCCTAAAGATTACCTGACTTTATAGAACCAGTTCCTGGAAATCTGGGATGCCATTATTGGTTACACAGATGTCTCACAATATTCAGGTGGTATGAGACACAAGATACTCAATTATGTGTCATATATATATATATATATATATATATATATATTATATATCCGATGCATAACCATTTCCGACCCTCACCCGTAGATGTGCAGTTAAAATGCACTGAAACCAAGTTGCATCTTTGTTGTGAGTAAAATGGTTTTGTCTATATGATAAAATTATAATAAATAAATAAATAAATATATATATATATATATATTGAAGTATTGTCATTGTTCTTTCATGTTCTTGTTTGCCGATTGAGCACTATAGAGAAGGGATATTTTCAGCAGTGGCTGCTCCTGCTATTAACGCTATTGCTCTTCAGTTATGAATTGAGCACTCTTGCTGCTGATATGGTGATTGTACACATCACATATATAATAAGTTAGAATATTCTCTTTCTCTGCCATGCACCAATCGCTCGGGGTAGAGTCTCTGACTGATGCGAAATTGGCTGAGTTTAAATCCTGGCTTGAAGCAATCGGATGTCTAGCCACACTGATGACCTTAAGATACAACAAAACTGGCTTGTATGTGGATAACTATATATATATATATATATATATATTCTTAAATATTGGCTCCTGAAAAAATTAATTTCGGTTGAGCTCTTTGGTTTGAGGCGTGCGTTTGTAAACAGTGACTATTAAAGCTAATATTGCATGACTCTTCAGCAGAATTGAGTCACTGTCAGTCACTGTATTTATCTAAATCTAAAAATAAACATGCTAAAATTCACCTTCATCCCTGCCATGAGCCGATGGCTTAGTGGTAGAAGTTCCGACTGACGCCAATTCAGTCGGGTTTCGATCCTAGCTAGAGGCAACCAGACATCTAGCCACACTGATGAGCTGTGAAATAGCGAAATAGTCTATCTGTGGATGACAAAAATATATATATATATATATATATATATATATATATATATATATATATATATAAAAAACATGTTTGGTTGAATAATATCTATGTATCCAATTAATAACATTTCCAAATTTTTTAATTAATTTTTTTAAGTAAAATAAAATTATTATTTTCCCAAAGTTCATATTTATTTTTATTTTATTTTAGTTTTCTACCTGTAGTATTTTTGAATATTGCTACATTTGTTTTGTATGACTTGAGCAACTTGAAATTGATTCCAGCTTGAGAATTAATCAAAAACAGTTACATAAACATACACAAAAGACAATCCTTGAAAACAATTTCAATTTTTAGTGTCTTTCCTGTTTACTTATATCTTTTGAAGCCTAAAATATAAACCATGTACTTTAATTAATTAAAAGATCTGTTTTCATTCCACCAATTTTTCATATTACTACTACTAATAATAATAATAGTAATTACTACTTGTTTACTAATGACTATAGAATGTCAGTCTTGTGATGAAAAGCTACTAAAATTAAGAAGAACGAAATACAAGTCATAAATAAATAATGAAATGGAGCTAAATGATAAATAATAAAATGTCATTGTCATAAAATTGGAAGAAATTTTGAATAGACATATTTTATTTGATTTTTCATTGTTGCCTTTTTAAGGTCAACAAGACTCTTTTTTTCCAAACTATTCTGCAGCCACTAAATTCTCCCTCCGACATATTCCACTTTTTGTTTTTTTACATCATCTGACAGATTACAATCATCCTTTTTTTCACTTAATACAAAAAGGTGTGAACTGTTATCTGATAAATAGAGAAATATTTGTCAGGCAGACATCCGGGTAAAAAATATTCTGCCTTGCTTGAAAAATAAAAATAGCAAAACAAAAGAAAAAACAAAACAAAAGAAAAAGCAAAAAACAAAAAAACAAAGAAAGAAAGAAAAGTGATTGCCCCTTTTTGGAGGTTCAAATGATTTTCATCAAAACAATACAGTATTTACACTCTCTTTCCCTTTGTTTGGCCTCCTCAATCCAAACTGTGATTTTCCCCTGAAAATGCAGCAATTTCCTCCCTCTCAAAAATGGTCTGAAAGCCCAAATAGGGAATCACTTGAGCTGCTAATATGGTAAGAGCCTGATCTTTTGATTGGTAGGTGACACATAGTTTAAATTTTTGACCAACAACATGGGAAGATTATTGACAGGAAATTTCCAATCTGCAATGAATATATCGCGCCTCTTAACTGAAGGCAGAGACATTCGGTGATGGGATAAGTTCCTTTATCGGGCACCATTTGTCATTCTTGTCAAATTGATATTACGTTGCAGATTTGGTTGAATTACACCATCGAACGTAGACTTCCTTTTTAATCTCCTGACTAGAAAATCTATTACGTCAAGAATCATTTTCTCTTTTGTTGCCTTTCCCTTTATATTTTTTTCTCATTATTTTTCACTTCTTTTCCTCTTTGATAAGAAATGGCAAGTTTGATAAAACAAAAGGCAAATGATTTTTATAGTTGTTTTAGGGGGTCATTAGGGGGTCAAGAAAATCAATGTGGTGGTACTGGGAACAAAGTGACAATCAGAGTATATATCATTTTTGTTTTCCTTTAGTTAATGAAGCTATTCTCTTCAATTTCTTGCTGTAACCCCTCATCTACATTTCATAATCTGGTGGTGGTGGTGGTGGGAGGGTTAGAATGGAATCTGAAAAAAAATGCCTGCTTCCCTTGAAAAAGAGCAAATCTAAGACAAGCAAGATTGAACGAAATGTTCAGCACATTCTGTCATAATCAGATCGCAAATATGATTAGTTGATTATGACCAATCGTGTCCCCCGTGTTGGCCAATAAATAGCATTTAAATGGCTTTTTAGAGAGCAAAAACACATAGACAATTGAAAGAGATTTTCTGATTCCAGTTGCTTAATAATCTGTGGCTGTTTATTTATATTGGTTTGATGACTTGACAATATGTCTGCTCAATGTATATTTCGAAGATACCGTAACAAAAAGTAAAAGAAGAACACAGACAACACTAAACATCTAATTATGACTTACAAAATATTCAGTTCTATACTAGTAGAATAAATCAACGGTTACAAAACTTGCTACCGATTTACAAAAAGGAATGTAATTTTTTAATCAAGGTAACTTTGGGTTCCAATGATAAAATAACAAAATATTGTTAATAGAATCATTATACTTCAATAATTAAGTTAGAATCGCATAATAAATTTTGGCTGAGCACTGATCAGATGACTTCCTTCACTTTATGTACAGGAGGTTATTCTTTTATATTCCTTGGAAAAGGCATGAATCTACCTCCCCCTGTATCCTATATATGCATTAAATGGAGGTGTGAGCAAGTTAACAACATTCAACACAGAATAAATAAACAAAGTTCAAATTCTAATTGAGGCTGTTTATATTCATTTATGTTTATTGGAAAAGGCATGAATCTACCTCACCCTGTATCCTATATATGCATTAAATGGAGGTGTGAGCAAGTTAATAACATTCAACACAGAATAAATAAACAAAGTTCAAATTCTGATTGAGGCTGTTTATATTCATTTATGTTTATTGGAAAAGGCATGAATCTACCTCCCCCTGTATCCTATATATGCATTAAATGGAGGTGTGAGCAAGTTAACAACATTCAACACAGAATAAATAAACAAAGTTCAAATTCTAATTCAGGCTGTTTATATTTATTTATGTTTATTGGAAAAGGCATGAATCTACCTCACCCTGTATCCTATATATGTATTAAATGGAGGTGTGAGGTAGTATAACATTTATCAGCATAGAAACAGAATCTGCAGACCAAATTTAAATTTTGTCTGAAGCTGTTTACATTCACTTAGAATTAACTGTCTTGGAAAAGGCATGAATCTATCACTCACTTTGGAGGTCTTGGGCAAGTTGCTTCAATTGAAGTAGGCTCAAAATTGAAAATAATATTGAATGCAAAACAACAATTCTCATCCCAGATTTCCATATATAATCTAAAAATGATGAAGGCCTGAGATTTTATTGGCTGAATTGTAGTGCACCAAAAAAAAGTAATTAAGGAGGATACATCCAGTGAATCCTGGACTAATGACAGCTATATCTTGAGTTAGATAAATACCTCTTTCATATATATATATATATATATATATATATATATATATATATATGCAGAAATATAGTCTTAAAGTGTGCTATATTTATGGGGTAAAGTGCTCAATATCAGAGATAGAGCGTGTGTAAATATAAAAGTGGACATGGAAGTCAGCACTTAGAGGCGACAGTCTGTTTCATGCTAGTGCAATCGTCAGTCGCCTGACGATTGCACTAGCATGAAACAGACTGTCGCCTCTAAGTGCTGACTTCCATGTCCACTTTTATATTTATATATATATATATATAAATACAGGTTTTGTTAAATAATTTAGACATGTTCTGTCTACTTATCCTCAAATAGGATCCTTTCATATTCACAAATAAGCGGTTGTTAAAAGATTTATTAAATATTTTAATATATGTGTGTATATGTGCAAGATGCTATGGATAAATTGTCATTTTATATTTTTACTTTCACACATGTGCATTGTTTGTTTTTGATTTTGTCAACTGCACAGTATAGTAGGGTCAGTTGGGCACCATCTATGAGAAAAAGAGCACAATGATGCAATTCACTCTAAAAGAAATTTGGAAATGGGATGCTGCACTACTTAGCATTTGTGTCAGAAGCTCCAGTACGAACATTTCAAAGTGTTTAGATGTTAATCTGAGGACAGTGCAGAGGATTTGGAAAGAGGTGGATGAATCTAATGGCGATTAGGAACGTTCTTTGAGTGATCACTAGTGATGGCAATGTAATTCCTCCATTCTTCTTCCCACAGGGCCTCAGACTAAACACAGAGGTCTACACCAAGTGCCTCGAGGAGGTAGTGCTGCCCTGGGTCAAGAGCATGGCAGCTAGAAGACCCAATATCTGGTAACAGTACTCTACACTATGCCATACAAACAGGAGAACCCAGGCATGGCTGTCAGACAATTTCTGCAACCACATCACCCCTTACATCTGACCATTTAACTCTCCAGACTAAAACACCCTTGCTTATTATATATAGGTTGCAGTTGAGCAAGAGACCAACAAAACTTCATTTAATACCAAAGATGAACTGAAGGCAATGGCAGCATTCAGCAACTTAAACATGGAGATCATCCAGAAGAGACACAAGAGATTCCAAAGTTTTCTGGAGGCCTTTAGTTGAAGCTAATGGTGATTTTATTGAATAAATCGATGTTAGCAATGAGAAAGGAATTGGTGTTGCATTTAAATTTTTGAAGACAGTAGGTGAGAGGGAAGCAAGAAACTTGAAGAGAGTTCAACAGGCAAGAAAAGAAACTATTAAAATAGAACATACTTTTGCTAGGCCAACAGTAAAACAATGAGACCTAATTGCCAATCTAGTAGTATGCTTAAATTCATGCAGTCGATGTACCAAGAACGAGAGCTTATCAGAACAATTGCCATGAAAATATTTATAGAAAAAGACAGAGGGAAGCCACGTCACAGCTTTGGGAAAATGACTGATTTATTTTAATTTAATCTATGTTAACAAGATGAATGCTGGCTTTTTTGCTTTAATTCATCCTTAGCAAGGTGATAATGCCACTAAGACGCAAAGGTCTACTGGGAATAAATGAGAATCAGAAGAATTTAGAAAGAACCAGAAAGCCCAATCTTAAACAGAAAACAAGGGATAAACATCTACTCCTGTTCAAAAGACTGGGGAGGAGGATGAACTGGTTGATAGGCAAACTTATCTGCTCCTATTGAAGGAAAAAAGTCAATAAAATTTCAGAGTTTAAGTGGAGATGTTAGAAGTACAGATTTGAAGTAAACTTTAGAAGCAACTGGAAATGTAATCCTAAACAGAAAACGAATGATAAACCTCTACTCCTGTTTAAAAGACCAGGGAGGAGTGTGAACTGGACGATAGGCATACCTACTGAGGGAAAATAATATAAAAGAAAACATAAGTAGTAACTAAAATTCTTAATACCACCAATATGAGTAAAGCAATTGAAAATAAGAGGAAAGAGATACTGGCTAAAATTTAGTAATGGTTAACAAGCCTTCATCTCAAATCTAAAAATTTCAAGATGATATAATTACTCATATGAATAACATTTAAAATTTAAATTTAAAGAAATATCAAGTCAGAAGTTAATAATGGTTGACAATATTTCATTTAATAAAGATGAAGATAGTTTGTTAGAAAAGACAATGTATTTTCCATCTTTTAGAAAAAGTTTTGATATATGAATAAAATTGATGAATTTTACAATACATGAAAGAAAAATCAATTTTTTTGTTTATTGTATTTTCTCAGACTAGACAAATTTTAATTAAGATACTTACAGTTTTATTCTGGGAATTAGAATTTACTAGTTTCTATTTATATATTGATCTGTTTTAAGGTTTACATACCACACACTGTTACTTAAGTTTAACAACTGTTTGTGTTGAAATATCATAGAAGCATTGTGGGGATTTGGGGCTATGAGCGCAAGGAATTTACTAATATTTATAGTAATTTCCACTTGGCTACATGGGATATGCTCCAAGCGTCCAACAGATCCCAGAACAATGAATAGTGCCTCTCCCTATATATACAATTGCTTATTTTTTTCATCTATGGTAGACCATAAAAGATACTTAAAACCATGGATATTAAAAAGCTTCATCTGCAAGGGATATTTTCTATGAACCACCATGTTCCTAAAAGTATTCATAGCATCTTGTCCTATGTATACATTAGCATCCCTTTAAGTGACTATGTTTCAAATTACCAACATTTATCTTGAACCACAGAGAATATTGAGTCCAATGTATATATAATTTCCTGTCCTTTGTAACTCTTAATAAATGTTGTCTTTTTGTTATCTCTTCTAAACCTTGCTCTACCATCCATTTACCGAAGCTTGCTTGGTAAGTTATGTGTTGTTTTTCTCTATCCACCTTGACTTCCATTTCTCCGGTGATGATCAAATTTTCAATCTATGCCCTAGAAATTTCTCTTCTTGATGTTAAGTATAAGTGTCCTTTTTGTTTCCATTGTTGGTATTCTCAGCATCCTTCTGTTGCCTCCAATCTTTTCTTCTTCTGTGAGGAGAACGTCCAACATTTACTGCCATATCTAATGATTGATATAAACAGTACTCTTTTCTTTATATCTAACACAATTGTTCTGTTTCTTATTTAATTTTAGTGTCATGCTTTTCATTCTCTGTTAAAGATATGCAAGTTGTTGTAATTGGTAAAAATCTTCAATTCGTAATTTGCATGTTGGGCTGTCTCTTTTGCTAGCAACCATGCATCCTATGTTCTTGCAATTGGTGCTTAGTCCTTTCTTCCTGCTTTTCTACACTAACTTCTGTAGGAGCAGCTGTAGTTTTCTTTCTGGATCTTCTATCAACACTGTGTCATTTGCATATTTTATATTGTTAAGATTGTGGCTACCAATAATGAATCCTGGTAGGACATCTAATTCTCTCAGAATTGCCTCACTGTATCGGTTGAAGAAATCTGGTAAGAAGACGTTTTCTTGTTTTATGCTCTTTCTATTTTTGTATATTTGATGAACTCATTTATATGCAGGTGGTTTGCTGCCAGTGTAGGGTCTATGACACATGTTTGAAAACTTGAGTTCAAAATTCTTAATGAATTTTTTTATTTTCCGTCCAATTTTACTTCCAAAAACTCCTGACTGCAGTTTGTTTCCAAAGAAAGATATTCCTTGTCAACACTCACCAGCCCAATGTTTGAATCTTGCTTATAAAGGACAGTCTGCATGGTAGAGATTTTGGGTGCTGATCATAGATTTCCGTCTTGTGAGTATCAAATTTTCAAGTTCACTTTCTTCATTACGTGCCCTAGAAATTTCAACTCTTTCTAATGTTAAGTATACAGGCCTTTTTTGTTTCCATTTTCTCTAAAACTTTGACATTGCTCACATATTGGATCTATGGTATTTTTAAAACCCTTGTTGCTTCAAGTCTCTTCATCATCTGTGAGGAGATTGCCCAGCATTCATTGCCATAGAGGAGGGCTGATATTATGTAACATTTGTAGTCTTTTCTTTGACATATGGGAAAAGATGTTCCAAGTTCACCAAAGGATGCCTGATATTGTGTTACAAAAATAACAGAATTAGAATCAGAAAAAAAAAAACACTTGAATGGAGGAAAGAGGACTTGGAGAATTTGAAACTCACAGTCAGTACCCTAACTAATAAGTTTGTGTAAATAGATGTTGAACTGATACTGGGAAGGAGAGTAAGGAGACAAATATTATTTAGGGATAGAAAACTGTGGAGGGCCATGATCATCCAAGACCTGAAGAAGGAGGACATGAGTTCCAAGATAGATGGATTTATTTTCTTTTTTATCTACATCTGCACCAATGATAAATTTTAATGCATAAATTAAGTACAGCAAGAGAGTAAGAAAAACAAATAATATTGTTATGAAGTTGATATACACGCAATAGTAGTTGTCACAAGTGACACTATTCCCAGTCTATCTCAAGTTCTGCCGATATATAGTGGTATGGTTATGCTAATTAGTATTAGCCTAAGCAATCTCACTACAAATATTAAAGTAGATAAGAATAAATCATATTTGAAATGTGCATTTGTTCTAAACTGTAGATCTTAGTCGACTGGCTTATGTGTTTCTTTTTCTTTCTTAAGTCATGAACTTTGATCCTTCCAATTAAATGAACCCATCATGTTTTCTTTTTGGTATGTCCTAATTTTGGCAATACCACTTCTCTTGTGGTTTGGAACTGATAAACTCTTATGAATTGTTTATTTCTGTGGTTGACCACAGATAACGCTTAATTGCAGAAAACCAAATTACATGAATTGGCGTATAAAGAGTTACTGCTTGTAGCATAAACATGATATAAATCTTGAACAAGAAAGGTAATATTAAAAAGAAAAGTAAGTAAGTATAAATGTCTGATTTTTTGTAGCCTTTCATCAATGTCCTGTGTGTGATTAATTTGAGTACCTGGGCATAAAATCTTTATCAATGGCTTTTCTGGCCAGATTCATTTATATTGCATCTCTTGAACATAAAATAATTGCTTGCTTTTTGACATTTCAAGATGAAGTACTTGCTGTTATTCCATATAGTTTTTTGTTTTTGTTTATAGCCAATTTGACCTTTGGTGATAATATTTCCAAAATTGGTGAAAAGATGAGGATCTTTATGCACATCTTCTCTCACAAGAATTTACTAGAATCATTTTAAAATACTTAACCATTTTTCCAGAAAACCATTTCAAGAAGGTAAGGCTTTTCTTGCTAATTATTCTGCCACTCTTTTGCTCTGACTTCATTTCAGTTTTCAGTCTTCGAATAGAAATTGAAATAATCTTAGATATTTTAGGATTCGGAAATTAAATATTTTAATTTTCTATTTTTTTCTTTTCCTCTTGTTTTAATTATTTTCATCTTAGTAAGGCAGTTCTCTTACCTGGTCTTTCTGCATTACTCTTTTACCAGAACTCTTCTCATTGCTAATATTCTACCATGTAGTAATTCTATATCATTTTGTTCAGTAATGTTCTCATTGCTAATATTCTACCATGTGGTAATTCCTTACCCTTTTACCAGCACTGTTCTCATTGCTAATATTCTACCATGTGGTAATTCCTTACTCTTTTACCAGCACTGTTCTCATTGCTAATATTCTACCATGTGGTAATTCCTTATCATTTTGTTCAGTAATGTTGTCATGAAAAGCAAGTTTCTTATGTTTTGTTGCAAATTTATTATAAATATTAGTTTTTGATCTGTAATATTTCTGCCATTATCTTTTCCTGCCATTTTATTCCATGCTGTATTGTTGACTGTGTAGAAATAATTGAAATGGTGATGAGAATAAATATTAAAATGCCTGTGTTTGTGACATCCTTTAATATTCCAGGTACAACTGATCTGAATATTGAAGCAGTTTCTTTTCCTTTTGTTTTAATTATTCTCTTTTTTGGTAAAAGACACCGTGGGTTCTAATCTTAATCCTTCTGCCATGTGGCAACCACCTTTTGCTATTTGCCTTGACAAAGTCCTCTTGAGAAATGCAAGTGTCCCATGAACCAATGGCACAGTAATTTTGAGTCAGGTTGTGGAAACGAGACGCAGTGGAAACAGGACTGGCAATACTAAACTGAGCAAGGTGTGATATCCGTGGACATTGACAACATGGCAGGAACAACCTATCCCCATCGATTAACTAAAGTGTTCAGTTTGGAATCCCTCAAAACTTACCCAGATTGATATATACCTGAAAAAGGACACAATGCAAAAAGTTGAGATGTGATAAGAACAAAGATGAGGATATTAGTCTGAGTATAAATAATGATAACTCCTCATCCCAGAAATTCAGACTGGAATTTCTTACTACAAATATATGATAAATATTGGTTCTTTGCCTGTAATCTTTCTGTCACTGTCTTTTGCCTCCACTTTATTCCATGCTGTATTGTTGACTTCACCGAATTAAGAATAGTAGTTTTCAGTATAAATATTAACGTCTGTGTTTGTGTTGTCCTTTTATTAATGCCCTGTGTGCAATTGATCTGAGTATTGAAGCATGAAGATTTTTACCAATGTCTTTCAGGCAAGATTGATTTATTTTGCATCACATGAACATAAACTGATTCTCCTTCATATCATCCTGTCTTCTCATGTGCTGATGCCAACTCGGTAAGAAGTCCAAAAGAAAGAAAGACAGAAGAGAGAAAGAGAGGAATGGAGAAAGGGAGAGAAAGCCCCGTGAAAAATGTGTCATATTATTGTGTTCATAAATCAATAATGAAGAAAGAAATCAATACTGAATTCTAAAAAAAGAATGATAACATAATACAAGAAAAATTGCACTTTGCCTAAAATTATATGGCTTTATTATATTACCAGTGTAGTATCTGTGTGAAAAGATGTGATTATTTATGTATTGGCACTTCTGTCTTGAATCAGAATATCTGTGCACTCTAACTAGGATCAAAGTGACTCCCCATCCATCGACTTAGGATCAGAGTGTAGTATCTGTATGCTGGGTTTATGATCAAAGTGTCACTCACTCCCAGACACTTCTGCCTATGATTACCACTATTTATGTGAACATGAGGCCGGGATCAAACTGTAGTATCTGTGACCTGGACAATAAACTAGATGAGATCTCACAATTGTGTTTCTGAATTCCATCAAGCATGACTCGGTAGTGTTTCTGTCCTCGGTCACAGCATGACTCGCTAGTGTTTCTGTCCTCGGTCACAGCATGACTCGCTAGTGTTTCTGTCCTCGGTCACAGCATGACTCGCTAGTGTTTCTGTCCTCGGTCACAGCATGACTCGCTAGTGTTTCTGTCCTCGGTCACAGCATGACTCGCTAGTGTTTCTGTCCTCGGTCACAGCATGACTCGCTAGTGTTTCTGTCCTCGGTCACAGCATGACTCGCTAGTGTTTCTGTCCTCGGTCACAGCATGACTCGCTAGTGTTTCTGTCCTCGGTCACAGCATGACTCGCTAGTGTTTCTGTCCTCGGTCACAGCATGACTCGCTAGTGTTTCTGTCCTCGGTCACAGCATGACTCGCTAGTGTTTCTGTCCTCGGTCACAGCATGACTCGCTAGTGTTTCTGTCCTCGGTCACAGCATGACTCGCTAGTGTTTCTGTCCTCGGTCGCAGCATGACTCGCTAGTGTTTCTGTCCTCGGTCACAGCATGACTCGGTAGTGTTTCTGTCCTCGGTCGCAGCATGACTCGCTAGTGTTTCTGTCCTCGGTCGCAGCATGACTCGCTAGTGTTTCTGTCCTCGGTCGCAGCATGACTCGCTAGTGTTTCTGTCCTCAGTCGCAGCATGACTCGCTAGTGTTTCTGTCCTCGGTCGCAGCATGACTCGCTAGTGTTTCTGTCCTCGGTCGCAGCATGACTCGGTAGTTTTTCCGTCCTCGGTCGCAGCATGACTCGCTAGTGTTTCCGTCCTCGGTCACAGCATGACTCGCTAGTGTTTCCGTCCTCGGTCACAGCATGACTCGCTAGTGTTTCCGTCCTCGGTCACAGCATGACTCAGTAGTGTTTCCGTCCTCGGTCACAGCATGACTCACTAGTTTTTCCGTCCTCGGTCAGAGCATGTCTCACTAGTGTTTCTGTCCTCGGTCAGAGCATGTCTCACTAGTGTTTCTGTCCTCGGTCAGAGCATGACTCAGTAGTGTTTCCGTCCTCAGTCAGAGCATGACTCAGTAGTGTTTCTGTCTTCAACGCCATGGGACCAAGTTTACAAGACACTACATCTTCCCAACTTCTGGTTACTTTTCCCCCCAGTTTTCATTATCATGAGACATCTTAAAAAGGCCTGTATTTTGACCAGTTGCCAAACTGTCCCACTGCTAATGGGAAATTCCTGGTGTTGACAAACTTGTCCACATCTGATCTGAGGCCTCTTTTGCCTATGTATTGTCATGCATTTTCCACACCCCCCCTCATCTCCTGGCCACAGATATGACAGAGCTTGGAGCAGATCTCATTTCCTCAAGTGTTTCTCCAAAGGGTGGGGCTTGTTTGTATTCCTCCACCTTGTGCTCATGTGATTCTTCCTCTGTGAGATCATCTGGCACATTGACACTCATGATGATTTCATCCTCACTTTTGGGCATATCATCTTTACTACTTGACGATTGTGAACTTGGGGAAGGACGAAGTTTGCTGACATGGTGGGGCATTCTGTCCACCAAGACTGATTGCAGACTAACAAGTCCCTTTCTAAAAGATGTTGTACACCAGTTGTTTACCCACACAGGATCTCCCACCTTTTACACATGGTGGCCCAACTCAGAGATCATTGGAGGCACTGAACCACTCCCATTAAGCTGAACCTTGTATATGTAGACTTGATTTGCCAGTGCAGTCAGTGGTGAGGTGTCATCTTTGAGGGTTACATTGTACCAGTAGGTAGCCTTTTGAATACTACAATTCATCCTAAATACAATTCAGTTGACATTTCTGTGACACTGCTGCATTATTCCATTTACTGTCGGGACATGCATGCATTGGAATTGCAAATACATGTACTATTCATGGGAAAATGCCTGGAATTCCCTGCTACAGAATTTGGTGTCATTGTCTGTGAGTAACTCAATGTGGTGGTGCCCTCTCATAGAACTCAAACTCCAGCTGACGTATAATGCTCAATGAGTTTTGGCAGTGTAATGGCTGCCACACAGAAAAACGAGACAGGTCACAATCTGTTAGTGCCAAGTAACTGCCACGGTAGTGAGTTATATCCATGCTAAGTTGGTGGCAAGTACTGTTCACTCCCAGTCTGCCCTTTTTCCAATGGACTGGTGCAGGATCTATTGTTTTGAACTCCACCCAGGTCCGTATAGCCGATTTTACGAAGGCCTTTTTCATGGAAGAACAACTCTTCTCACAAAATATATGGGTACACCATACACACCTGGATGCTACACTGTGTTGATGTATTTCTATTATCTGACTGGGACTCATGGTGTCGAGGGAAGCAGCACACACCTGTTGCACATGTTCAGCTCTCTTTTGGATGATATCAAACCACCTATTAGGTACACGGGTCATCTTGTCTGCCAAGTTCTAGTTTGATGTTACTAGTATCATGTTGACATACAACTTATATTCTTCGACTATTTCTTTCATTCTTTGCACCAGCAGCGGGCGAAATGCTTTGGTACATACCCTAGCTTTACCTGTGAGGGTGTCAGACAACCAATGGTACACACATAAGGAATCAGTTTTTATGTGAAGACTCTTTGCCTGCCACTGGAGGACCAAACTGATGCTTTTCATTGCAGCCTAGTTGATATGTTGGGCATCATTTGTCGGCCGAATCTCGCATGTGTCCTTCAATGTTGCTCTGTCTTTTTCCAGCACCACTCCTAAGGAGTTTGCATTGACCCACACATTGCACTCCACCCAGGTCCATATGGCTGATTTTACCATGACCTTTGTCACTGAAATACAACTCTTCTCACAAAATAGGTGGTACGCCATACCCCTGGATGCCCCCTGCGTTGTTGTACTTCTATTATCTGACTGGGACTGATGGTGTCAAGGGAAGTAGCAAACACCTGCTGGACAGGTTCAGCCCCCTTTTAGGCCATATCAGTCTACCTTTGGGGTACACAGGTCATCTTGTTTGCCAAGCACCAGCATCATGTTGACAGACATGTTCTTGGACCAGTCCTTTCATTGTGCTCAAACTTCTTCACACCAGCATCTTGCTCACTGCTTTAGTATATACCCTAGCTTTGAATGTGAGGGTGTCAACAACCTGTAGTACACACATGAGAAATTGTTTTTCATGTGTAGACTTTTTGCCTGCCACTGTAGATCCAAAGTGAGGCTTTTGATTGCATCATCCAGTTCAAACAAGTTGATATATTGGGCATTGTTTGTTGGCCAAAGGCAGCATGCAGATTCTAATGTTGCTCCATCATTTTCCAGCATCACTCCTGTTGCTAGGAACCTTGCATTGACCCACATGTTGATTTCAGATCCATTTACATGCTAGTTGCCCCGGGCATGATCTTGTGGTCGCACTGTTTCTTTCACCATCTGTTGTGGCTGTTTGCCTGTTGTTTGATGAACCTGGTCATCACGCACAGCCATCTGCACATGGGGAGATGTTTCACCAGCTCTCTGCATAGTGAGAAGACATTCTGCCAAGTGTTAACATCAGGGATATTTGGGATTTAGCTTCCCCAAATCCACCACAGAGTGTTACACTCACCCCAAACTTCTAGTCCAAGTACATGAGCCCCATCCTTCAGATATTCTAAGCCTTCGCACATCAGCCCATACTGGGCCAATTTTGCCCTGACGTCTCCACAGACATGATGTTCTCGTTGATATACATATCATAAATGTACACTGATGTCACTCTCCAAACTGTCTCCTCCTGTGACCACATGGTTTCAAGAATGGACTTCATGACTAGAGACACCACATTGAATGTGAATTCCAACTATGCTTGGCAAACCATTTCCCTACATCATCACGGTTTGATATGGCCACAGTAACTCACGTATTTGTATTTGAAGATATACTTTTTGCAAGTCAAGTATGGTCTCTTTGTTGGCGTCACACAGTTTTTTCCAACAAATGTCCACATTTGCAGTAAACACATCACTGTGTTAAGCTTGTGATAGTCCATCACTGGGTGCACTTTTTTCTTTGTTGTGCTGCACAATGGTTATTAAAGACACTAAGCCTTTGGGTGACCTCAGTTAATTTTCAGGGAGTTAGGGTTTTAGCCACACATTTTGGTGATCCATGTCTGAATTCTTCTTTTAAGGAATCCCTAATGTCCTTTGAAACAGGGTACTCTGACATCCTGTTGCGTAACTGAGTGGGCACCATACTTGCTGTTCACTTCCATTTTGCAGTCTAGATCCTTTGCTGGGGGTTGAATTCCACAGAAAAGTCAGGTTGGTGAATGGACTGTCGCATATGACGGTGTTTCTTTGCTGCAGTATCGTATGACTCCATTGTGCGTGATATGGATGCCACCTAATGCAGTTATTGCATCTATTCTGGCAATTAAGTCAAAACCTAGAGGTTTGTCATGCACCACAAGGACATCAACCTTGGCTGAATTGCCACTGTCTGTGCAGATATTAACGGTCCCATTTTCTGCCACCGATCATCTCCACATTTATGTGCTTTCCAGTCCAAAACTGGCATCTCTCCGCACTAATCATCAACCAAGAGCATCCAAAGTCAATGAAAGCTGAACACCATTCCCTGTCAACCAATGTGTTTACAGGCAGTGCTGCATTTATATCTGGGTGGGGAATGAGACTGGTGTAGATGTCTTTTCCCCTGATCCATTTCCCTGGGCATTTCGGTGATATAGGGCCCAGTTTGTCACAGCGTTAACACCATATCACTGTCTCCTCTCTGGCTCCCACTTTGTCCTGTTTGTTGAATCAAACAATATCTAGCCAAGTCATTAGCACCACTACATCTCTGGCAGATGATATTGCTCTGTATATCATTGGCAGAAGCCAAGTATGTACCCAGTTGTTCAGGCTTTGCGGCTGTGCTACAATCAATTCTGCTGCTGGTGTATTATCCTTCAGTATGGCTCTATCCTCTGGTCTAATAGCTTGTTGACATCCAGTGCATCCATTTAAAAGGAAGCATGAAGCAGCTTCTTGACAAGCTCAGGCAACCCTGCTACAAATGCACATACAAGTCCATGGTCAGACACCCCTCAGTTGACAGTCTGTGGAGGTCTGCCAAGTAGATTCATTTGAATTCAAGTGCCAATCTACAAATTGGTCATATGCTATGCCTGATATGGCCTACATCTTTTCTTTCTTGCTGAATTGTTGGAACACAGCAAATGTGCTTCCTGTCAATTGGTTTGGTTTGGTTTGGTTTACGGCATATCAACCTCAATGGCTTATTTAATGCTGACAAGATTTCTAAGATAGGGTTAATAAAAAGTTAGAAAAGATTGTTGGTTTAATTTGGTTTGTTTTACAGCATATCAACCTCAATGGGTTATTTAATGCTGACAAAATTTTTATTACTGGCAACAACTTGTTTTGTCAAAAATCTATTTCTGGTAATATTTTTCCATCAAAAATGTATTGCTAGTAATATTTATTTTTTTAAAAACATTGTTGGGGATATTTTTTCAAAAATGTATTGCTGGTAATAATTTTTTACAAAGTATTTCTGGTATTAAAACCTATTTTTACACTTTCATAGAGTTTTGACCCCTGTTTAGGAGTTAACTATTTGTCCATAGATTGGACCCTAACAGGTGTTACAACCCCGGGTCAGGGTGGACCTTGAAACACCAGCAATTAAGAGGTGGTTCGACGCTCCTCAAAACCTCCTAATCAGAGACCTTGCTGCTGGACGTAGTTTATTGTCATACCCAGGACGATCCTGTCAATTGAAGTGGCAGATCACTAGCAATGTTCTTTAGGTCGCACATATCGCAGACTAGTTCAGCCTTTTCAATGATAGTGAGACCCCAGTCTGAACCATAAAATTTAGGGATTAGTTTCAGGTAAAACTTGCTGTCAGCCATGAGTGCAGAAAAAGCTTGTTGCAATGTAAGCATGCTGAGATTCAGGGGAAACACCTCAGCAATTACTCGTCTCCCAAGAACTATGGCAATGATAAGGATAAACGGGGAAAGAGATGGGAGGTAACAAAAAGTAACACTGCCTCAGAAACCACAGCAACTTGAGGAGCAAAATACCCACACAATCGACATCACACAATACCGTGTCTAGCCAACTGCTGACTGCAGTTTTTTCCCAGCTTTTATTGGCATGAGGTATCTTACAAAGGCCTGACCAGTTATAGAATGGCTTGCATGAAGACATGACAAATGGTTCCACTGCTAACGTGAAAAAGCCAAATGTAACTAGTGTTGACAAACATATCCACATGCAATTCAAGGACTCATCTGTATTGATGCACTTTGCGGTAGTCTGTTCATATCAATCTATTGATCTAAAACTGTTCATTTCTATTTAATTCCATTTCTATCTAAGTCTGTTTATGTCTCTCTATATTAGTCTGTCTAAATCCATTTATAGCTAATGATTTTAATCATTTCACCCCAAGCAAGTGGATAAAGGCTCTAAGATCTGCCTATCAATATACATTTATCAGTCTGTTCATATCTATCTATATATCTATCTCAGTCTGTTCCTATCAATATCAATCTGTTCATATCTATCTCTCTGAGTCTGTTCATACCTATCTATCTAAGTCTGTTCGTACCTATCTATCTATCTATCTATCTCAATTTGTTCATATCTATTTCAGTCTGTTCATGTCTATCTCTCTCAGCCTGTTCATATCTATCTTGAGTCCGTTCATATCTATCTAACTCAATTTGTTCATATCTATCTATCTGTTTTTCTCAGTTTGTTCATATCTATCTATCTGTTTTTCTCAGTCTGTTCATATCTATCTGTCTTTCTCAGTCTGTTCATATCTATCTATCTGTCTTTCTCAGTCTGTTCATATCTATCTATCTATCTAGCTGTCTTTCTCAGTCTGTTCATATCTATCTATCTATCTGTCTGTCTTTCTCAGTCTGTTCATATCTATCTATCTATCTATCTGTCTTTCTCAGTCTGTTCATATCTATCTGTCTTTCTCAGTCTGTTCATATCTATCTGTCTTTCTCAGTCTGTTCATATCTATCTGTCTTTCTCAGTCTGTTCATATCTATCTGTCTTTCTCAGTCTGTTCATATCTATCTGTCTTTCTCAGTCTGTTCATATCTATCTATCTGTCTTTTTCAGTCTGTTCATATCTATCTATCTGTCTTTTTCAGTCTGTTCATATCTATCTGTCGTTCTCAGTCTGTTCATATCTATCTATCTGTCGTTCTCAGTCTGTTCATATCTATCTATCTGTCTTTCTCAGTCTGTTCATATCTATCTATCTGTCTTTCTCAGTCTGTTCATATCTATCTATCTGTCTTTCTCAGTCTGTTCATATCTATCTATCTGTCTTTCTCAGTCTGTTCATATCTATCTATCTGTCTTTCTCAGTCTGTTCATATCTATCTGTCTTTCTCAGTTTGTTCATGTCTATCTGTTTTTCTCACTCTGTTCATATCTATCTTTCTACTTCAGTCTATATATTTTCATTTTTTCTTGCTTTTTATCAGAACATTATAACCAACCTATTCACTGCTTATCCAATTTAACTACAGTCATTCAGAACAAAGAAATAGCTTCTGAAGACAAACCTTGAAATCATATTGTTTGACTTGCAGAATTATGTGGCAAATCCATATAATTTGCGTTATTTTATCTTCTCTGATATTCAGTTGGTTTCAAACTTTATTCTATACATTAATATCTTCTCAAAGTTGTTGGCTTTGTATTTATTCTGATACCGTGTTTCCCAAAATTGAATTGCACGTACAGCAATATCTGATCCAAATGAGACTCTACGCTGATTGTCTCAATTCAAACATTATCAACAACGAATCAGAATTTAGATAGTAAATGCCATAAGTTCAGCTCTGATATTTTGTCATATTCTGTAATATGATTAAATCATGAAAACTTTGATGTCAGGTCTAATGTTCTGTCTCCAGAGTCATGCAATGCCCTCTGAGAATTAATGACGAAACAACTGTCTACGATTTTAAAGTTTTGACTTTTGTTTTTAATCCGCAGGCCCTCAGATGTCTGCCGCCATATACAAACTCAAAGTGCCACTCCTCAGTAGAAGAGTTTATTTCGTTATATCTTTGCAAGTTTCTATCTTTTCAACACCCTTGACTTCAGTTCTTCACATTGTTTTCTCTTGTTTATTCTTTTGTCTTTTTCTATCAGGCTTTTCAGAATTTAATCATACAAAAGGCCAAGATGTTTGTTCCCGAGGATTTCTGGCCTAGAGCCATGCGCCACCTGTTGGTGGATGTGTGCATCAATCGAAGAAAGATAAATCATTAATAAATCAGAAATCAATATGCCCGTCCTTTGATGGCAAAAGCTCACACACAGTCAGACCCGCAAGAAATGAATTTGAAAAAAAAAAACAAGACAATAGACACTTATAAATGGAAAATGAAACAATAAATAAATAAAAATAAATAAAGAGAAAAAGGAATGAGAAGTGAATGAAATACAATGAAAATGGATGTTGATGTGGTCGGGAAGCAAAGAAACAAAACTGAACGGCTTGGAAAAGAAAGAAATCTTCTCAAAGTAACGTATTCATAGATACCTGAAGAGGCTGGCTGAAGCTGTTTATGTGCACTTAGTACTAATGACCTTGCTAAAGACATGAATCCATCTCTCCCTACATTCAATTTATGCATTAAAAGTAGGTGTGAAGTTCAATCTCTAGTCAAGGCTCTTTATATTCACTTAGCATTAATGCCCTTAGAAAGGCCTGAATCCACCTCTCCCTGCATTCTATATATGTAGTAAATGGATGTGAGAGGTAGTGTAACAGTTATCAGTATGGGAAACAGAATCAGAAAACCAAGTTCAAATTCTGGCTGAGGTTGTTTATATTCACTTAGCATTAATGCCCTTGGAAAGGCATGAGTCTACCTCTCCCTGCTTTCTATATATGTACTAAATAGATGTGTGAAGTAGCGTAACAGTTATCAGCATGGGAAACAGAATCAGCAAACCAAATTTAAATTCTGGTTGAGTCTGTTTATATTCACTTAGCATTAGTGCCCTTTGGAAGGCATGAATCCACTTCTCCCTGTATTCTATACTAAATGGATGTGTGAGGTAGTGTTACACATATCATCATTGAAAACAGAATTAGCAGACAAAGTTCAAATTCTAACTGAGGCTATTTATATTCACTTAGCATTAATGCCCTTGGGAAAGTCATGAATCCATGTCTCCCTGCATTCTATATATGTAATAAATGGAGGTGTGTGGTAGTATAACAATCATCAGCATAGAAAACAAAATCAGCAAACCATTCAAAATCTGGTTGCAGCTGATTATGTTCACCTATTATTAATGCTCTTGGGAAAGGCATGAGTCCACCTCTCCCTGCATTCTATATATGTACTAAATGGAGGTGTGAGGTAGTGTGACTTATCATCAGAAAAAAAAGCATCAGCAAACTAAATTCAAATTCTGAAGCTGTTTATGTTCATTTAGTATTAGTGCTTTTGGGAAAGGCATGAATCCATTTCTCCTTAAACTATAATCTCTTCCTTGATATCTTGTCATGAATGGCATTAATTAAATGCATGAAAAATGTCAGTCTTCGTTAATATTTGTTAATAGCTGTAATAAAAAACCCTGAAAGGTGCTGACACACATCGTGAAGAAATTAATGTCTATAAATAGGAGGTTAAAGGATCTACACGAGTTATTGAATGTTTCTCAAATTACATACACTGGAAATTGACATTTGTAAATAACAGTTAAGTCCAGATAACTCTATAAAATTCAGTGATTGACTTTACATTATATCATAATTATGAACAGTTTCACTCACTTGTAAAATGATAAAACTTCAATATTATTCAATGAATAAATTTGTCGCCTTGAGGATTTTCTAATAGATGCTAATATACAGAAATAATTTCCAGAAAAAAATGTTCCTGATTTTTTCAAAGGGACCATTCTACATAACTAGTACCTAATTTTAAATAATCATCACCAGCAAAATATTTGTCTTTTTAATTGTTAACATTTGAGCTTAATTGCATTGAATAAGATGAATCCAGACCATGCGAGTAATTAAAAAATTAAGTGTTAATATGAAAATTATTGATTGAAATATAAATCATCTGCTTGTCTAATAAAATGAAATATTCAAGAGGACAACTGGACACTTTACAAACATAAAAACAAGCAATAATTTATGAAATTTGAAATATTTATATCTTAACAACTCTTGATATTTTTGTCAATATAATTTTATTTAATGAATTAATACCCAATATAAAATCAGGCATTAATTGGGGAGGTTAAAATAATAATCCAGCATTAATTTTCAGTTTCTAAAAAAAATTTGTTATTAATTATATAATTATAAAAAATTATATCAATATTGGTTTCTACCTGTAACATGTAATAGTTGCTGTTCTGATAATGGAAAACATTACACACCATGGCACTGTCCTTGGCCTCAATGTTCATTGGTGCCAACAGCATTCTAGATAATCACTCTCCAGTGGGGTTATCCTTTCATGTTGAAATCTCTTGTGGTTTTTTACATTATTTACATTATTTGGACTGTTATCCTCATCTTCATTGCCATATTCATAATGTTTCAGTCTCTATATCTCTGAAATGAGGTATTATGATTAATTACATTATTCAAACTGTTATCCTCATCTTTATTGCCATATTCACAACGTTTCAGCCTCTATATCTCTGAAATGAGGTATTATGATTAATTACATTATTCAAACAGTTATCCTCATCTTTATTGCCATCTTCACAATGTTTCGGACTTTATATCTCTGAGATGAGGTATTATTATTACTTACATTATTTACATTATTTGGACTGTTATCCTCATCTTCATTGCCATATTCACAACGTTTCAACCGTTGTACGCTCCAGCCTTTATGTCTATGTCTCTCTATATATATCTGTCTATAGCTCTGAGATGAGGTATTATGATTACTTGCATTATTTACATTATTTGGACTGTTATCCTCATCTTCATTGCCATATTCACAACGTTTCAACCGTTGTACGCTCCAGCCTTTATGTCTATGTCCCTCTATATATATCTGTCTATATCTCTGAGATGAGGTATTATGATTACTTGCATTATTTACATTATTCAGACTGTTATCCTCATCTTCATTGTCATATTCACAACGTTTCAACCATTGTAACTCCAGCTTTTATGTCTATGTCCCTCTATATATATCTGTCTATATCTCTGAGATGAGGTATTATGATTACTTGCATTATTTACATTATTCAGACTGTTATCCTCATCTTCATTGTCATATTCACAACGTTTCAACCATTGTAACTCCAGCTTTTATGTCTATGTCCCTCTATATATATCTGTCTATATCTCTGAGATGAGGTATTATGATTATTTGCATTATTTACATTATTCAGACTGTCATCCTCATCTTCACTGACATATTCACGACGTTTCAGTGGTTGTACACTCCTGCCTTCTTTAGGTGATTGGAATTTTGAACTGAACCCTTTATTTTGTCCACTGGGGTAGATTGTTCTGGTTCCACGTGCCATGCCTCTTCAGATGTCACAGTTATTTCTTTTTAACTCAACTCTCCAACTGTAGCCTGGTATTGAAGTCACTGGATCTAACCAACATCTTTATCTACTGGGCCATGTGTCCTTGAGGACATTTCTGTATGAAGTTTTTTGGGGGGGACTTATAAACCTAATGTCTCAGCAACCGTTTTTTACCAGTGCTCATATTGTAGTTATTACATTATTATTATTGCATATTTTTTGCTACAGCTTATATTGAAGAAGGCCAGACTGCACAACAACTGAAACATTGTGAATATGGCAATGAAGATGAGGATAACAGTCCGAATAATGTAAATAATGTAAGTAATAATAATACCTCATCTCAGAGATATAAAGTCCGAAACATTGTGAAGATGGCAATAAAGATGAGGATAACAGTTCGAATAATGTAATTAATCATAATACCTCATTTCAGAGATATAGAGGCCGAAACGTTGTGAATATGGCAATAAAGATGAGGATAACAGTTTGAATAATGTAATTAATCATAATACCTCATCTCAGAGATATAGAGGCCGAAACATTGTGAATATGGCAATAAAGATGAGGATAACAGTTTGAATAATGTTATTAATCATAATACCTCATCTCAGAGATATAGTCAGATATTGTGATTGTTTTACAGATAAAATATCTGCACCCCCATGTCTAACCATCTTTGAATTCAAATTTTTCCTTTTCCCAGATTGACTGTCGGCCATAGCTAGAGAGCCCAGTTTACTCTACTATTTAATGTATAGCTGAGGCATAAGAGATGTTTCAATTTTTTAATATAGCTTCAAGAATTTTTAGTTTATGCTTATCATTTTCATGAAAAAGTATAGATGTATTTTCAACAAGAATTTTCCTAAATTGTGAATGACAGGCATGACGTTTGCATATGTGTCTACATGATAACAATTAAAAATTGTACAATACATAACCTTAGCGTTTTTCACTTCACACGTAAAAATTTAATTTTCAGATGAACACAACAATTTTATGTCTTAGAAAAAACAAGACCCTGATGACGACATTGTGCTAATGTCAAAAGTACTCAAAATAAAATAACTATGCATTAGTATAATTTCCTTCTTTCTTTAATAAGGATACTAAGAAACTAGTTTGTAATTATGAGAGTACCCTATTAAAAGTAAGTAGACAAAACTAGTCTAAATAATATAATGAGACATGTCTTAATGAAAACATGCTGCCAAAATATACACAATATATATATATATATATATATATATATATATATATATATATATATATATACACACACAAATTTTTACTTTGGCAGTAAGAAGTCATTAAAAAATGTTTTATTAAATTTAACTCACTAAATTAGTCATAGAGCTGTAAAACATTTTAAAAGAATCTGTCCGAATGTTTTCTTATTCTTTCCCACTCAGTAGCAACTTGTGTCTTAGTGGCTTTATTGCCTTGCTTGGGATGGAAAAATGTTGATAATGGTTTTAGTTCTAATACTTTCAGGTAGTATAATGGATATTGGTGAGGAAAGGCATAAATCCATCCATTCTCTCCTCATCTATGGATTAAATAGCAAAGAAGACTGGGCCCTCTAGCTATGGGGTGGCAACCAGTCTAATAGAAGTAAAAATCTGATTTAAAAACCATGAGAAAAGCAATGGAAAACCAATCCACTCTCTTCCCCAATTCACAGATAATAAAGGAAAAGTAATCAGTGGAGGGTCATAATTGCTTCTATCCTGGAGGGACGTGACCAAAAAAATGTTTTCCAATATGTATTTTTTATATCATGTTTTTCACACACACACACACACACACACACACGTGTGTGTGTGTGTATTTGCATTGTAGCAAAATGAAACTATGTCTTGTGGCATTCCAAAACTCTCTGAAATTGTCTAATCGTTGGAAATACCAAAGTGTGCCAGACATTAAGTTCAAATATTTTCTCTTAAAGTGCTTTTCCAGTATGAAACATAAAATTCTTTCACAGACAAACCACAAGAAGGAGATCCTAAACAAATGAACAAAAAAAATGAACTGATAAAAAGATAAAAACAAAAATAAAAATTTCCATTTTTCTCTGGAGTATTTTTGAAAGTGGAACCACCTGCCATCTTTGAGAACTTATTCTTGATTTCTATGTGGTGGACACTTTGGATGTTTCCTTTCTGTCAATTTTGAGTTGGCATTGTCTTGCTATGACAGGAATTTCTAAAAATATTGCTTTTTTGCATAAATTAAAACACTTATGCCCACACAAAAGTCTAGACATACACGTCTGTATGTCTTCAAATTAAATCTTGCAGTAGGATATTTAAATTGGCATTTAAAGTAGTTGATGGAGAATGGCTTACCCAAGTAATCAATCACAATGACTCCATTTTCTATACCAACCTAAAAACTAGACCCACCCAGCTTATTAAGCTCACCCCAGGAAATTGAACATAGAATAGGCTGCACTAGGGGGAGTTTGTCCCAATATTACGAGTTTCTACAAAACCAAATCATTAACCAAAATATTTGAGTTATGTTCTTAAATAGTCTCATCAGATGAAGACTTTAATATGGCCATTATGCATGGTATCAAACACATATTCAGAAATAGCTCAACTTTCATCTGTTTTTTTTTTTCAGATCAATCAGTAAAAATGACTTTGAGCAAATGGAGCCTATTGTTCTTAGTAAGGACAATCTTTCTTTGAGCCTCGTCAAATGGTGCTATCAAATCATAAACAAAGAACTGTACCAAATAACAGAAACCACATCACTTGAGGACTTTTCCCAACTGAACTGGATAGAACATGTAGCTCGAAGCGAAAATACCAATATAATCAAGATGTTGACATTCCACACTAATTCAAACAAAAGGTTAGGAAGGAAACTTCAAACAATACTAAAAAGGAAACAGCTAATAAATAAAGAAGCTGGATGAATATTTTCAAAGTGAGCTGATTCTATAATTTATTCTTAGTATTTTAAATCATATATATGTGTGTGTGTGTGTGTGTGTGTGTACAAATGTAATAGTTAATGGTCTCGAACAAGAAAGCAGCAAGACAAATTCAAATTCTAGTCAATCACATTCCTTTTCATACAAATCCATTTGGGAAAGGGTATGAATCTAACTCTTTTCCATCCTGCTATGTGTTAAATAGTAAGGTAGACTGGTCTCTTTAGCCTTGATTTGCAACTAGCCTTGGAGAAGAACATGGAATTCAAAACCTGAGGAGGACTCTTTAGGATCTTGTGGCACACTGTGCACCAGTTCTCTCTATTTACTTCTGCAAAGTGTGGTTAGTGCTGTGCAAATCAAAACATATATTTGGGATAGTTTGACTGTTCAGTTCTAGGAGCTGAACTGCTGAACCCTATATGCATTGAAGACAAGAGAATTTATCATATATATATATATATATATATATATATATATATATATATATATAGTTTTTGATATATAAAAATATATGTTGCTATCTCATACTGTCAAGATGGAAAAACACCAAACTATTAAAGAATACAAAAAAAAATCTTAAAATCGGCCAACTCATTTAGAAATGGGAAGAATTTCTTACTGAAATTCATTGATAAAAAAGAGATCACACAATGCAAACACAAAATACTCAGAACATCACATCACATTTTTCAAACATACGCATGCGATTTCCAAAAAGCATCTGCCAAAGAAATAGAAGTGTTGAAAAAACTAACGACTAAAAAAAAACAAAACTGTTGGAATGGAACACCACAAAAAGAACATTGTAATGAATCTGGAAATGGCTCAACTACACCAAATGATAAAGCAAATGAATGAGAATCAAAACGACAATCTATGCAGCAACAGCAAAACTGGAAATATGTTGATGTTGCGGACTGGCGAATGTATTTTGAGTGATCAGAAGGATTTTTAGTGTTGGTGTTCTAAAACATTCATCCACAACAATTAAAGAAAATATTAGAAACAAATCATGCAAGAAGATTGAAAGCAAAGACAAACATTTAAATATACAATAACATTCGTTTATAATTCAAGAATACAATTGAGTTGAACTTTGATGGATAAATGAGAATAGATTATTTGACTATGTAGAATATTATTGTTAATGTTTGAACGTGTTTGAAATTGTTACTTAGATTTGTTCACAAAATTAAACTATATGTCCAGTTACGTACAAAATTGTCCTGTGTGCTAGTTCAATTATTAGTGTGTGTACGTAAATTTGTTTATATTATTGTTCAGAATTGGTAGGAGTTGCTTACCTTTAGTTGTGTGAGAATTTGATTGTTTACTAATACTTATTAAGTAGTAAGTAAAATGTCACTTTTTAAAGTATCGTACGTGATGTTTAGATAGCGTTCCTGAGAGAGATAGAGCGTGCTTGTGGTTTGTTGAGTCAAAGATATTTTCAGTTTGGCATCTCTCTAGGAATGAATGTCTGACTGTTTGAAGCGATCAAGAATTTCCTATTTATAGATTTCTGGGCAAAAAAGGTAGGCTCCAGCGGCTTGCGTGCGAAAAGGCATTTTCACGTGAATTTTCTACAGTTCTAAGGCTTTTAACCAATAGGAAACTTTGTTTACTGAAACTAGAGTTTTGATTGGTTGATAGATATTTTTGGTGTGAAGTGGATTATGCTGCAGGGGTGAAAGGTTAGTATGGATTATTCCATCATTGAAAGGCCAAATCTAATAGAAAAAGCTTTCCAATATAGAATGAAAAGCCTTAAGTTTCAGTTTAAAATTTCCTACTGGAATCCGCAAAGGAGACATGGTAGTAAAATAAATCACAAGCAAAATGACTTTGAAGTCATGAAAGATTTCATACAAAGCATAATCACTGCTACTATAAAAACCAACAACAAAAATACATTACGACATAGACACCTAAATGCACTAAAAACCTAGTGAGAAATAAGGAAATCCACATCACTCCCTCTGATAAAGGAGCAGGAATTGTGATCATGAACAAGAATACATAAATATATAGAAAAAGATTAACTCACTGCTCGACAATACTGGTATATCATGGGTGAATGTTCGATGCATGCAATACAAGCCTTACAGTTTTTCCAGGATAAATAATTTTGTGTCATATAAAATTAATTACTGATGATTTTCACTATCCTCTTCGTACTTGTATTTCTTTAGGATTTCCCCATTTCTTCATTTCTTACGATAAATATTACAAATGATATTATTTAGGGAGTGTAAGTAGAGAAAACATTTCTTGTTTATCAAGAAAAGATTCAAGTAAAAGCAATGAATTTTCTAGCCTTTTTAGTAGGGAGCATGAGAGACAGAACATAATAGTGAGTGGGTGAAAGAGAGACAGTCACAAAAAAGCAGAAATTCTTTTGCTTGCAAGGCTGTGGTTTAGCCTTCCCTGTTTTATTATTCCTTTCAAGCTGGGTACCGAAAAAAGAGAGAATAATAAAGTTGGTCACAGAGAGAAATTCCCCAAAAGCAGAAATTTTTCTGCTTGCTTTCCAGCTGTACTAAGCAGGAGGCACTCTCTACTGAAGAGATAATGTTTTTACTGTGTGTGACTGAAATCAAAGACTTGCCTATTCAAAGGACTGCTTTAAATGAAAAATTTGTATTATTCGGTTCTAAAAAGTATATAGGGAACATCTGACGACTTTAGTGTCACATCAAAAGTTCTTTTTCATACTGACTTTTAAAAATTTTAACTCATGGAAAGTATTCTTGACCCCTTCTTAAGACCTGGATTCAGTCATGTGACCATTACCCAGAAAGTTTTTGACCAGTTCATACAGTGGGGTAAATAAGTATTTCATCCACTGTTGATTTTCTGACTTTGCCACCTTACAAAAATAGGAACGGTCTATAATTTTCAGTGAGAGATAGAATATTAAAAAAAATTCTAGAAAATCACATTATATGAATTTGTGTACATGGAACAAAAAGGAGCAACAAGCAAAGTCTATTAATTGTGATTAAAAGGTAAGTTTTCATCCATTTCAATACCTTAAGATTTAATTTTAAATGTTCAAAATTATGTTTTACTTAGGTAAAAAAAAATTCTTGATAATATTGTATATTACTTCATTAAACATGTTAAATTTTGTTAAAGGACATTTTAAAAAAATCACTGCAATACCAAATTTTAAAATTAAATTAAAAGTATTTAAATTCAAACTTCATGTGTGTGGGTTTTTTTTAATTAAAGAAGAAAGGTTGAACTTTATCTTAAAAGAACATTTGGGTAATTAAATCAATTTAACTTAAAACAATATTAATTTGCTTTAAGTCAAAATTACAAATATTCACTTTTCCAGTCATCAATCAACACCATTTTCTGATACCTGTTATCAAGCGATAAGAAACTTATTTAAACATTTTTTTAAAATTAAAAAAGAAATGTCTATATCTTGTTAAAACAAACTGTTAATTTGATGAATTGTGAACAAGATTTAACCAAAATTACTTACATTTTTCTTATTTTTCCGTTACATTGGTGATGCTCTACTTATATATCATTGTGATAAGGACTTACCTGACCTAATAGACCAACTAAACAAAGTCGAACACAATGGAATTTACATATGAAAACTGTGCAACAGACAAATATGAAATTAGTGAGATAGAAAGGTCTGAACGGTCCGAGATAGGCAGGTCTGAACAGAAATAGACAGATCTGAACATAGATAGATGGATACATAGATCTGAACAGTCAGAGATAGATATGAAAGGTCTGTAATAGATAGATTTTTACAGGCAGAGATAGATAGATAGATGTGAACAATCAGAGATAAATAGATAGATAGATCTGGACAGTCAGAGATAAATAGATAGATAGATCTGGACAGTCAGAGATAAATAGATAGATAGATCTGGACAGTCAGAGATAGATAGATTGATAGATAGAGAGAGAGATAAATCTGGACATTCAGAGATAGATATGAAAGGTCTGTAATAGATAGATTGTTACATATGAATTGGCTGTGATAGATAGATCTGAACAGGCAGAGATAGATCTGAACAGTCAGAGATAGATAGATAGATAGATAGACCTGGACAGTCAGAGATAGATATGAAAGGTCTGTAATAGATAGATTGTTACATATGAACTGGCTGTGATAGATAGATCTGAACAGTCAGAGATAGATAGATAGACCTGGACAGTCAGAGATAGATCTGAACAGTATGCAATAGATATATTGTAGCATATGAATTGTCTGTGATAGATAGATAGATAGATAGATAGATCTGGACAGTCAGAGATAGATAGATCTGGACAGTCAGAGATAGATAGATCTGAACAGAGATAGATGGATAAATAGATCTGAACAGTTAGAGATAGCTATGAACAGTCTGAAACAGACAGATTGTTACATATGAACTGACTGTAATAATTAGATATGAACAGTCAGTGTATGTATATATATATATATATATATACATATATAGCATAATGAGAAGCCATGTATAATTGGATATGTATATAATCTGGAGAAAACAACTGAAAAGTTGCAAATTAAAAACATTTTTGAATGTATTTTTGTGAAAGTATTTATTTATATATATATATATATATATATATATATATATATATATATATATATATATATATATATATATTTGATATTTCAGATCTGCCCCGATCTTTCATCAGAAATAAATGTATTCATAAATTTGTTTACAAGTAGCGTCCGTTGCGAGACACGGACGTCACTTGATGTGGAATGTAACTTTCTTTGAATATTTCTAATGTAAATCTAACAATAATGATATTTTAGATGTTGTTTAAAAAGGTTTTTTTAACTATATCTAAAAAAAGATTTTTTTTAACTATTGACATATTTATACAGATTTAAAATTCCCAAGTCTTTGTTTAACCGTAGTTTATATGTATTTAATTTTAAAATCCAGTATTTTTCTTTTTTTCTGTGTGTGTATGTGGAATTGAAATTGGAATCTATCAATAAACATTTACAGTTGTCTAATGAGTGTCTTGATTGATTAAAATGTTCAGCTATGGGGGAATAAGGATTGTTTTGACATATGGTTAGTTTATGATTGTTGAAGCGAAATCTAAAATTATTTCCAGATTCACCAATATATCCACTATTGGGACATATTGTGCAGAATAAATAGTAGATTATGTTATGACTATCACAGGTGAGGCGAGGTAGGTGTATCTTGATATTGGTGTTGGGTACAGAAAATACATTATCGGTTATTAAATGTTTGCAAACTAAACAACGAGTTTTGTTACATTTGTAATTTCCTGATTGGTTTGTA
>OZ038491.1:23743552-23763552 GCA_964036315.1 Acanthosepion esculentum
TCAAAAGAAAATAATCATGGCAGGCATTTTTGCTCAATGATTTTAAAAGTGCCCCCCCCACATACACACAAAGACAGACAGACACACACACACACACACACACACACACACAAACAAAGTATTCTTCATTAATTATATGAAAAAGATTCTGGAGTAATATTTGTCACTCATAATGAGAAATCTGCACTCCCCACCCATAAACAGGTTGCGTTATTTTATGATGATAAAATTAACACATTAAAATCCTTTAACAGTGTAAATAAATCTTAGTTCACACAACTAGGCCAGTTTACCTAATTCCACTTATTCCAATTTAACTTTGTGAAGAACTAAACTAAACTATGGAAATCTAAAATCTGGACCAATACCATTGTCTTCATCATTTATCTTGCACTGTACTAAAGAACATATCTGTACATCACATCAAAAAGCCTACTTGTAATCAGAACACTTCTCCTGGCCGAGTGGTTAGAACGTTCGCATTCTGACAATGAGACTCAGGTTTGAATCTCACGACAGTCGATTTGTCGTGAAGGAGTGCTCCTGATATTATCGGACTGGAGCATGCAGCACCTTTGGGAAGTGCCTGAAAATCACACCACAGGTTGACACAAGCCTTGGGAGTGAAACTGGATAGATGGAACACTTGGGTACTGTTGATAATTATGTTAGCATGAAGTCACAAGTCATCGTGGCCGAGGGCTTGAGTGTGCTGGCCTTGTTCAAATTGTTGATCATGCTAGATAACACACTCTTTCCCAGAAATTCTATCTAAGATCTGCTCAGCAAAGTTGCAGCATAAAGCACAGGTGGGCTCTGTGGGTGTTGAATAAACACAAATGTGCCTGAGCAAGTGTCTGCAATAGGGATTGGCTAGCCATCCTAATAGACAGGAATCTTTGAATACAAGTAGCCAACTATACATACATACCCCTCAGGATGTAGGTGAACATAGTTCTCCACAATTTCCTGTCCTTTGTAGCTCTTAATAAATTTTGTCTTTTCGTTATTTCTCTTAAAACCCTGTGCTGCCATCCATTTTACCCAAAGATCATCAAGTATAATATACACCATTTTCTCTGTCCATCAAGACTAAGAACATGACTCAAGTTTTCAGGTGTATGTTTTGTTTTTCTAGCAATTTCTGGTGTTAAGCAAAAGTAACGCTAACACAGCCTATTCTAGACGTCCTAGGTATGACAATAAAATACACCCAACAGCAAGTTCTCTGATCAGGAGGTTTTGAGGAGTGTGGAATCACATTTTAATTACTGGTGTTCCCAGGTCCATCCAGACCCAGCATGGTAGCACCTGTTACAGTCCCAGCTATGGGTAAATTGTTAACCCCCAAACTGGGGTCAAAATGCTAGGAAAGTGTAAAAATAGGTTTTAATACCAGCAATGCATTTTTGTACAAAATTATTACCAGAAATGAATTTTTGAAGGAAAAAATTATTACCAGCAATACATTTTTGAATAAAAATATTACTAGCAATAAAAATCTTATCGGCATTAAATAACCCATTGAGGTTGATATGCCTTAAAACAAAAGAAACCAAAGCAAAGACAAACCTCTTCTAGGTTCAATTTTCTTAGCTATCCCTAATACTAAATTCGTTATAACTGATCCATGCACTGAGGTAGTTCAAGTGTTTGGTATTTACTAATTCCATATCCTGATTTTTTATGATAGATTCAGGATAGGTGCTGTCACTGTATTTATTCCAATTCCAAAAGAATAATTCCTGTTTGGGAAATGTTTATCTTGAGTCCTATTTCTTGGAATACTTGGTTGATAATGTTGATTTTTTGTTCATGATCATTGTTACCACAACTATGAATACCTATATCTTCAGCATAACCACCTTTTCATCAGTACATTGACATCAGGAGGGTAAACATGATCGCTGTTTTCATTTGGGTGATTGCAAAGTTTTCTGTGATGGAAAAGTCTTCCATTTAGTTTTGTGCTAATTATTACAAACTATGGAAGCATGCATTTTCTACAGAAAATATCTTCTAGAACTTTTATGCAATCTTATAATTTTATGTAATCTTCCAGTAATATATAAAACTGACAATGCTGACCTATAGGAGTCTGCTCCCTCATTTACTCAAATATTCAATAAAAGGCTGAGAATCAAAACTGAAATTATTTGTGAAATGCTTGAACAAAGGGTAATACATAAACTTGAATGGATTTCCGGTTCAAGCCAAGTTGCTGATTGCCTAAGAGAGGTGTCTCCCCAAACAAGATTCTGGATAATATATGTGAGCCTAGAATCTCTCTCTCTTGATGATAAAAAAAAATGACGCTAAAATATATATGATAAATAAGGTGTCACTATGGTATACAAGTAAAATTGAAAAGGTGGGGAGCTGTTAATTATGCTGACTCTGGGGGTCCTACCTAGAATTGAACTCACCATCCTTGGCTAACAAATTTCTGAAGATATTATTAAACTCTCGCTCCTGAGCTTAATAGATGTGTTCTAAGCAGTAGCAGGCGTGTCTCCTTTCGTACCAAAGTGGCATTAACCTTTTAGTAATTTTTCTATTGTCTGGTGAAATGCTGTTTTATCACTATACCATAATTATTTGATGATAAAGAATCGATGAATTTTGAAAAATGCTGAGTTGTACGTATTTATGAATGATGTAAAAAAATAATAAAAAGAAATTCTTTTCTTTTGTAAATGAGTTGGAATTTGAATACAAAGAAGGAGAAAAATATCCACATTTATTTTCAGGAATAGAACTTAATTCACAAAAAGGAACCAAAATTAAAAGACAAATCTATGTAGGAAATGAATTTCAGAATGTTTTATTTCCAGTAATAAAATATCTATTCATTTTTTTTTTCTTATTTTGTTGTATTGAAAACTATTAAATGCTTTTATTTAACCACCTCTTCTATGAGGCCTGCCACTGGCAGCTTATGCATAGAGATATAATAAAGATATTTAAAATATAACTGAATCATAGTCTTTATATGGTTAATTCAAATATGCTTTGGAGGAAAGATTTCCGTAAATGAAAACACTTTTTATACGCTTTGATTTATAATGATAATCTTAATAAACATATTCATAAAATTAACCTAGGAGAAAAAGTCAGTAAAAAATGAAAATAATTTTGATACACCTCTAAATTATAATAATATTAGTAATATGATAGAACTGTTGATTGTTTTTTTAAATGAAGGAAACTACAAGAATTTCTACAGAGGGTAGTGAAGGAAAGCGAGAAGAAAGGACTAAACTTCAGTTGCAAAAAAGACAGATGGTTGTTAGCAAAACAAACAGCCCAACATGCAAATTACAAACTAGAGACAGTAACATTAAACAAATACAATTTAAATATTAAAGAGGTCAGAGAGAGCAAAACCAAAATCCAAAGGCACATTGGGATAGTGAAAGATGCCTTTCAAAACCAAAGTATTAAGAAACAAAAAAAATCATTAGAAACAAAGAAAATAGTACCGAACTGTTATGTAATATCAGTGAATGCTTGACAATCTCCTAATAGCAACAGAAATCTGGTTCTACAGGAGGATATTGAGAATATCATGGACTGAACATGTGAGCTACAACATTTTAAAGAAAATGGAGACAAAAAAGACACTTATAATTGACATCGGGAAGATATCATTGAAATTTCTTATACATATAATGAGGAAAGTGAGCTTGGAAAATTATCCTTGGTATTTTTTTTTTATCCCAAGATTTTAGCCAACGTGTTCTTTGACTCTCCACAAGGGTATATCGTTTATCTGGTAATGCCATCATTTGATGAATTTTGTTAATTTAAAAATGCTTCTTAGTAAAAGAGATTTTGATTTATACTGGTAAAATGGCGTCAAAAGTCGGTGTGAAATATTCTGAGTAAAAATAACAAACAACAATTCTACCTCTTCACTGTCACTAAATGGTCACTACTCGTTAACTTTTGCCGTTTCTTAGATCAAGGGAACAAGATTAACTATGAAGATTTATTTATTTAGTTTTATGGCATATCAACCTCAATGGGTTATTTAATGCCGACAACATTTTTACAATAGATTCGTATGAATAGAATATGTATTGTTTGGTTTAGATTGGTTTGGTTTATTTTGTTTTATGGCATATCGACCTCAATAGGTTATTTAATGCCGACAACATTTTTACAATAGATTTGTATGAACAGAATATGTATTCTTTGGTTTAGATTGGTTTGGTTTATTTTGTTTTACAGCATATCAACCTCAATGTGTTATTTAATGCTGACAACATTTTTACAATAGATTTGTATGAACAGAATGTGTATTCTTTGGTTTAGATTGGTTTATTTTGTTTTATGGCATATCAACCTCAATGGGTTATTTAATGCCGACAACATTTTTACAATAGATTCGTATAAATAGAATATGCATTCTTTGGTTTAGATTGGTTTGGTTTATTTTGTTTTACGGCATATCAACCTCAATGTGTTATTTAATGCCGACAACATTTTTACAATAGATTCGTATAAATAGAATATGTATTCTTTGGTTTAGATTGGTTTGGTTTATTTTGTTTTACGGCATATCAACCTCAATGGGTTATTTAATGCCGACAACATTTTTACAATAGATTCGTATGAATAGAATATGTATTCTTTGGTTTAGATTGGTTTGGTTTATTTTGTTTTACGGCATATCAACCTCAATGGGTTATTTAATGCCGACAACATTTTTACAATAGATTCGTATGAATAGAATATGTATTCTTTGGTTTAGATTGGTTTGGTTTATTTTGTTTTACGGCATATCAACCTCAATGGGTTATTTAATGCCGACAACATTTTTACAATAGATTCGTATGAATAGAATATGTATTCTTTGGTTTAGATTGGTTTGGTTTATTTTGTTTTATGGCATATCAACCTCAATGGGTTATTTAATGCCGACAACATTTTTACAATAGATTCGTATGAATAGAATATGTATTCTTTGGTTTAGATTGGTTTGGTTTATTTTGTTTTACGGCATATCAACCTCAATGGGTTATTTAATGCCGACAATATTTTTACAATAGATTCGTATGAATAGAATATGTATTCTTTGGTTTAGATTGGTTTGGTTTATTTTGTTTTACGGCATATCAACCTCAATGGGTTATTTAATTCCGACAACATTTTTACGGTAGATTCGTATGAATAGAATATGTATTCTTTGGTTTAGATTGGTTTGGTTTATTTTGTTTTATGGCATATCGACCTCAATGGGTTATTTAATGCCGACAACATTTTTACAATAGATTCGTATAAATAGAATATGTATTCTTTGGTTTAGATTGGTTTGGTTTATTTTGTTTTACGGCATATCAACCTCAATGGGTTATTTAATGCTGACAACATTTTTACAATAGATTCGTATAAATAGAATATGTATTCTTTGGTTTAGATTGGTTTGGTTTATTTTGTTTTACGGCATATCAACCTCAATAGGTTATTTAATGCCGACAACATTTTTTATTGCTGGTAATATTTTGTTTTCTCAAAAATCTGTTTCTGGTAATATTTTTCCTTCAAAATTGTATTGCTGGTAATAATTTTTTCAAAAAAGCATTGCTGGTAATAGTTAACTATTTACCCATAGCTGGGACCCTAACAAGTGCTACCACCCCAGGTCAGGGTGGACCTTGGAACACCAGCAATTAAGAGGTGGTTCCACGCTCCTCAAAACCTCCTGATCAGAGGCCTTGCTGTTGGATGTAGTTTAACGTCTTACCCAGGACAATATGAAGATTGAAATGTTTCTCACAGAAGTTAAAAATGAAATAAGAACATTTTGAGGTGAAACATTCATCAACAGAATAAAAAATGTGTTAGTTGTTCATTATTCTTAAAGTCTTTAAAGTATATACACTCATTCATCTTTGTTTCTGCTAAACATCACAAGTTCCTTTCAACTACATTCAAAAGATTTCTTTTTCTTTAATAGGCACAATATAAAAGGATTTAATATTTTTAAAGTTACAGAACACATTCATATTGGTATTTACTAATCTAAGTATGACACAAAGACAGATGGAGATAGGAAGATTGTGTTGAGCCAAACTGTCAACTTAGAAGAGCTTGCCCACATTGAAAATCAACATTTGAAATCCTCTGGGCATGAACACTGGCTTTTGACATTTGTACACTCTTTTTTTTTGTATACTATCTCTCTCTACTAGTTTTTTCTTTCCTTGTTTTCTTTTCTCTCTCGCTTTCTCTCCTTTTTTCTCCCCTCCTGCTTTCTCTCTTTTTTTCTCTCCTAACTCTTTCTTTTTTCTTTCTCTCCTTTTCCCCCTCTTTTATCTCCCTCATACCTTGTTTCTTAACCCTCTTTTTACTTTCTCCCTATTTAAATGTTTATCTCTCCTCCTTTTCTCACTCTCATTTTCTCTTTCCTACTGGTTTTTGTTCTTATTATCTTTTTTCTCTTCCTTTTCTCCCTCACTTTAATACTTTCCTTGTTCTTTTGCTCTTATTCATTCACCATGTCATTATGATTGTCTTCCTCACTCTTTCTCTCTCTTTTTTTCTCTCTCCCTTCTTGTTTATCTATTTTCTTGTTCTTTCTGTTCCTGTTTTATCTTTCTTCTTCTTTTTTCTCTCTTTCTTCACTTGGTTTCTCACTCCTTCCTCGGTCACTCTCCTTTTACTCTCTTTCTTCACTTGGTTTCTCTCTACTTCCTCGGTCACTCTCCTTTTACTCTCTTTCTTCACTTGGTTTCTCACTCCTTCCTCGGTCACTCTCCTTTTTCTCTCTTTCTTCACTTGATTTCTCACTCCTTCCTTGGTCACTCTCCCTTTTCTCTCTTTCTTCACTTGATTTCTCACTCCTTCCTAGGTCACTCTCCTTTTACTCTCTTTCTTCACTTGATTTCTCACTCCTTCCTCGGTCACTCTCCTTTTACTCTCTTTCTTCACTTGATTTCTCACTCCTTCCTTGGTCACTCTCCTTTTTCTCTCCCTCTTCACTTAGTTTCTCACTCCTTCCTCGGTCACTCTCCTTTTTCTCTCTTTCTTCACTTGGTTTCTCTCTACTTCCTCGGTCACTCTCCTTTTACTCTCTTTCTTCACTTGATTTCTCACTCCTTCCTCGGTTACTCTCCTTTTTCTCTCTTTCTTCACTTGGTTTCTCTCTACTTTCTCGGTCACTCTCCTTTTACTCTCTTTCTTCACTTGATTTCTCACTCCTTCCTCGGTCACTCTCCCTTTTCTCTCTTTCTTCACTTGGTTTCTCTCTACTTCCTCGGTCACTCTCCTTTTTCTCTCTTTCTTCACTTGGTTTCTCTCTACTTCCTCGGTCACTCTCCTTTTTCTCTCTTTCTTCACTTGGTTTCTCTTTACTTCCTCGGTCACTCTCCTTTTACTCTCTTTCTTCACTTGGTTTCTCACTCCTTCCTCGGTCACTCTCCTTTTACTCTCTCTCTTCACTTGATTTCTCTCTCCTTCCACGGTCACTCTCCTTTTTCTCTCTTACGTCACTTGATTACTTTCTCCTTCCTCGGTCACTCTCCTTTTACTCTCTTTCTTCACTTGATTTCTCTCTCCCCCCCTCGGTCACTCTCCTTTTACTCTCTCTCTTCACTTGATTTCTCTCTACTTCAATGGTCACTCTCCTTTTTCTCTCTTTCTTCACTTGATTTCTTTCTCCTTCCTTGTTTCTCTCTTTCTTTGTGTTCTCTCTTCTTTTTCATATTCTCTCTTGCTCTACTGCTCTATTCTCTTTTTTACTTGCTTTCTCTATCCTTGTAGTCTCTCTCTCTCTATATATATATTTTGTTTCTTTCTTCTTTCATTCATTGTTTTCTCTCTACCTCTCTACTTTTCTCTACTTTGCTCTCTTGGGTTTTCTCTCTCTCCTTTGTTCTTTTTTCCTTTTGCTCTTCTTGTTCTCTCTCACATTCATTCTTTATCTCTTCTTTCTCTGTTGTCTCTCTCCCTCTCCTTGTTTTGCTCTTTTATTGTCCTTTCTCTCTCTTTTTTCTTGATTTCACTCTTATTACTCTCACCTTCTCCTTATGTTTTTCCTCACTGTTCTTTCTGTTCTCTTTCTTTCTCTCACTCTCTTTCTGTTCTGATATTACTCTCCTTAGAATGAGCATCGATTTCTCAAGAAGCTTTATATTTTATTGCTTAGTCTGGCACAAGGCCACAATGTATCAGCACTTAATGATAATTAAATTCCCTAAAACAATAATTGTATGAGAATAGCTTGGTAGTCATTGATCCACAGTGAGACACCTTAAGTTTTTTAAGCTTTTCTCTTTCATTTCTTTATTTCATTTTCTTTTACAAATACAAAAATTATACGTCACTTTTAATTATTCATTGATTTTATTTTTTATTCATTTTCTTCACCTTTGTAAATCATTTCTTTTTTCATACAAACACACACACATATATATGTTCCTTCTTTTCTATATTTTGTGCTTTCTTGTCCCCCCCACAACCCTCATTGAACTCAGAAGTATCTTCCTTACATTCCCTTATATACCCCAACCACACCCCCAAAATGATCTAGAAAGAAAAGAAAAAAAGACAACAAAACCTAATCCCTATCCCCCATCAAGATAAAAAGCTTATCTGTTCCCCAGTCGTGCATCTACTTTGACCCATCAAGAACACTTTTCATGCTTCTTTTTTGGCTTACGCTTAGGAAAGGGAGAAACCTTGAGTATAAAATACAGGTTTTTATCTCAACTTTCCCTTTAAATAGACAATCTTGTTAACTTGCCAGTACCATCTGCGTTGTCTGCCAATTTCTCAAGCACATGTAATCTCTCGTCATTTGCTTTGGTAGCATCATGATGACTGTTTATGTTGTGAATTCATAAACGGGTTGTAAACAACAAGTAAAGTAGTTTTATATTCAGACAAGCAAACAGAAAACACTTTTGCTTTTAAGGTCTTTTCAGAAAAGTTTTCACCAATAGATTGATACGTGTGTTTTGGATGAAAGCATCAATGGAAATAGGTGATGTGATTTAAGGCGAAGTGTCAGGTGTATTGCTTTATAAATACAGAAAGGCCCTCCCCAATAGGAAGTTTGGTTTAACATAATCATGCAACCTACCAATTTAAGGCTAAGTGTCAGGTGTCTTGCTTTATAAATCCAGAAAGGCCCTCCCCAACAGGAATTTTGGTGCAGCATAATTACAAACCTACCAATTTAAGGTGAAGTGTGAGGCGTTCTTTATAAATGCATTGAGGTGGCTTGCATTATAGTTGTGATAATACCATGAGCACTGGTTGAGCCCGGGAAAAAAAAACATGATTCTGAATGTTAATTACAAAACAGACAAGCCCTCCCCAGTAGGAACAATGATGCAATACAATCTTACAACTCACCATTTTCTTTTGACTGAGCGTATGTTTTTAAGCCTGTTAAAGTAAGTTCTATATTTTCCATTGGGACCAGAGTTTTGTGTTCAATCCCAGATAAAATCCAGTGTTATGAAGTACAATTTCCTTTGTATTTTATCAGTACATCGGTAGTTGTTTATTTTGCATACCAAGTGCTACTCTAGCCTTACTGCTTGGGCATTTATGCTTGGGCATCTATGCCTTTCTTTTATATGTTGTGTCCCTTCATGACGTAGGCGATCATGGCTCTCCACTTCCTCCTATGCCTTTTAGCTCTCAATATGTCTTGTCCTTTTGCTAGCTCTCCCAAACCCTGTTCTGCCATCCATTTGCTTAAGCCTGTTGGGTATGTCATGTGTTGCTTTCCTTTGTCTCTCTTTCCCTCTATCCACCCTGTGAGTATCAGATTCTCCAAGCACTCCTTTCTCATTATGTGTCCCAGAAATTTCAACTGCCTCTTTCTGATGTTAAGTATAATCTTCCTCTTTGCTTGCATCCTTCCCAAAACCTAATCGTTGCTCACATGTTCAGTCCATGGTATCCTTAGCATCCTTCTGTAGAACCATACCTCTGTTACCTCAAGGCTTTTCTTCATCTTTGAGGAGACCGTCCAACATTTGCTGCAGTTCAGTACTCTTTTCTTTGTTAACAACGTTTTTCTTGTCTCATAATACTCTGCTTGGCTTTTGGAATGCATCTTTGGCCATACGTCTTCAGATCTCAGTGTTGCACTTACTGTCCTCTGCCAAAAAACCTGTAAATTACATTTTAGACTCATCTTTTTGCTGATGATCATGAATTCTCTCTTCTTGTAGTTTATGTTTAGTACATTCTTCTCAATTTTCCTTTTGATACCTTCTATAGGAGATTTTGTAATTACCTTTCCATGTCTGCTATCAGCACTGTGTCATCTGTGTATCTTATCTTAAGATTGCTGCTGCTCTGCTAATTGGGCAGTCACTTATATAATCCCTACAGCCAGAATGATAAATTGATTTTCAAGGCAAACAGGTTCTTGTCACTTTTATCACTTATCCTCATCTTCATTGCCATATTCACAATGTCTATATCACTGAGATGAGGTATTATGATTACTTGCTTTATTTACATTATTCGGACTGTTATCCTCATCTTCATTGCCATATTCACAACGTCTATATCACTGAGATGAGGTATTATGATTACTTGCTTTATTTACATTATTCAGACCGTTATCCTCATCTTCATTGCCATATTCACAATGTTTCAACTGTTGTACACTCCAGCCTTTATGTCTATGTCTCTCTATATATCTGTCTATATCTCTGAGATGAGGTATTATGATTACTTGCATTATTTACATTATTCGGACTGTTATCCTCATCTTCATTGACATATTCACAATGTTTCGGTCATTGTACACTACGGCCTTCTTTATATTTTCATCTTTTATTACTAATTTTATTTTTTTATATTTTCATTTTTTTTTTATTTTTATCAACATTTTGCATTTTATTGTTTTAATTTCTTTCAGTACCCATCAAAGATCTGAATATTTTGACTCAGTTTAAGTCCAATATTGGTCATTTTCGGCACACCATTGGCATCCATCTTTCTCCATGTATTTTTACAAGATCCTAATCTGAACTTGCTATTTCACTCTCTTGTACTTTTCTTACTTTTCTGGTACTTTCCAGTGATTTACATTGATTCTTAGCATTTTATGATGTACTGTAAAATTTCTTCCTTGCTGCGCTGTGCTTGCGATGTGAAATACTATTATAATAGATTTAGTAACCAACTTCCCTTTCAGTTTAACTAAAAGAATTCTGTCAGTTGACAATATACCAGAACACATTTCTTCATGTATTGATTTTGTATGAGTCCTACTCCTCTTTCATTTTTTGCCCTGCCTGTGTATGTCTCTGTGTTTACTAAATCCCAATTATTTTCCCACCATTAATATTTAATCTGTTTGTTTCCTGCTTGATATTTTCAAGCTTGACAGTTATGAAACATATTGAAGGCATGAGTTACAGAGAGAAACAGTGAGTGACTGACTTGTGTAAATGGGTGGCAGATTAGGGAGATGGAAGGATAGTAAAAATGCAAACATTACTAAGAGCTAAAAATGACAGGAAATTAGAGAGAGCCATATTTGCCCGTGTACTGAAGGGACACATAAACTAAAAGAAGGTCCAATACTGAATTTTTATCCTTCTCATCTTATAGAGTTTGTAGATTGTATGTTGGGACATAAAAATAGAGAGAGTAAGAAAGAGAGAGAGTAAGAAAGAGAGAGAGAGAGATAGAGAGAGATAGAGAGAGAGAAAGAGAAAGAGAGAGAGTAAGAAAGAGAGAGAGAGAGAGTAAGAAAGAGAGAGATAGTAAGAAAGAAAGAGAGAGAGAGTAAGAAAGAGAGAGAGAGAGAGTAAGAAAGAGAGAGATAGTAAGAAAGAAAGAGAGAGAGAGTAAGAAAGAGAGAGAGAGAGAGTAAGAAAGAGAGAGAGAGAGTAAGAAAGAAAGAGAGAGAGAGAGAGTAAGAAAGAAAGAGAGAGAGAGAGAGAAGAAAAAAACAAACAAAAAAAACCCTCACCTTCATTGTAGCAGGCAGTCATCCTGATTAGTTCTTTGGTGGTTAGAGTGAAGTGAACCAAACTGTCCCACTCTCTAGTGAAAGAGTAGAAAGAACCTAAAACCTTTCTTCTCCTGTGTTTATATTGAGGTCAGTAAGGAGCTGGAGAGTGCAACTAGGATTGTCCTTTGTTTCTGTACTGGGTCTTTGATGTTTTGTTTTGCTTATCCGTGTATCTGGCTTTAGAAACGAAGCTGATTGACCTATCCTTTAGAATGCTGGTGTTAATGTTAATGGGGTGTTAAAGAGATGATGATGAGTAAGTTGGTACTTTTCAGACAGATTTCAGAAATACTTTCATTTTATTTAGTAAACTTAGTCTACTACTATGGACTAACCTACAATTTACCACTTGGAAGTGAAACATTAGATTACTTCAATGTAAAACTTTTACAAAACCATATCTCATCTGTAATACGAAGGAGGTTAAATACGATGTGTTATATTAAGTGTATGGTGGCAGAAACGAGAAATAACAGAGGTTTAAGAAATAAATAATTGTATTAACAAAAAATACAACAAATGGTGAAGTGGTTAGGAAAGTCTTTCGTTGAAAGAAAGGAGATAAGTAAAGCCGTCCGCAGTGGCTTACGGTAGTGGAGGGAGGATGAGTTGTGACTTACTGTGGCGATGGGCTTTGGCGAGTTGTCCTTGGAGATGGGAGGCCAGTTGTGTTTGGGTGTGGAGATGGCATTCTGATGAGCGTGTGAACCCTGGCTATTGTGCCAACCGACTGCCAAAGTCCTTTCGTAGGCTCAGATCAGCTCCAATTCCTATTTTGCTTCTTTAGGCAGGAGTGGATGCTATTGGGTAAAAAATTGGATTGCATGTTTTTTTTGCGGTGGGGGTGAAGAAAGCGGAAGGTGTGTGCAGAGCTGATGCATGATTGATGGAATTTTTAGTTTGGTCTTGGGTTTCAGAGCATTCACATCCAGTCAGTGGTGGAAATTTGTGTAAAATGAATCAGAAGATCTGGTTTAGGAACATTATAACAGATGTCATTTGAAAGTGAAAACAATTTACTCTCAAATGAAATCAATTTGTAATATATAATTTTCAATGTCTTTTAGGATATGTCAATTTAACTGCACTAACATCACATATGCAGATTGTGGGTAATTCAGTTCGCCCGTGGCTTGCGATAACTGAAATGGATCAAAGTGCTTGCTTTCATCCAGTCCTCTGGTCTACCAACTGAGTTGTCACTAGTGACCTCTTATTCTCAGTCTCATTAGTACACACGTATGCCATCATGCCAACAATGCACTCTGACGTCTTCCTCATAGACTCGCTATTTATGTCCGTGTCAGAGGCAATTACAATTTGCATACAAGACTTACTTCTTGTTCACCTGAGACTTCCGGTTTTATAAATTCAAGCTGGTTTGAACTCTTAGTCTTTTTTATTTTTTATTTTATTCCATTTTTTTTTTCGTCCACCCGCGATCTTTCAATAGGACCTGACATGCCAAGCACATTCGCTTTGCGGGAGGTAAATCTTGTTCATTTTCAAGAACTCAGACAGAACTCCAAGGAAATTTCTTAAGGGGTTAATGCTATGAAAATAATTATTTTTCAATTTTTTTTTTTTTTGATGGTCTTCAAGGGTAACACACTGACCATATCACTTTAGCAGATGCCATTATTATATATAATGAACATTTTTTTATTTTTTCTAATGTTCACTCAATACAAGGCCCAAGAGCCACTCAAAATAGAGAGTTACTGCATGTTGTGTTAGTGTAAGAAAGGACAAGATATGAAGTTCTTGGGTTTATGTTGGAAAGATAACTGCTAACTCTAGCTTTGAAGAGGTCAAGATTGGATTAGTGAATAACATTTCAGAGTTCAGTCAAAGATGTTAAAAATATAGCTTGGAAGTAGACTTTGGAAGAATCCAGGAACCCAATTCTAAACAGGAAATGAAGGATAAACTTCAACTCCTGTTCAAAAGACTAGGGAGGAGTGTGAACTGGACAATAGGTGAACATATCTACTTTTATTGGGAAAGGAAAGAAGGGATATACCTCTAAGCCTGTTCAAAATATTGGAGAGGAGTTTGAACAGAATAATAGATGAACCTATCTCCTATTGAGAGAAGAAAGAAACAAATAATAATAATAATAATAACAATAACAATAATGATTAGTGAATAACATTTCAGACTTCAGTTGGAGATTTTATAAGTATAGTGTGGAAATAGAGTTTAGAAAGAACTGGAAACCCAATACTAAATAGGAAACAAGAAGTAAACCTCTACTCCTGTTTAAAAAAACTGGAGAAGAGTGTGAACCAGACAAGAGGTGAACATAAAAGTAATTAGTGAATAAAATTATTTCATGAATAGAATAACAGGGTTTTGGAGAAACGGTGAACAAAACAAACGTTACTAAGAGCTACAAATGCTAGGATATTGTGGAGAACCGTGGTCATTCACAGTACATAGAAAAAGAACAAAATACGAACAGTAATCAAATAAATCTGCTGCACTTTATTCAAACATGAGATGGGTGGATACGTTCAGGGAGCCCTGTGGGGATATTTATGTCTGTGAGATGTTTCGTTTGGAGTCAAAGTGCACTCTCCATGTCTCAATATAAGTAATTTGGTGTCACAGAAATTGTTTCAAATATCACCCCCCACAGTTTGTGCAAGGAAAGAAAGTGAGTAGGGATTGGGGCGAAGATTTAACTCTACATATGTTTGGAGACAACACGTCTTCAAGTCAACATGCAAAACCTGATCTGGGGTTGGCACACAAAATACTAACAACATTGATTGCCCGAATTCTTTAAACTCATGCTGGGAAGTCTACATTAAATACCCCCATCTTTAACAAGTCTATTAATAAAGAACTTGTTTGGTGGAGGGGTTCTCTTTATTTGCATAAAGAATGAGAGAAAAAAAAATTGACCCAGATTTCGTATCCATTTTGATTTTTTATTATCTTCACTCAAAAGGAGAATATATCACATCACATGATGGGATTGAGCCAATTTAATTGTCGATATGCAATGTTTATTAAAACATTGGATTGGCTAAAATAAGTGTGGATAGAAATGAAGTTACATAATATTCATTGCATAAGGTATCATCTGTGAAAACATGAGTTCTTGAGTTCTCTCTAATTCGGTCATAACTTTAGCTTCGGTACATTAATCTTAACTCATCGAGCAGTTTAGGTGCAGTGGCTAGACTTTATGAATTTAAATGCTAGCACAGTTTGTTCTTTAAAAATTTAAGTTAAAATGTCTATATGTAACCGTAAGTTCTACGCTAACGATTTCTTCTCTTGCACTTGTGGACCTCTCTTCAGAATTCTTGCTTTCCAATCAACTTTGACCTTCAAAAATTTAAATGAAATCTCAATCATTACCTTATATCTTCTTAATTCTTGTTCTTTTATTGTTCTCTCTCCCTGATAGGTGTTTTTTCCTCATATTCTCTAACACTCAGTAGCCCCTTGCATCTTAGTGGCTTTATTGCCTTGCATAGGGTGAAATAATTATAAAAAATGCTGAAGTAGTAGATTTACAGAAATTGACAAAAGGTCCAAGCCAATAATTGAAATACTGATTTCCAAGTTATGCAAACTCTCCTGAATTCAAACATTCCTTCTCCTTCAGCTTAAACTTGTGGCATGCCATTTTCCAATTTGTAAATATGTCAGGTAAAGAAAAATAATAAGAAAAAGAACAAGAAGTATATTGACAATGGAAATGAGAAGAATGAACAATGATGTTAACTTAGCCATTTTCAAAGAAGTGACAAAAACAAAGGAACTATGAAAGAAAAGCTAAATTAAAAACACAAGTCAAATCTGGCCAGAAAATGATATCCAGAACAGAGATTTCAAGAAAAAAGCAAAAGAAATTGTGGTTAAAAATATGTTTTTTTATGATGAATTATTCCCACAAATAATGTCATATTTAACGAAAAGAAGCTGCTGGATAAGACATAAGACGCAGAACTTATAAAATCAGACAATGACATGCGCAAAACTTGTGGTATTAGTTCAAATACCATGGATTCAGTCATGGCTTAAGCAAAAACACCATTGACCTGTTCATGTTTTGTGCTCATTCATAGAATAGCATTTAAGATAAGCTTAGTCTGGCACAAGGCTATAAATATAGATTACTCAAGAAAGATTTTATTTTATGACACCATTTAGGCTAGCTTGCACTTTGGTGAAGTAGCTGAGATGACACCCTAACTTGCTCTCTGAATTCCTTCCCAGAAAAGTTTCCCCACCCATGGGCCAGCAGGGACAAAGACAACTTTTATTTTATTTCTCTCGACAGCTTCAAAAATGAATGATCAAGAATCATGGAAGTATTCTACTGTAGATGTGTGAGTAAATGTACAGTTGTGATGCGATCCCCAAATCTATGGTGTTGTGATGAATGTCAAAGGTCAAGAATATGTGCATTCTGGACAAGAAAGTTAGACTCTGAATGACAGGGTCAGACATGTCAGTTGTTTGTTTTTGATTAAAATAAGAAAAAAAAATTTTTGCTATTATAATCGGAAGAGTTTTGATTAAAATATAGAAAACACTTGGGTGCAATGGAAAGAAAAGTAACTTGAAACTTAATAATACAAATTCACCAATATGAAATTTCACTGCATGACCAAGAGGGAGCGCGGAAAAGTTCAGTACATCTTTATATATTAAAGCAATAAAAAAAGAACTTGTTAAAACAAGTAGGAAAAAAATAATGAAAAAGAGGTGAAAAAGAATAATATTATTGTAAACTGGTAAATTTGAAATATAATACAACTATGAAAATGCAGCTAAACTAATGAGTCAGTCCTCATTCATCAGCACTGAATTGATGACTAGAAATATACACAACTAAAATGAACACTGAATACCAAATGTTATATAATAAATATATAATAATTACAGGCTAATCATGTTTAAGCCAAACAACCATTCCTCCTGCTTACAGAGAGATGGGTGGTAGGGCTTAATATAAACAGATTTCAAATGAAATTCTGAGTCAGTTTCCCTTAGTACTGCACAATATGTCTTGATTATAAGACCAGGCAGATTGCTGTTTTTTTACCAGATGTTCTGCTATCAATATACCATATGTATTCATGCACCTGTGCATCTTACCATTGCAAATATTAGATGCCACATGTTGATTGATTCTTGTTAATGGGAATTTTGATTTTTGTTTCAACTTTTTGGATATTTTTTCTACTTGCTTTAACATGTCAATTTTTATTACTTTAATTAAATTTTGTGCATCTGAAAAAATATTTAAATCATTTCAACACTGCATGGTGACTGTCAGTTTTATGTTTTGATGTAATTTTGGTCTGAGGATTGCATTGAAGGGTGAAACTGACAAAAACCATGGAATGTTGATCCCTATATCCATGCTGTATATATACAGGTGGGGGGGGTGGAAAGAAATTCCCTATTGAAATCAACTTATAACTTTTGGTTATATCACCATATTTACATGAAAAAAAATATTGTGATCCCTAATTTGGTAAAATTCCATTACTAATTTCTGTTTTTATTTCAGACAGACAAGTGTAACTGAAAATGGCACAATGCATGACACTCCATGAACATGCTCAGCTAGCATCCCATGTGGCAGCCCATGGTCCTAGGGCACACATGATGGCACAGTATTCATGGACCTTGTACATCAGCAGATGCCAAAACCATCAGAAATTGTCATTCCAAGCTGATGAGTTTGGGATTGGTGGTAGATACTTGCAGAAGTGCTCATACTTCAAAATCCAGAAAATGCGCAAAAGGATGAATTGTAACTGCATTTCTACCATTGTACAGTGCAAAAGAAAACAGGTTTTATGAAAATCGATCAATAATTAATAAAATTATTAACAACTTTAAATAGGGATTTTCTTTTAACTCACCTTATATATATATATATATATATATATAAATGTTTAGAGCACTTTTTCTCTCTAAATATAGCACACTATATATATATATATATATATATATATATATATATATATATATATATATATATGTATTTGTTTTAATGTCCGTCTGTGTCTATCTGTTTCATTTTTTATTACATGCTTCTATAAAATATGTTTGAATGAATATTTGCTGTTGAAGCATATCTTCATACATAGACATATATATATATATATATATATATACACACACACACTAGCTTAAAAGCTGCTCTATTGGGTGGCATTTAAGCTATCTCATATGAAAGGCTCTTGATTAGGCCTCAGTCACAATAGGTAGGAAGGTGTAGATGTGACCGGCAACAATAAACTACAGAAGAAAGTTGATCATTGCATTTAAGTATTGCATTAATATTTAAGCTTACCTTTTAGAAGTTGAATGATAATTCTACGGCCACCACTTTAAAGACAATTTGATATATGTAGCTCCTTACTTTCCCTACATACAATAATTTTTATTTCATGGGTGACTTTCACTAGATTTTGCAATTAATTAAGTTATAAAAGCTTTTATTGTACAAAAAAATCACATAAAAAAAATCAGCAGGAACAATCGCAGTAATGAAAACTTGAGAATCTAAAATTTCAGGATTGTGGGTCCAGATATGTCCCAGAATGTTTTTAATTTGATCATAGAGTAAGCCTGATTCCAAAATGGTATAATATGTTGGACTACTGTTTCTAGAAGTAAAGTTAAAATTATATATATATATATATATATGTATATGTATATATATATATAATGGACTCTCCCGTCGAACTCAACGTATGAGGGTCAGACAGATCAGTTCCCAGAAACTGAAAACCCGACACCCGCACAGGATTTGATTATAGTGGTGAAGGCTTTGTGCAGGGCCATCCACACTTTTTGGAGGAACGAATACAGGGACCTGGTGCAACGAATGCCACAAGGTCTCCAAACGAACCTCCGCAGGTTTTGAATTCAGAGTTGCCCTTCTCCTAGACCAGTTGCCATCCAAGGCTATAGAACCCAGTCTGTCCTGCTATTTACCCATAGTTGGAGGGAGAAGAAGAGGATTCACACCTTTCCCAAGGGTATTAGCACGTAAGTGAATGTAATGGATTCGACTGGAATTCGAACTCGGCTCTCCGATTCCTCAATCCAAGCCGTTATCCATTACTCCACCGTGCCTCCTATATATATATATATATATATATATATATATATATATATATATATATATATATATATATATATATATATATAGGAGGCAGATAAAATTAGAAAGGCATTATATAAAGAATTTAAAAGCATGGGTTTAAAAATTAACGTCAGCACTAAAATTAAAAAAGTTAACTTCCTTGATATAACATTAGATTTAAAGAACAATACATACACACCTTATAAAAAACTCTATACGAATCCTTTATATATACACCCTAAATCAAATCACCCCTCATCTATAATTAAACATATACCTTTATCTATCCGAAAAAGAATTAGTACAAATTCAGCAAATGACAAGATTTTCGACGAACATATTAATTTCTATAATAAAGCTCTAAAAGATAGTGGCTACAAAAACCTAAAACTAACTTATATTAAAAATGAAAACGGTAAGCATAGGAAAAACAGAAGTAGGAAAATAATTTGGTATACACCCCCATACAACCAAATGGTAAAAAACAAATTGGGACAAAAATTCCTTGAATTAATACTCAAGCATTTTCCCGGTGGAAGTAAACTTAGTACCATTTTCAATAGAAATACACTAAAATTAAGTTATAGCTGTACTGATAACCTAGAAAAGATTATTAAGAAACATAATACTAATATCTTAAATAAACACTTATACCAGAACCAAAAAATTGTAGACAAGGGAAAAATACAAACAACAACTAATGAGGGTGAACAAAAATTATGTAATTGTAGAAACCCTCAAAACTGTCCTCTACAAAATAAATGTTGCACGGAATCAGTAGTATACCAATGTAATATACCTTCTATTGAAAACCCTGAAAACATAAAAATTTATATAGGTTGCACTAGCCATAAGTTCAAAAAGAGGTTCAACCAA